>CM042090.1:6748342-6765842 GCA_023512835.1 Taxillus chinensis | reverse complement strand
ATCAATTAGAGATAGCTGTAGCATCACCCACAAGCCCACATTGTTCACAAGGCAGACAAGAAGGCAACATGATTTTAAAAAGTGGGGCACCAGTCGAATAGCACCACACCATAATCACAAAATTGGGGTCACCCATTTTTGTATCTCTGCAAGAGAGACCAAACCAACTCTCTTAACAAAATATCTAACAAAAATAAGAAACAGAGGGGAACATGTGACAGATGGAATGCGAATTACAGAAGCATTTGCATTTCATGTGTTCACAATGTAGGTTTGAATCACATAAAAAGCAAAGCAATTCAGGTCACATTGACATTAAACACCTCCATAACATCTAAAATCCAAGATGAACTGATACAACTCATTTTTCCAACTTAAGCAACCATCCAGCCTCCGAAAGATCCAAGATCCAAGAAGAACTGATACCTCACTTGGGATTCCTAAGGACAATGATTACTGAGTCCCCTCGAAGGAACATTTTGCTTATAAATCTATCTTTGTTTACGGGATGAGCTTTCTTTTTGCCTTTACCAGTCTTTGGCACCTGGAAGGGAAAATATAAAACGTGTTTTACCTAAATTGATATGATTTAAATTCACGAAAGTGCATGCGAGTATGTCCAGACCTCCGTCCACATCTCCTTGACATTTTCAAGAACCATGTTGCAG
This sequence comes from Taxillus chinensis, assembly GCA_023512835.1. Taxonomy (NCBI): domain Eukaryota; kingdom Viridiplantae; phylum Streptophyta; class Magnoliopsida; order Santalales; family Loranthaceae; genus Taxillus; species Taxillus chinensis. The sequence goes on along the minus strand of CM042090.1, from coordinate 6,765,174 downwards.
TGCCTGTCAAAAGCTCTCACACGTCCAAGAAGCTTCCTGTTGTTTCGGCAATTAATGAGCACCTGAAAAAACAATGTCATTTCACATCAATTCATATAAACATTTAATCCATTCAGTTTATCTCAAAGATCAAAACCTCCCAAGGCTCTTCTAGGGGAAAAATGGATGCACATATGTTTACCAGCCTCCTCTTATAGGTCAAAATATAAACATCGAATATCACTGCTAAAGTACTACCCATCAACAACTTAAATCATTAGGTCCACACGGCACAGGGACAACCGCAAAGATTATTACCTGCGTGTTATTTTTAACACTCATCATCAGAACAGATAATGGGCCGGTGGTGAATTCTTCTTCCTCGGTTTTGCCAGCCTGATAGAGTATGGACAAGTATTAGATATTTCAATGCATAACACAAACACATCAATTATCCCAGAATATAAACACGAACATACGGGAAAGCTAAAATGGGGATCCCATCAGAGCTGCTTGGGAATTGGGAATGGGAATATTTTATTTAGTTAAAAAGGAAAGACTTCTAATTGGCCAAACCAGGGTGTTTTGGCCTACAAACAGAGCCAATAAGCTCTGTTTCCTTTTCTGTTTCAGAGTGTATCGATTAAGGGCAGGACTCTAGATATGCTTATTATTGTTGTTGTGTCTTGTTTCCTCCCCCCATCATCGTCTGTGCGTGTGTATATATATGATGCAATGTCTCATCCCAACAAAAATGTCTAACAGAATTTCATTATAATTTGAACATGGTAAAGAATTCATAATGGATCAGGTCAACAAAATCACATGAATATTATTTCCATGCGGTAAATTGCTCCATCTTTTATTGCATAAACAACCATAGGTTAAGTTTCAATAAAAAGCCAAAACTTAAAATCATGGTTAAAAGTAAAGGAGATTTAAAAATTAAGGACGAGAAAGATAATTTGTAAAATAAATTCTACATATAACTGAAAAGCACTAAAACCTTTTAAATAGACGTTGATGACACATTCATAGAGTTTTTGAAACTCAGATGTTACTTCATAACTAAAAGGTGATAGCTTTTCAAAAAGACAAATTGTACACATAAACTTTCAATAAAGCAGAAAAGCAATTAAACCATTTGGATACACATATTGGTCAAACACAGAAGTTTGAAAGATGTAGCTTTTCAAACACTAACTCAAAGAGCTACTGGAATATTAGAACTTTCTTGAGTTCATGGATTTCAAGGGAAAGTAGATGATTCACTGAATAAATCTACATATAATAGAGAATACAATAATGAACATACCACCTAATACCAGTTTGTGACCAGTGCACAAGGCTTCCCTTTTCAGAGGGTCTGGGAGAGGAATATGTTGGAGAGCCTTACCCATAGAAAACATTTTGTAAACAGGCTGTTCCCAAGTCTCAGGGGTAGACACACTTGCCATCACACCAAGTGCAACCTCATCACCAAGGCACCAACCTCCAATCTTCTAATATATGGCTAAATCTCAACAGAATCGTATTGAAAATTCCATGAATAAGACAAGAATCAATGAAAAATTGCATTTCCAGAACTGCAAAGAAGCTGGAAAGAGGAGAGAGGAAGAAAGAAGGGAAGGCGACAGGAAGATTAGCTGGCTGTTGGTTGGAGCAGAAATGGGAAAGCATCCCTTCCAGAGAAGATGAGAACAAAATTTATTTTTTATTTTTTATTTTTTCATAGCCGTGATCACGAGGTAGCTTCTGATGGAAGCCAAATCAAAACTAACAGTGAGTTGTTGCCAGAGAAAAAACAGGTGGCAAATGCATATATGTGGAGGGAGGTGGCCAATGAGAGTTAGTGGAGGCCGAATGAGTTTGAAATATTTGAGGACTTCCACTCCAAAGGGGATGAGAGAGCTTGCTCCAGATGGGAGTTTCGTAGCAAAAAAACTGTGTTTCATGGAAATAACTCATTACAACGACTCATCTGGTGCCAAACATGGAAATGAGAATAAATATCAGAATAAACCACTCCATTACCACTCATTCTGACATACCAAACCAAGGTTCAAAAATACGGACTCGAAGCTGTACGGCGAGGCGGGCGCCTCGAGGCGGTTGAGGCGGGCGCCTCAATCACCGATGACAATTTTTTTAAATATATACAAAATATATAAAATTAAATAAGCAAATTTAGTTTTAAAATAATAAAATCATACTATAAGTATAAAATGAAGTCTCACACTCATTAAAATCCAAATTTAAATCTAATCATACATCAAACATAAAAATCCAATAACTTAAATAAATAATAAATATAATTATAAGTTAAAATCATGAATTAAATTAATTAATTAACTATTAATCAAAATACATAAATAATATCGTGAGTTAAAATTAATTAACTTATGGACGCACGATCACGCTGGAGGCAACCGACGCTAGACACACGATCACACTGGAAGCTGGATGCACGGCGACATTGGACGACGATCACGACTGGGACGACGATGACGCTGCTACTGACGACGATGACAGATCGACGTCCCTTCGGCGGCAGAGGACAACGACGACGACCAATCAACTTCCCTTCGACACAGCAGAGGACGACGACGACGCTGGAGGCTATATTAGGTTAAAGCAACGTTTTTTTTTACCCAATTTATATCCTCGAAGTTGCCGTGTCGCAGGCGCCTTGCACCTTGTACGGGTTAAGGCGGCGATACGGGCCGCCTCAGTCCGCCTCGCCCGTACGAGGCGGATGTCGGCGGAGGCGGGATCTGACGCGGCGCCTCCATATGGGTTGACGCTGAGGCGGGCGAGGCGGCGCCTCAAGGCACCGCCTCAGCCCGTATTTTCGAACGATGTACCAAACATGCCATTAAATACACACACTATGATAACATATGGGTCACATGGACACTTATAAAAAATAAAAGCCGCCAGCATTGATCAATTGATAAAAAGAGCTACCGAGTGTTATGACTTCTAGGTTTTGTTTCACATCTAAAAGGAGGGATCTAAAATGTAATAAAATTTCAACCATGTTCACTAGTCGCAACTTTCAAAGGAGAGGATACAAATTCTACACACAACAGTAACAAGCAATAATTTAAAGTGAAAACACTTCCAGGTCGGAAAATAAAGCCATTAACAACAACAACAACAACCATAATAATAATAGCAATACAAAGCAGGAAAAATATCTTAAAAAATTGCATAAAGCCAGTGGGAAACTTACAGCTCCATCCTCTTCCATAGGCCTACTGCATCAACAACAACAAAAAAAAACAAAAAACTTGTTAGCAGTTCTTACAAGCGACTCGAAATCACAAGCACGCATAGAACAAAGCAAGTGATTATTAGTTAAAACTATGTTCACCGAACAAATCCACTATCTACAACCGACAATAACAAAATCGGCAGGCATAATAATAAACCAAACTCTCAAATTCGACAATGAAGTGAATTCTTGTTATGAAAACAAAGAGCAGATCATGTTGGTTTTGGTGGCAAAATTAAGGATTAGGATCAGCGAAACACGGCTGGATTGAAGAAAAACAGCACCTAGGCTACGATTGTTGACTGCAATGGAAGTAGAAAAGGGGAATTCATACCTCATATTTCTATAGCAACGGAGATTTATCCGACCGAACTTGAAGAGGGAGGGAGAGAGAGAGAGAGAGACGGCAGGCCGCGTTAGGGTTTAAAGAACAGAACACCGGCTCGCACTATCTTTCCAAGGGGTTCAGTTTGGCTGCTGATATTTGCTTCATCTGCTCCTCAGGGTCCAGGATTGCGCCAAATCAGCACACCAATGATCGAACGGCCAACATCAAAACGCACTCACGTTTTGTCGTTTAGTATGGCTCGCTCAAAACGCACCCACCCGCCTATCTCGTGCCGAGTCCTCCCAGCTCTCCAAAGTCCGAACACCCAGCTCTCTCTAGCTCTCTCTCTCTCTCTCTCTCTCTCTCTCTCTCACACACACACACACACACTTAGTGATGCGTTGATTTGAAATTGGTAGGAGAACGAAGACGAGAAAGAACACGCCAACAAATTCAAAGATTTTTCACATGTGGATGTTTTCCGAGCTTCTGTTCTTACCCTGAATCAAATCCATTACGCATCTCTTTACATTTTTCTGACGCTGGGTGTGTTTGAGTGTGATTTGGGATTTAGATTCAGACGCAATTGGGTAATGGGTACAGTAGCAGTAGCAGAGGCAAAGGAGGAGATTCCAAGATGCTCAGTAGGGGAAGAGGCTTCGGAAGAGGAAGCTCAGAGAGGCTGGTTCTTCGCGCCCCAGGAAGATTATTGGGCTATTGTTGTCTTCCGCGAGCGGGGACTACGCTCCTGTAGATTGCCCTCAATCTGTTCGACGAAATGTATGAAGATCGAAATGCTGCTGCCGCTTCTGCCGCTGCCGCATGATTTGAAACGTCTGTCATAGGCAAGTCTGGGGGGTATTTTTTATTCTTAATTTTGGGCGAACTTGAAATCTCTCTCTCTCTCTTTTATAACTATTGTTTCTGGCATTAACAATGTAAACCTTTGGTGCTACTTGTGCAGATGAGTCGGACCAGCTGGGTGCTTGTAATAAGCAAAACAGACTAAAGCAGAGGAGAAAGGCTAAAAGGCTGGCGAGGGAAAGGGCAAGGAGTTCTATGGCGGAGAATTCCGGCCAGGATGATGAAAGGAGTTATACAGATCCAACCAGAAATTAAGAAAGGTAACGATTTTTTGTTTTTTGGTTCCCTTCTTGAATGTTCGGAAATTAGGTGGCATAAAAGTGATAGATCTAGAAAGTGCCTTGGTATTCAAGGGTTCACTTCATAACTGGCACAATTAAAAATAACAACCTTATTTTGGTGCCATTTACCGAGGAAGGGAACGTGGATATGAATAATTGAAGAATCGTTTTGTACAAAAAGATGAAATCTTTGTTGTGTGATGATGGGGTCATTTCTTTAGGTGGACCAAAATGGTATGTAATCACATTTCAAATATAAGTATTATTGATTGGTGAGTATTACCCAGTGGCCACTGGCCACCCTTCCTTGGCACTTTGAACATTTTTTTAACAACTCTCTGCATAAGTTGTAAATAGTTTGGTTACTTTGGTAGTTATTATGGGTATGCTGCTCAACAATTTAATCGAACAGTATAATTGGCAACTTAACAGTTAAAGTACTTGCCATTTATTCACTTGGCTTCTAGATTGTAATTGGCAACTTAACATTTAAATTAGATTTGAGAAGTGTATTTTGGTGGCTTTAGAGATTTAGCCATTTAGGTCTTCAGGGACAAAGAAAACACTAAAGGAGGATGCACTGGATGGTTTAAAAGTCATAGCACCTGCTTCACTGTAGGCTCCATCTCCACAGTCACCTATCCAGCCCTTTTTGAGTGGGATAATGGCCGGTGCAATTGCACTGATCCTCTATAAGTTTACGTTGACTGTTGGAGCATGTCTAGTGGGCAGACAATGTCAGATAATTTTTAGGTTTGTTCTACTGCACCTTAAGTAGTTTTTTTTTTTTTTTTTTGCAGTGGTTTTATGTCTTGTTGCATTTTTCTAGTGAGTAATGTGCACTTGAGCAATAGATCAATACATTTTTTTTTGTTTTATGATTTTTAATGTAATACTATATGTGAGTTTCTCAGTAGCAATTTGAGTAAAAGTGAACAAAAAAATAATTTTTTTAAGAGGTAAAGGGTAATAGTTGCTGAACTGAAATAGTTAAACCTCCCCTGACAGAATTTGTTTCAAATATGCAAACATATAGAGGTGTTGTGAGGAGAGTTATTGCATATATTGCATGCACAGGGGAAATTTATATGGTATCCATTTGTTACTTCGCTATTATATTCTTTTGAAATTGGAATTTCATAAGATAGACCTTGGGCCATTGTATTCTGGAACAAGAATGATCTTTCTTGGTTAGCATGGAACATAATAGGAAGGGGTAGTCATTATCAAGGTGTAGATTTATTTTTCCATAAATTTTACTCCAATTTTATTCAAGTGGCAATAACATGCTAGTATTCTATAGTACGATGATGGCCTTAAAAATAAATAAAATCTAGCACTTCACCATTCTATAGTATTATGATGGCCTTAATTAATTGTATTCCTTTTCTTGTCATCGAGAGCTAATCTCCATAAGATTGTCTCTATGGTCTACTTCCTAACTACAATATCTTTAGAGTTTTGGTTGTGCTTGTTTCGTTCTTCTTCAATTGCATGAATGAACCATGTTAGAACCACAAGCACGTTTATGTTACTTTATGGGATATGAGATAGAGTATAAGGGATGTAAGTGTTGGGATTCTCTTTCAAAGCGTCTTCATGTCTCTCGTAATGTTGTTTTTTGGGAGCATAAAATGTTTTCTTCACTTTCAACCTTTTACTCATCTAATCATTATCCATAGACCTTATTTACCAATTCATCTATTTTGTTATTTCCTAATGATGATCAAACAAAGATTGTCCCGTTCTATGCCTATTCCTAAGAAACTTACTTTGTCTATGTATCTTGCTCCTGACATTAATAATTTAATACTACTCTAGAAGATGCTCATCCTCTTCGCCATTTTACTCGTGTAAGAGAACTATCCTCTCATCTTTATGATTATCATTATTTTTCTACCATTTTCTCTCATCATGAACTCCAATCCTATAATGAACCCAAATTTAATCTTTTGTGCCAATGTGCAATGATTGATGAATTGTAGGCTTTTCACATCATTCATACTTGGGGATTTAATTGATCTCCCTCCAAGAAAATCTATTGTTGGGTGTAAATGAGTCTATAAAATCAAAACTCAATCTAATGGCACTATAGATCATTACAAACCTTGTCTCATCGCTAAGGCCTTTACCCAAAAGCATGACATTGATTATGTTGTCACCTTTGCTCCTGTGGATTGCATTACCACTATTTCATTCTCCTTGCCATTACTATTGTTTAGAAATAGCCCTTATTTCATAATGGTAATCTCATGGAATAAGTTTACATGAAACCTCCTTTTGAATATGATTATCCTCACTAAGTGTATAAATTTTATTGAGCTCTCTATGAACTTAAACAAGCCCCTTGTGTGTGGTTTTCCAAGTTTAACACTATCATTGCCATTAGGGGAATTTGGTTTCACTTTTTGCCCTTATAATTTAACTCTCTTCATTTATAAGACAACTTGTGATGTTACTTTGATCTACTTTATGTGGATGATATGATTATCAATGCCACTGATCTTGATGATATTTCAGATATCAAGTCATTTCTCAAATAGTATTTTGACATGAAGGATCTTAGTAACCTTAACTACTTTCTTGGTCTTGAGATCTCTTTTGATTCCTATGGATACTATCTTTCTTAGGCCATATATGCCTCAAATCTTCTCACTTGGGTTGGACTCACTGATACTAAGATAACCTTTACTCCCCTTGAGGTTGATGCTTGTCTTACTTATGTTAAGGGAATTCTTTTAACTGATGTTACACTTTACAGGCAGCTAGTTGGCTGTTTTATTTATTTTACTGTGACTCATCCAGAGATTGCCTATGTTGTTCATATTGTTAGCTAATTTATATTGGCACATTAGTTAACTCATTTTGTTGCTGTTTTGCACATCTTTCGATACGTAAGGGTATAATGTTCTATGGTCTTCATTTTTTCACTACGTCCTCTTTGAATTTGTGTCTATTCTGATGCATACTAGGCTAGAGATCTTACTGACTCCATTCTATTATTGGTTTTTGTTTCTTCCTCAGAGACTCTTATCTTCTAGCAGATCAAGAAGCAAACTACTGCTACTTACTCTAGTATTGAAGTTGAACATCGTGGTCTTGCTGACACACACAGGGACTTCTCTGGCTTTGTTGGCTCCTTAAAGCAATGGGTGTTATCCACTCTTCTACGACCATTATATATTATGACAATCGGAGTGCTATTCATATTAATCATAATAATTTTTTTCATGATTGCACTAAATATATTGAAATTGATTGTTTGTTCATTTGTCACCATATTGGTTGGAAACTATCTTATTTCTTCTTATTTTGTTTACTAAGCAAATTGCCAATGTATTCATTAAGGCTTATTCTTTGGGACATTTTTAGGTTTTACTTTTCAAACTCAAGTTAATTTCTCTTTACATGTGAAGATCCATAGATGAGATAACATTTTAGATAGTGTCCAAATAATGTTAAAGATGTCATATGAAGGATGTGACTAACGATATAGTCGTTTCAGATGAATTTGGGCCAAATTTGGAGCCAGAAGGCCCTAGGAGCTATGTCGTAATTTTTTATGATTAAATAAGTTGCTAATTAGTAAAAAAATGATTAAAAATATGATTTTGGTAACTAAGATGGGAGAGGGAAAATTTTAAATAGGAGGGGGTGTTTTTGTGTTTTCATATCTCATATTTTCAAACCCTAGCCATCATAGGAGAGAGCCAGAAGGAGAGCTAGCTTTTGGAGAGAGAAATGTGGTGTTCTTCATTATTTTTTACTGATACTTGATCGTTATAGGTGTTCTTATCAATTTCAAAGGATTAAAAGTAAGTCGTTATAGTCCCTCACATCTTTTATATATCTTTCATGTTTAGGATCGATAAAAACGATGATTTGATGCTTGATTGAATAAAGAACTTAGAAAATAGGTTGTTTAGTTAAAAAATGATATGCGATTGATTGTGCTTTAATATTATGATATTTTTGGTTGTTTGTGATGTATTTTGATTGATAATATTGCTAAAAGATATATTTCGAGGTTTGGGATCGACCAAGGATTATTCGTGACGAAGAACATTTACCGCGAAAAATAAGGTGTGCAGCTGTGCGGCCACGGACGATGGGGATTAGTCGTGTAGGTGCAAGTAGGTTGGCAACCGCGTTGTGTCTAGCCACCACAACCGGCAACGTTGGAGTTGTCCAATTTTGCTTTTTTTTTTCCAATGTTTTCAACATTTTGTTGCTATTTTCGATGTTGTTAATGTTATGATGATTTCATGATTATTTGATGTTCTTATGATTTTTTATATGATAATAATGGTTGGAAACTCTTAAGGGGTTTAAGTTAAAGATTGTATTAATTTAGATTAATGTTATATATGCAAGTTATTGATTTTTAAATGGTAATTGTGATTATATATGATTATGGTTGTTGTGGTGGGTAAGGGAATGACTCTAAGGTTGGAGAATTGACATTTATTGATATAACTGTGAGCATTGATGACCTAATGAGGTTGGAGGTTGATGTAATTGAATGTATAACAAGTGGCTAAATGCATCTAACGATGATGGAACAATTACGAGGTATGATAAATGTAGAGGGTTTGAGTTTGATGATTGACAAACCTACAAGGTTTGAGCTTGTAACACTTGGAATGATGTGATAAGTTATGCTATGATGCGATAAGATATGAAATTATGATATCACTTGATGATAGACATACTATGGATGATATGGAGTATTGCTATATGTTCATGTTGTTTATTATGACATATTTTTGATAAGTTGTGGCTGTTATGTGAGTTAGTTTTTTGGTTGATGCGTGACTATTGTTAATGTTTGAGATATGTTTGATTATATGAATAATGATTGTGTAAGCCGTTAGAAAATTACACTAACATAGACATACAAATGTCATGTAGGATTCTCGATTTGATTTGAGTCTTAGGAGTGGTGTGAAGTTGTAGGTTATCTATTAGGTAATTGTGTTCATTCTTACATTATTGATATCAGTGATATGTTTTACAGATACCATCAGTCTAGTTGTAAGGTGCTCAGACGTTGATTGCTATTTCTTTCACATTCAATGTAATAACTTAATTTATGATTTTGTAATGATTCCTGATACTTTATTGTTGATTTATTTGATATCTAGATAAGGATTCATGAAAATTGTAATAAATTATTAGTATGTTATTAATAAATGACATTGATTTTTATTAGTTACATTTCACGTAGGAAAGTACATAAATACTTCTATTGTATAATGTATAGATTTGATAAGTTTTGTTTAAGATAACATTCGCTGTATAGTCTCTTTTAAATGTTAATCACTTATTCATCTTTTGGTGCAAGCATAAAGAAGTCGCATGTTTGGTCATCCAACTTGAGTTGGAGGGGATGTTAGTATGTATACAATCAATTTGAGATTACAATCAATCGGGGAGGTTTTAAAATACAAATATCGTATAGAATCAATTATGATCATTTATATTTTGGTAAGTTGTCAGACTTATAAATAGACTTATTTTGTATGAATTTTACATATACTTTTCAATACAAATGATACTAGTAATTTAAGATAAAAACAGAAGACAACCACAATAGAAGCACAAGCTTATATTGAAATGAAAATTATATTATATACGCATAAATGAGCGGCTTCGCATTGTGGTATGGCACAATGATGCCAAAGCCCAAAGTTTAATTAGTAGCAACCGATACATTGGGATCGGGAGAAGGCAAGAGCTTGTAATCACATAAATGTTCACCAGAACAAACTTTCAAATCAACGTACACGTTCAAACACACTTAATTTACACTGGCATTTGAAAGCTTAATGCACCAAGTGATTTGAGGTAAGTATAATAGGTGAAATATATATATATACACATAAGAGGCCATAGGAGGGACCCGAGTCATGCACACTATAATGAAATGGGCTACATCCCTGCATTGTGGTGCGTGGAACGGCACTTCTTCCAACCAAGAAGTCTTCTGCGAAGTCCTCGCTTTCGCTGCTCCCTAGTGCTTTGTGTTTTGGGTAGTGTCTCAGTCGTGTGTTTCACTATGGCAGGAGGACTAGGATGGTGAAGAGCAAAGTCTTTGCCACAACTGCGCTCATCAAGCCACGCTGTGATGTCGGCAAAGACGGCCTCAATATTGTCATCGGGCTCACCAGATGTTAAGGCGTGCCACATTTCTGGGTAGAGCTTTATGGTCTTATCCGTGCTGCTGGCATGATTGTACAGCGCCTTGCTCACCTCTGGGTCTGTCACTATGTCTGCATCCCCGTGCACTACAAAGAATGGCAGATTTATCTGCAAAAGCGAAACAGCTCTCCTGGTGAGAACTTTTAAATGTAAAAATGACTTAGTAATTAGCCGTTATCTCACGCTTGTAATAGATATCTACATCGTATCACATGTATAGTAATTGCATAGTTTTTCTACCCATTCAATTGCCTGTGATGCCCGTGAAGTAGGGGTATTTGGGGCATGGGATTGGGTAGGGGTCGAATGAGAACAAATGATCATTCCTATTCCTTGGTAATGGGGGTATTGATATTTTAGTTAGAGGCCTATTTTATGCAAGCCGGCGTGCCTACACCATATTAATGACTAGCAAGTCGTAGTGCACTCGACTTATACAAAGTTTTTCTGTTTTAGTTATGGTATAGTATTCAAAGAACCTGATCAAGCCTTTCTATGCTACCGTTTAAATTGACTGCTGGGAGGGGTTCGGATTGAAGGGTAAGTAACCTGGCTTAAATTTTTCTCGAGATTCATGCTGGTTCTGAGCATTTCCAAAGCCGTTTTAAGCCGTGGCTTGTCTTGGTATATCAACTTGTTACCCCGCACCTGCACAAACCATTGATCTGTTTTTTTTTTTTGGTTTATAAGGAAAAAAAAAGAGAGAGTATATACACACACACACCTCTTCTCTTTTAATTGAGTCCTTGAAGGCTGACTTAATAACATCCTTTGTGGGGACTATTTTCCATTTTGGTATTATCTCTTCTGCTCTAGTCAAGATGCTCACAACCAGCGGGTGTGGCTTTACCTTCTCTGATATCTGCCAGTTTCATGACATTGGCGCAAGTTAACAACAATTCACTCCATGGGGGCGTATATTTATTTTATTTTTATTAGCTAGACAGGAAAGAAAGAAAAAAAATGGTCACACAAAAACCATGCCACCTTGCACATTGGTGCGACGAGAACTGCACCATTCCAGAAGCTTGGGTCCTTTTTATGGAGCAGCAGCGCCACAGCTCCTCCCATTGATTCCCCATACAAGAACTTGCGTTTGCCCCTGTACTCTTCCTGCTCTGTGTGATCCACCAAACATTTGACGTTAGGACCACTACTCTTAACACGTAAAACACGTGCCCAAGGCGACAGTTATTTGGTCACCTACCGCATACGGATTTGAAAAAATGGGCACAATCGTTGACAATGTTTGTGAATTTCTTGATGTAACACCGGGTGCCACTGGACCGCCCATGGCCCTCGTAGTCCATACCCACCACGCCATACCCGGCACAAGCTAGCTTGATGCCGCATCCTGATAATAGGCAATAATAGCATAGAAAAAAGATTCACATTATATTGGAGGCACACATAAGGTGATGTTAATTCATCTCATGATGTGCCGACTAATTAATCATTTATCAAATTTTCAACCAGATGTTTGCCCACCTAAACCAACGAAACCCACCCGTATATATACATATATATATATACATATATATATATATATATATATTTATTATTCTTGCAAGTTGTATGGAACCTAATTTCAACATCCCAGATCTACATACTACTATATGTTCCTGTATATTTTTGAGGAAAGTTGGTGATAACAATCTGTTACATAAAGTGGTGGATGGGTGGCCTGCACCTTTTTTTTTCTCTGAGACATGGAGGAGGCATTGATGTTGGAGTAATTATCAGGGTCGTTGAATGCACAGCTAACTTCAAGTACGGAATCATTAAAGCAATACTTTATTATTATTAACCAAGCAGGGACAATAAAATGCTTAATTTGGGAGAAAGACAATTGAAAAAGAAACTCCCAAAACAGAGATTCTTAAATACTCCTTAACAAAGTAATTCACTTTTGCATTTGATCTACAACATGAATGCCAACAGTGTCCCTCCTCTTTTCCTTTCTCCTTCTGGGGGAAACAAGACGTTATAAACAAAATTAAAAAGCGAAAGATGCCTAAAGCAACCAGGGATTCACAACCGTAGCCATCAAATTAACATTCATGGAATTGCCATTCTTTGGGATAGTTTCGTTTCAGAGAAAAACAAACGAGAGTAAAATTGTAGTTTTAACCCTTGAATAATCAACTAATTAAAGAGATTGGTAGCTTGGTCGTCAATTTTAATTTACCATACCCACTGAACTAAGTCCTAAATATTGAAAGAGTAAGACATTGTTTGGAAACCAAAATGAGATTTCGACGGAAGCTGAATGGAAAAACAGTACTAATAACAAAAAGACCAAAAAGTGTAACAATAACAATAACCTTTCATGGAGCTGCTGCATTCCATGCCATATCCTGCAAGGCCATATAGATATGGTTAAAATTTACAATCATATGCAGAAACACATTTGGTCTACAACTGCCACTGCTGCTGCTGCTACTAGGGAGAGAGAGAGAGAGAGAGAGACCGTGGCAGAGGAAGACAAGAGCCTTGGGAGGGGAAACAGGCATCCATCTGCATGTGAAAAGCGAAACTCCTCTGGAGTTGCTTATGTAGTCCTGTTGTGTCGTTAAAAAATTCAAAAGAAGCGAGTGAATGAAGAAGGTAGGAGTAGAATAAAGAACAAGAAGAAGAAGGATTACAGCACACACCTCCTGATATTGGATTTGCATTGCTCCAGGAAATTGAGTATCCGGCGGTGGTTTGACCTGTGAAACAAAAGGGTAGGAAACAAAAAACTCGGATTTGTATATAAAAGAAGAGTGAGGATAGAGCGATATAAAAACAAAACAGAGGGTGGGAGGGAGGGGGGGAGACCGAAATAAGTGTGCAAGCGTGAGTTTATGAGAGACTATGAGAGTGGGGGAAGGCGGTGCGCTTTGCGTGCCTCCCCTTTTCTCCTAGTTTTGGTAACTGGGGTTCGATGCACTTAAAAAGTTCTGTACATGTAACTCGTTTTTGTCAGCCCCCTACGTGGTTTCCCCGTGTCCATCCGGCCGACACGCTCGAGGCAAAAACAAATATTAATAATAAAACCTTAAAATTTTGTTAATTGAGTTTGCATTCATTCCTAATTTCGTATTGGTAGTTCAAAACTTGCAATGGAATTGGGGGAATACATGAGGAGTCCTTTCCAGAAGACCATAGTCAGTCATTCATCGGGATCTGTCGGGTCAAATCTTACGTTCGATCCAATGTGGGTCTGTGTATTCTATGAGTTTTCGCTATTACCGCTTTTCTTTCTTGTTTAAATAAAATATTCAAAAGAGGCCCATGGTGAGATGGCGTTGTCGGTCTGTAGACCTCCCTATGCCTGTGGTGTGCGTGTGCCCATATGTCGAATTTCTTTTTAACTCCCTTTTTGGTTATTTATTTAAAAAATATTTTATATATATATGGGGATGCTACCTGTCATGAAGGAGTAGAGTCTATTTATTATTTGGCTTCCGCTCCACGCTAAGAAATAGAAAATTTAAAATTATATCCCGCACTACGTATAGGGTGAGAGAAGCGTGGTACCCCATTCTATGGTGGAATTGGCGGGAGAGAGACTTCATTCATGTCCCAATCCGCGTAAAGGTCGGGGTTGGTCTTCGGAAGGTGGCGGTACCCAAGGTGGCGTGGCGGCCATTCCGGCTCCAAAATCGATGTGACTTTTATTGATCTCTCAGGGATTAAGACAACTCCTGAATCTTGTCTTTTAGAGTTGATCTCTTTTAAGACAATCTTGTCTCTTAAGAATAAAAGACAATCTTCTCCTATGAAGCATTTGATAGAGTTGATTCGATTCTTAATCGGATCGAAGATTCACTATTTTTCGGACGATCAACAATGGCGTATTACGGCGACCTCGTCGGCCTGGCAAGGGCCGAAAAAAAGGCGCCACTAGCTCTTCATCGACTTCCAGGGGGGGGGGGGGGGGGGGGGGGGGGGGGGGGGGGGGGGGGGGGGGGGGGGGGGGGGGGGGGGGGGGGGGGGGGGGGGGGGGGGGGGGGGGGGGGGGGGGGGGGGGGGGGGGGGGGGGGGGGGGGGGGGGGGGGGGGGGGGGGGGGGGGGGGGGGGGGGGGGGGGGGGGGGGGGGGGGGGGGGGGGGGGGGGGGGGGGGGGGGGGGGGGGGGGGGGGGGGGGGGGGGGGGGGGGGGGGGGGGGGGGGGGGGGGGGGGGGGGGGGGGGGGGGGGGGGGGGGGGGGGGGGGGGGGGGGGGGGGGGGGGGGGGGGGGGGGGGGGGGGGGGGGGGGGGGGGGGGGGGGGGGGGGGGGGGGGGGGGGGGGGGGGGGGGGGGGGGGGGGGGGGGGGGGGGGGGGGGGGGGGGGGGGGGGGGGGGGGGGGGGGGGGGGGGGGGGGGGGGGGGGGGGGGGGGGGGGGGGGGGGGGGGGGGGGGGGGGGGGGGGGGGGGGGGGGGGGGGGGGGGGGGGGGGGGGGGGGGGGGGGGGGGGGGGGGGGGGGGGGGGGGGGGGGGGGGGGGGGGGGGGGGGGGGGGGGGGGGGGGGGGGGGGGGGGGGGGGGGGGGGGGGGGGGGGGGGGGGGGGGGGGGGGGGGGGGGGGGGGGGGGGGGGGGGGGGGGGGGGGGGGGGGGGGGGGGGGGGGGGGGGGGGGGGGGGGGGGGGGGGGGGGGGGGGGGGGGGGGGGGGGGGGGGGGGGGGGGGGGGGGGGGGGGGGGGGGGGGGGGGGGGGGGGGGGGGGGGGGGGGGGGGGGGGGGGGGGGGGGGGGGGGGGGGGGGGGGGGGGGGGGGGGGGGGGGGGGGGGGGGGGGGGGGGGGGGGGGGGGGGGGGGGGGGGGGGGGGGGGGGGGGGGGGGGGGGGGGGGGGGGGGGGGGGGGGGGGGGGGGGGGGGGGGGGGGGGGGGGGGGGGGGGGGGGGGGGGGGGGGGGGGGGGGGGGGGGGGGGGGGGGGGGGGGGGGGGGGGGGGGGGGGGGGGGGGGGGGGGGGGGGGGGGGGGGGGGGGGGGGGGGGGGGGGGGGGGGGGGGGGGGGGGGGGGGGGGGGGGGGGGGGGGGGGGGGGGGGGGGGGGGGGGGGGGGGGGGGGGGGGGGGGGGGGGGGGGGGGGGGGGGGGGGGGGGGGGGGGGGGGGGGGGGGGGGGGGGGGGGGGGGGGGGGGGGGGGGGGGGGGGGGGGGGGGGGGGGGGGGGGGGGGGGGGGGGGGGGGGGGGGGGGGGGGGGGGGGGGGGGGGGGGGGGGGGGGGGGGGGGGGGGGGGGGGGGGGGGGGGGGGGGGGGGGGGGGGGGGGGGGGGGGGGGGGGGGGGGGGGGGGGGGGGGGGGGGGGGGGGGGGGGGGGGGGGGGGGGGGGGGGGGGGGGGGGGGGGGGGGGGGGGGGGGGGGGGGGGGGGGGGGGGGGGGGGGGGGGGGGGGGGGGGGGGGGGGGGGGGGGGGGGGGGGGGGGGGGGGGGGGGGGGGGGGGGGGGGGGGGGGGGGGGGGGGGGGGGGGGGGGGGGGGGGGGGGGGGGGGGGGGGGGGGGGGGGGGGGGGGGGGGGGGGGGGGGGGGGGGGGGGGGGGGGGGGGGGGGGGGGGGGGGGGGGGGGGGGGGGGGGGGGGGGGGGGGGGGGGGGGGGGGGGGGGGGGGGGGGGGGGGGGGGGGGGGGGGGGGGGGGGGGGGGGGGGGGGGGGGGGGGGGGGGGGGGGGGGGGGGGGGGGGGGGGGGGGGGGGGGGGGGGGGGGGGGGGGGGGGGGGGGGGGGGGGGGGGGGGGGGGGGGGGGGGGGGGGGGGGGGGGGGGGGGGGGGGGGGGGGGGGGGGGGGGGGGGGGGGGGGGGGGGGGGGGGGGGGGGGGGGGGGGGGGGGGGGGGGGGGGGGGGGGGGGGGGGGGGGGGGGGGGGGGGGGGGGGGGGGGGGGGGGGGGGGGGGGGGGGGGGGGGGGGGGGGGGGGGGGGGGGGGGGGGGGGGGGGGGGGGGGGGGGGGGG
>CM042090.1:6370842-6745842 GCA_023512835.1 Taxillus chinensis | reverse complement strand
CGATTAGACGGCCATGCATGTTGGCCCAAGACACGCCTTAGAAAATAGTAACTCCTGTAAATATGCAAGCCGAGCTGTTAAAAATGCTTAAGATGTATAAGTTAATCGTAGAATTGTCAACAAATAACATATATTTGTATTTGACATTTTGGGGAATGATTATGAAGTGATCAAAGGTTCAAAGCAATATATTTGTAACTTCTATTTCATGATGTAGGTCAAAAGAAAATTGAAAATAAAAATTTTTTTGTCACAACGTCAGTCATATTTTTTTTCAAAGCTAATTAATCAAAGCTTTGGACTCAGCAAACAATTGTTTTGTTGTCATGTCGTTATAATTATGATTAATCATAATTTTATACTATTCCTTAATAAACTGAGCCGAACACGAATATTAAATTACCGTGTTTATGTTGTTCGTTAGTGTTTGCAAAAAATTTATTAATGTTCACGAACAGTTCACGAATACTATTCCTAAATATACTCATATACTTGTTCACTAACATTATATTTTTACTTTGTTCAAAAACTCGAAATGTTTCTTCATTTAATTGTTTGTGAACTGAAATACCTAATTATTCGAAATTTGTAAATAAACATGTTCGTTTGTTTATTTGTTCAATTATTCATGAAAATTTGTTTGTTAACAACTATTCGTGGATATCTGTTCATGAATATAATTATTGATGTTTTAAAACATTATTTGTAAACACATGTTTGCATAGATATATTCACGAACATTGCTTGTGAATATATATTCACGAACATAAACGAGTCGAACACAGCTTCATTTATGTTCACAAACAAAAAAAATGTTTAGGAACATCACCTTCTTTAAACGAATGAAAATAAATGATCATTTATTGAGTCAAACACGAGTTTGTTCGTCAACGTTTAGTTCGTTTACAACTCTACGTAAGATTTAAATAGTGAAAAAGAAATAAGTAATATATAGTCCACTAAAAGATTAACAAAAAGAAGTCAGAGTTGTGAGTAGTAATTTTCTTTATATAATTTATTCATCAGGTTTGGGGGATGAAAATTAGTATTATTATCGGTATTTATGGATTTTTAAAATTTAGGTATTTTAAAGTTTGTATTTTAATTATTTCATATTCATGATTTATCTATAATTAATTCATTATGTAATATTAAATTTTGGATTGGACATAAAATAATACTAACAATATAATCAATTGTTGGTTTGTTCGTTCAAATTTTTTAAGTACTTTTTGTTAGTCGCATTTTTAAGAATGAAATCTATTGACTTTGTGATCTAACGTTAAAAAGTCATAGGAGTTTTTCTATGCATATGAAGAAGGTTTTTAAAATTTTTCTTTATTATATTTATTAGGAATGATTTAACCTTAAATTATTACATATGTATAAGTTTTAGAAAAATTACCCCTTTTGCTATCATTTTAAAGATGTCTTCTGGTAATGTCATAGTTTTGAAAATGTTTATAAAAGTGTCATTGTTCTCCCACACCAATAAACAATTCTCTTTCCCCCACCAGTTAAGCTTTTCTACCACCAATGACATTATTATTACTTTGGGCTCTTGTTACTCCCCTCCTCCGTTGTAGCGGTCATAACAACTTAGACTACCAACAACCATGTTACACCCTCTCTTTCCCTCCCTCTCTTACCATTGATATGTTTTACATATACTTGGAGCACATACCTCCTACTCTAACTTCTAACCTGCAACCACACACAACAAAATAACTAACAATATTGTTACTTCTGCCTCTCACATGATTGGACCACTATGTCGTTTTATCATTGCCATACCATAGTGTTAGCCTGCGTTGTTCTATCTTATTTCCAAAATTGTTACTCCTACCAATATTACCCACTATCGAGTCTTCCTTCATCATTGCAAACTATTCTTACCAACCACAAATGCTCACTCCACACTAGGTTTCTCCCCTCTCTGTCCATTCTTTCCAACCATCGTCTATATGCTAGTCCATTTAACTTTAGTGTCATACCAATCACTCTATTGTCCTTTCAACTATCATTATGATATATTAAGATTTATAATCTCACATCAAGAATTCTTTAGCACTGTAATGAGTTAATAAGATACCATTGTCAATGATGTGATAAGAGCTCTGGGCCTATAAGATAACGACATTTTACATTAAAAGAGTTCATTCATTAAAAAAACTTCAAGGTTTTTAAAGTACAAAGATGACATTTTAGTACTTGGTGATGCACAATATCCTTGGCTTACATAAGACAACGTCTCTTAAGTACGATAACACATTAGGTTGACTAGATGATACAACAGAAGCTTTTGCTAACGACATCAAAATTTAAAAATACCAATTTGCCCTAGTTTAGAGAACTCGAGCTATGGAATATATGAAGGCACACCAAAAAGATAATGCAACATCATTTAAACACTAAAACTCAACCAGAAGCACTCATATTGATGAAGATCAATTGAAAAACTCTCAAGAAATAGTAATCTTTGCAACTAATTCAAATTTATTCAATGGGTATCAACATTCAAAAAAATAGAAGATTCAAAAGTTTAGGCACTTGCAAATTAATTAAAGACAATTCTCACATCATTAATGGCTATGACATTACAATCCAAGTTTAAAGATTTAACCATTAAAATGGATTTTATATAAAGTCAAATATGTTGAAGTTGAAATATAACTAGTAAAACTATTATTGAATTAAATGAGTAAGCATAATTTAAATTCAAGCAAAATCAAGTACACAAAGACGGTTCTAAAGTATTACAAACTTGAACATCCTATCTATAACTTCATTATTGAGAATTTTCTTTTTCTATATTTTTATTGCATGTTGTATAGTTTCTATAATTTATGTCATTTATCAAATTAATTTTTTTAACGACTCTATGTAGGGAGCCTTTATAAAAAGGCCTTCAATGTTGTTTAAGCCTCTTGTCTGAAGTATTGGACTCCTTATAATTTAACTGTAATTTGAAATAATTGAGTTTAATGGTGAACTCTTTAAGCTATTTTTACTACAGTACAAGAGTAAAATGTTTTACTGGTTCGTGAAAGAGAAGTACTCTGGTGTTCACTTTAAACTTTATATCTTATTTAAGTGGGATTAGGCAAGGTGTCTAAAAAGTGACATTAGGTAGAACCATAATTAACAGGTAGCGGTTGCTATATTTTTGTCTACCTTGATATATCTTGTTTCATTGAAAGTAAGAACAACCAGACCCTAGATTTACACTAGTGATTGAAACCAAAGTTTGTATATATAATATATAATTTAAAGAATAAATTTTGGAGTATAACATATTCACTCCGCCTCCTCAATATACATTGGTAAGTGTGTTAGCTTGTCTTAAGAATCATAATTGGCATCAGATCCGAGTTATACTAGTGGGAGATCTAATTTGCAATTTGTGCAATTTTAGTGTTTAATATCTTTAGCCACCGATCTATAACTTGGTCAATAGCTAATGGATGACTTTTTGTATGCAATATTTATAATTTATTATGAGACAGATTTAGTCCAACTCAAGCATAACTTACAGCAAAAAGGTGCCTATTTTTAATGATGCAAATTACAAGATATGGAAAGTAAAAATATGCTCCAATAACTATCTTCATGTTTATGAGAATTGGGATGGACGTTGAAAGAATAACAAAGGAAGGATGATTGTACCTTCAGGTGATAGATAGGTGACGGATGTTAAGAAGAATTAAGACATAAGAAATAAATAAAAGAGCCCCAAGTCCCATAACTAAGATTGTAAATAAATTAAATAACGCTCATTCAAATATAGACCAATCTTTTCTTTTTCAATAAATAAATAAATTATTTTTAAAAAAATAAAATTTTAAATATTTAAAAAAAACTAAGAGACTTTGTTTTAAAAAAATGTTCCTAAGAAGAAAACTCAAAAATGTCTAGTTTTAAAAATAAGGACTACAAATACATTTAACAAAAGTGTGTTCAGGAAAAAAACTAAAAGTTCGTTGGATTTATAAAAATAAAAAAATAATCTCTTAATTTGATTTTTAAACATAGTTTTGCTTCAGTTTTTTTGTTTTAAAAGTTTTTCAAGTAAATAAATAAGTCTTAATTTTAAGTATTAATCTTGGGTACGTATCATAAGGCTGCTGAGCTACCTCACATAGTCAAAACGTAAACCATGTTGCAGAAATAGTCAACCAGTCATACTCACATGGTTAGTAGCCACTCCGAATAAAAAAAAATGTTATGCTAAATTTCAAAGGTATTTTTGGATAAAATGAAAATGGGTGTTGATAATATATATATATATATGATGATAATAATAATAATAATAATAATAATAATAATATATATAAATATTTTTAAATGACTCTAATCAATAAAAACGTTCTTTAAAAAAAGAAGAGTACATTATAACAAGTTAGAAGTGATGGGACATTAATAAGTTTAGGCGGTAGTCTTGAAAACTTAAAAATATAATTTATTGAGTTAGTATATATGTCTATTATATAATTACTATTTTAGGTAGTACATGGCCTAGTTTGGCAACATTTAAAAAAGTGATTATAAAATAAATTTTTCCTTTTTTTCTTAAAAGCATAATTAATTTCAAGGTTGATTTTACAAGCTGCTTTTTTAGGAAGCAGTTTTAAAAAATTTAAAATACTAATACTACCCATTTTATCTTCATCCTCAACACAGGGAGACATTTGAGTGTTGGGCGATAGGGATGGGGGCGGCACAAGGTTAGGGGAGAGGGGATGGGAGTGCGACTTGGGGGGGAAGGGGGGATAGAGCAAGCGGGTGGGGATGGGGGAGATTAAATTTTTTTATTTTTAAAAATTATAATATAATGATAATTTTATCTTTTAGATCTTCACAAGCACTTTCATTTTTAATTTATCAAACATCTATTATCTGCTTTTAAATTTTACAACACCTTTTAAATTATATTTTATTAAACATTCACCTGCTTATTTTAATAGCAGTTTATTTTTTCAACACATCTAAAATTAACTTCTTCTAAAAGCACAATATTACCAAATTAAGCTCATGTCTAAAACACATGCATAGTTCCACATGTTTTTTTATGCATATTATTTTAAATATTATTCTAACGTAAATTCTTAATAAATTTAAAAGTTTAGTGATATAAATTCATAATAAAAGAAAAATCAAATAAAGTTTAAAAGGATATTAGAGTAAAATGTCAATATTAGCCATTAATTTTAAATTAAAATTATATTATAATATATGTTCGCAAACATGTGTTCATGAATAATTATTGAGAACATCACTAATTAATTCACGAATATCATTTCATGAATAAATGTTCATGAACAATTGAACAAATGAACAAATAATTGAGTCAACAAACAAATGAACAAGCATATTTATTTATAAATTTTAAATCATTAATATTTTAGTTCACAAATAGTCGAATAAACGTACAACCTCTTGTGTTAGCGAACAAATAAACGAACAAACTAATTTGTTTATCAATTTTAAATAAGTAGATATTTTAGTTCATGAATAATTAAACGAGTGAATATCTTAAGTTTTTGAACAAAGTAAAAATGTAATGTTCGTAAACAAGTATGTTAGTGTATTCATGAACACTATTCGTGAACGAGTGTTCGTAAGCTATTTGTGAACATTAATGAACTGTTCGCGAACATTAACGAATGAACACAAACATGGTGATTTAGTGTTCATGTTCACTTCAATTCATTAAGGAATAATATCAAATTAAGATTGAATACTTTACTATTTGGCTCAGCTCAATTCGTTTACATCCCTACATCCAGCATTTTCATTATGCAATTATAATTTTTTATTTCCACGGATGCAATGACTCACGCATAAAAAATTTCCTCACAAAAATAAAATAAAAATAATATTAGAGGGCTCTACACTTCCTATAGGCCTGTTGCCAGTTGTCTCACTTGTCTAAGAAAACAAAAGTCAACGCCAAACCCTGCAGTTAGTATCTGAATCACATATCACCCACCGTGTGCCTTGCGACCTCAGGGCTCAAATCGGTGAGTGACACGCTACCATATTCAAAATCACACGTCATTTCCCTCCCGGCAACACGCATCACCATTATTCACCACCAATCACCACAACATCAACAGGCAACAGCCACAGACGGGAAGGCTGAAAAACAATATTTTAATTAACCACTGGGAGAGATCACCATCACCTCGGAGCCCGATCCACAAAAATCAACCATGTAATTTGCAAATTGCAGATAAATATTGCGAGCGATACCTTCTATAAAGAGATGTGTGAAGCCATTCAAATGGTCTTCTCTGGTGTCTAGCCATTATATTCAATTCCATCTAGAAAATAGACATTAATGTGCAGCTACAAGTTGAATCTCAGTTGGCTACATCCACCTAATTAAGAGCCCCCATCCATCCGGATATATTCTTGAATTAGGAATGATATATGCAATCAACTCGTAATATTATCGTAAAATTCTAAATAATATGGAGTTGATTAATTTCATGAACAGGCCTGGGATCAATCTATCAGGCCAGTACAAAACCCTAGAAAATCAATTGAAGACGGTAGTAGATGTGGATGAATTTAATAGGAATACCCATGAAGATCCTCTGCGTTTGCTCAGCACACAGAAGCAATCCATGCTGGACGAAATCTCGACGTGATGTCTCCGTGCCCCCCAAAAGCAAATTTTGCGCATATTTTTGAATATTGTATGTCTTTAATGGTCAATGATCCATATGGCGGTCCAATCAACGCCCAACTCAGCAATTCGAGTTAGCCAGTATCCTTATTCCTAAAACGGCGAGGTTTTGAATGACCAGCCATTAGCATGACACTCCAATTGATTAGAGGTAGGCAACAGATATCCGCACGCACCCGTTATCCTATGTGCTATTTATTTTTATCTTGCTATACGGGATGGATTACCCCGCCCAAGAGTGGGATGAGATTTTTAAACTTGACACTCCGCTAATTAGGCGAGAATGGGGAACGGTAATAGTTAGTGGGATATTCCGCTCTCAGCCCTATCTCACCTCATTTTAATAAATTTTATTAATAATTTTATAATATTTTTAAATATTATTATTTAATTATTATTTATGATTTTAATATTTTTGAATGGTATTTATTATTGTAAAATTAAATCATTTTTGATATTTTTTGGTTAAAAATGATGTAGAAATTTGATTTAAGTTAAAATTATTCATATGAACATATCCAATAAAAAGCAATAATAAGATGCGGGTGGATTAAACCTCATTCGCAGACATATTAAAGAACGGAATATTTTGCCCCGCCTATATATGGAACGAGACAATTTTAAAATTCGATATACTTGTAAAGACCCGTACCTAAGTGAGGCTGGAAGCTAGGTCCGAATAGAGTTTGGAATGTTTCTCCGACAGCGTGGCCTTAGCGTGAGCGTTGAGTTATTGCTAATATTATTTTAATATTCAGAGTTTATTAATATGTGTTACTATTATTATAATTCTTTTAATATTTTGGGTTTACAATTATTATGACGTTAATATTATTAATATAATTATTTAAATATTTGAGTTGTTCTTATAATAATTAGTATTAGAGATGGGAATACCTATTTGAGTTTATTATTACATTGGGATTATTATTATTACTGCAAATATTTTAATATTGAGACTACAAATATTAATTATAACGTTATTATTATTAATTATTATAGTGGATTATTATTATTATTATTATTATTATTTAGTGTTAGTATAAATGGGAGAACCTAGGGTGAAACCCTAGGTCCGTTTTGCATGTACGGAACTTGGCAAAGGAAGAACAGAGGGTTTGAAGCAATTGTATTGACCATTCGAAACCAAACCCAGGTAGGTGATTCTTAATTATCAATTATACTAGTGCATGAACGCAGATTTGTTGGGGTTAATTTATGTTAAATCTTTATATGCATATATGAATTAAGATATATGTGTATGATTATTTTGGGGTACTTGGCTTCCACAAATTGTGGTTGTTGCGACGACGACAAGGTGTCATCGATGTGCAGTTGGAAGAGAGGCGTCAGGGCATCGATTTCGGGTGGTGTCGCGGCTGTGCGGTTAGAGGAGAGGCGTTAAGGGCGCTGACTCGAGCGTCGTTGTAAAGACTCATATTCGGGTAGTTTTGAGAGATAGTCATTCTATAGGAATGTAACTATCTGGACGGTAGTGTAGTCGTCGATGTGAGCATTTTGACTGTACTTGGGCCCGATTTTGAGTCGGGGTCCCGTTTGACCCGATTATTGACTTTTCGGGGTTTATTGGTTGACTTTGCGTTTGAGCAGTCATTTGGGTGTAATAATATCAATCTAGTATTATGCTCATCATTTCGAGCGTTTTGACTATAGTTTGACTCAATTTGGAGTTCGGGGCATTGGAGGTCAATTATTGACTGGGTCAATGGTTGACTAGGTCAGTTGACTGGCAGAAATATAAATAGCAAAAAAAAAAAAAAAAAAGGAAGAAGCTTTCACTTTACGTTTCACGTTTGTGCGTTGAGAGAGAGAGAGCTTGAGAGAGCTTGGAGGCTTTGGCGATTTAGGGCGATTTGGGTTCGTGGAGCTCAAAGATTCACTTCAAGTAGGTGTCCTTGAACTTCTTATCTCTCTCTTGTTTTAGATCTGCACGAATTTATCATAATTTATGAAATTGAGCATGAACCCTAGAATTTGGGGAAATTCAATTTTGGGTTAGATTTAATGGTTTAACATAAGATCGGTGGTTAAGAGTTGTTTTATATCATTGTGGATATATGTTTCTGTGATTTTGGGGTTGATTAATTGTGTTTTTCATGAGGGTTGATAAGTCAACCATGAATTTCTGGAAATCTGGAATTTTATACGTGTTTCTGTTGTTTCTGCGCGATTTAGAGGCGTTCTGGATGCATTTTAAGGTAAATATCGCCGTCTGTTGCGTAGAATGCGTGTTTGTGCGTGTCTGGGGGTTGCTGGGTTGATTCCAGACGAAGAACAGGCAAAAACGACGATGAACAGTACCCTGGGCGCGTTACTGGGTCGAACTGACAAAAATCCGAAGTTCTGGGTCGAAGGGTCAAAGATCCAGGGTCGTAGGGTCGTAGTTCGTAAACCCGTAGTTCGTAGCTCAAAGGTTCGTAGTTCGTAGCCTCGTAGTTCGAAGTTCATAGACTCGTAGTTCGTAGACCCGTAGTTCGTAGTCGAAGGGTCGAAGTTCGTAGCCTCGTAGGTCGAAGGTCGTAGCCTCGCTTCAAGTCTTCGAGGCGCGCTGTAGCTCCGCATTCCGCAGCTACGAGTCGCAGGTTCTGAGCTACAAGTCGCAGCTCCTGCAATGTAACTGGACACTATACAGCACTGGACTGGACCTATTTACATTGCAACCTATACCCAAAGTATTAGACTTAAGTTACAATGTAAATAATGAAATACCCCTCATTTGGATTCAAAGAAAAATACTAAAAAAATTAATTCCTACTATTTCAAAATGTGAAAATTGGGATTTAGTATAAAATCTCGGAAAAACCCAAAAGTTCGTAGTGGTGAATTTTTGGAAAGTGGGGTTAGACATCTCAGAAAAATCCCCAAAAATCAGATTATCTTAGTTATGCTATGGGAACCCAATGCCGGGACTTTTGATTTCAAGAAAATAGCTGCTATGGGTACTTCCTTCATAAATCAAGGATTGAGAATTTACTTGTGAAGACTGGCTACAGTTCCAAAGGAAATGTTGAGAATGATTTGCCATACTCATGTTAGTATATTGGTGTGAGGTATTGGGGTATGAACTCCGTGACTTGTTTGGGTTCTCAGCGTGATGCACCGATGGTGCTATGTGGTTGACGTGGCAGGCATATGCACCGATGGCAGGCCTGTGTGGCGACTGTGGCCGGACATATTGCGCTGTGGATAGGCTAAGGCCTGAGTTGAGACGTTGAGCTCGTGGAGCTAGGGCTGAGTGTCCTGAGCTAGGATCCCATGGAGGATCGTGGACAAGTTGTCCTGTATGGGCAGGCTGAGTCCTGATGTTTGTTTGCAGGCTGAGTCCTGATGATTGTGCACACTACACGGTGCACGAGTACACTGAGCATATAGTATAGACTTATATGTGTTGCATGATGTGGAGTTTTGGGGTCACCTACTGAGCTTGTCGCTCACCCCTACTTGTTGTTTACCCTTTTCAGGTGTGACCCGAGACTAGTGGAGGACTT
Source organism: Taxillus chinensis (assembly GCA_023512835.1). Classification (NCBI taxonomy): domain Eukaryota; kingdom Viridiplantae; phylum Streptophyta; class Magnoliopsida; order Santalales; family Loranthaceae; genus Taxillus; species Taxillus chinensis. Next base: position 6,735,642 of record CM042090.1, on the reverse strand, counting down.
TCTTCTAGGAGGACGCCCACTACTCTGATGTATGATACAGTACTGTATTCTGTATTTTATTGTGTGTTGTATCCCGAACATGGGTCCATGGACAGTTGTATTTGCATACTGTATGCTGTGATGTCTATATGACTGTTTGACTCATTGTATGCATGATGATATATGGGAAAGTACAGGATTACCCTTGATGTATGACGGTACAGGGTTGCATATTTGAGACAGCACCCGCGGTGTAGTCTCCATTGGTGCTAGTCACCAACCCCTTAACCTATTGGGTGCGGGCAAGGGGAAGTCATGCACCCGGTTCCGGGTTCCCTGGAATTCGGGGGCGTGACAGTCGTGGCCATCCGATCTGGTGCGCCACGCGGAGATGTTGGAAGAGAGGGGCGGCGGTGTCAGTGCCACCCCCGTGGGATTGATCTCGCGCGCCGTGCGAGCGCCGTGTAGCAGTGAGGAGGGGCGGTGGTGGTGGCCTCTGTACTACCGTTGGATTTCGCCTGTGTGCCGGCGTGAGAGAAGGGGAGGGAAGGGGGGTGGCATGCCTTCCCGTTTCTGCAAGTCAACACCAACCTTAACGGGTTGGTTTGGTTTGGGCCAACCCAGTTGGGCGACCTTTGCCTTTGTTTTCTTTAAAAATAATAATAATGATAGTAATAGTAATAATAGTAATAATAATAATAATAATAATAATAATAATAATAATAATAATAATAATAATAATAATAATAATAATAATAAATAATAATAAATAATGAGTGTGCTTCTAATAATAAATACATAAATAAATAACATCCGAGTTTGCAGTTATAGTTTGATAAAGTAGGATATTAATTATAGCTCGGTGTTAATAAATTTATTTCTTAGATTATTAATTGTCTGATGGAATTATGTATTTATATATGTATCTATGTATTCAATTAATCATTTGAGTTATGTTATTGTTGGGTAAGTGCTCTAAATGGTTGTGTGATCGTCGCACTGAATGCTGATTATTGGAAATGTTGTTTGTTAATTATACATGGATTTTGTGGTTAAATTGGTTGGGTTAATCGTGGGTCTCACATAGGGCCGGCAAGAGGCCACAGGTCTCTTATGTGGCTGGTTAAACCAGGTCCCATATGTGGCGGGTGGTCGTTAGGGACATCGCAGGTCTCACATATGGTTGTCTGGTAGTGATTTGAATTCCTGGAGTTGGTAGCGGGAATTCCGTGGATGGTCAGGTTATCGGTGTGACTCTTAATAGTAATAAATGTGATGTGATATCTTATTTGTGATTTAATGAAATTTCTTGGTGTTAGAACGTGACACTGCATTGGCACAAGCATGCACTGATCATATAGACTTAGGAATTTATGTGACAGGAGAGTGGAGATGGGGATTACCTACTGGGCACATATGCTCACCCTACTTTATTTATATTTTCTACAGGTTGTAGGGAATAGCTATTGGAGCCATAGCAAAGCAAACAGGACATCTTTATGTAGGATATTTCGTAGACCTTGTTATTATTTTATTAATTAATTTTTCGAACTCGGGTCCGTGACAGTTGTATGAACCAAATTGGTAGGACTATTTGTGAGTTATTTGGTGTATTGAACATTTATGTGGATTGATTTCGGTATTATGCTCATTTATTAAATTTTAGATTTATCATGTTGGCGTACAATTTTATCCCTGTTGTAGTATTGTACAGGTTTGAATCAGTCACCAACCCCACGACTCTTGAGGGGGGGGGGGGTGACAATACTGCCTAAGCGGGGGTAGAGGATGGTAATAGATTGATTTCACCCCCGATAAGACCCAAATCACCCATATAAATTGCTTTATGGAGCTTCTAAAAGGCAAGCTTATCTTAAGAGAGATCAATAGAGACCGATAATTCAGATGAAGCCTCCCCCGCCAACTCCATCATAGGATGAGATATCCTACCTCACCTACAAATGAGGCGAGGTATGGTTTCAAAATTTTATTATCCGCCTAGGTAGAGGCGGAATACAGTAATAAGTAAACCTCACCCCCGCTATAGGGCGGAGAGTATCCTATATCTTGACCAAAAACAGCACATTTTGGTGCGTCAAGAATGTATGATAAAATCAAAAGTTGTTTTTGGACTTTTGAAGTAGTTAATGCTTCAAAATAGTTAATGCTATCTTGACCTAACCCGTAAATCCAAGTTACTATGAGATGAAGTAGTTAATGCTTTCACTTCAATGTGTTGAAATTAATTATGGTATTTATTTTTTATTTTATTTTATGTCTTGTATGCTAAAACCTGTTTTCTCTCTACAATTCTTGCCACAAGAACTTCTCGTCTTACCTTTTTTGTTTTTAAACAATAAAATAAAAAACATTACTTTATAAAAATAATAATAAATAAAAGTCTATTCGGTGTAAGTTTTAGCTTTCGTATTTTATTTTTTAAATTTTATTAAAATTCGTGTAATAATGTCGTTGGTAAGGAAAAAAAGCATTTAAAAAAAATTAAAATTGAATCTAAAAATATTTTAAAAATAATATTTTATGGATTTAAGTAATAAAAAATAAAAAATTTATTTAAATTAAATTTATATTATTATTAAATTTAATATAAACCCACTTAAATATATTATTTAGCTAAATAATAATATATTTAAATATATATTTTTTGGCTAATTAAATTCGATATTTAATAAAAATTTTAGTGAAATTCATATATCTCGTTAAGTTGAATTTATGACTATTATTATTCATATAAAATATTTATTAAAATATTTAGCTAATAACTCTTTTTTTTAATAAGACTGGTCACTCACATAAGTTGGTGACTCATTTTATTTTCATTATGTTTTGTATTCAATTGTGAGTCCACCGCACTGAAGACTCAAAAATCCCAGATAATCTCACCGAGTCTGGAGCCAATAACTAAACGCATTTTCTCTCATTCTATGGTCATATCAGATCATATTATTTGTCTCCACCACGCAAATTTCCTGTGGCCGTTCTTTGTTTCCTGCACTGAACCCACAAGTAGGCGTCGGCAGGACGTAAGCCCTCCCACCCCACATAATCCAACAGGAATCACATAATGCTTTTCTCTACTCATATTAGTTATTATTATGAATAATATTAAATGCTCCGAAGAAAAAACGTCACCCAACGCGAAGCAACAATTATTTCTCCATTGCAACACAGAATTTATATGGAGTGCCTACTGCTACATATATTATTTATAAGTCAAATTATTTGTTTCTGTTTGTTTTCTTTTTCTTTTGGAGGGAGGGTGGTGGTTGGGGTGGGGTGGGGTGGGAGGTAGGAATTGGGTTTGCATCATTACTACCTGATATTCTAGATATCATGTATCAATATCATCATAAATTTTGATTACCCTTCCTGACAAAATTTGAATAAGAGGACGACCCTTCCTGATATTACACGTACGTTTGGAGTCACCACCTGGCAGACCCGCCAAAAGAAAAAAAAAAAACATGTTTTCCTTCAAGCAGTAGTTTCAAGTTGTATTGGGTTGGGTCATCTTGACGAGAGATTACACCACTAATTTATCTACTCTTGATAATTTGGGTCAATTGAAAAATAATAACGTGGGTGGAAAGCAGATGATATGTATTCAAATGGCCGATGTGAAGAATGAAAATTAAAATATCAAAACAGTGTCAGAAATAGAATCACCTAGCTAGTACTCGAAGAGGGGATCATTTATCAAGCCTGCCATCGAAAGAATCTGTCTGTGTCTCCGGTTGCAGGCTCTACCCAGCAATTGCAGACACAGCTACAGTCCTGCGGCCATGGCATCAGCCTGGGAAAACGTAAAGTAAAACGAACCTGTAACAAACATTCACCAGGGGTTCGGTGGCCATAAATGACTGCTCTATCACGATATCCTTTGTGATTCAGAGACAAAATCTGTCTGAAAATAACTTTTTTTTAAAAAAAAATCTTAGGCTAGCTCCCTGATTACAATGACCACGTCTTACTTTCGATAATGAGTGCAATACCAAAATGCACTCCACCGTTCCAAATTAATGAAATCTTGTAGGACTTGAAGATTGAAAAAAATGCTACATAAAACTCCTCTAATTTGTTAGTCGTATGATGGAGATGTTTAATGGAGCCTTTTAAGAAAAGGCCACGGGCAGGGTATGAATAAGTATAGGAGATCAGATTATCCCTGTTTCAATGCTCCACATATGACAAGTAGACTTTTGTTGGAAGATGTTTCAATTCCTCCCATACATAGGAGGAACACGAAGACAACGTCAACCACACGCTTCCCTTGTATCTTCTATCAAAATCTACATTAGTGACTAAAATTTTCAGAGTTAAAGTTTCAGTGGGGTCTTATGATTTTATTAGCCAAAAAAAAATCACTTTCGAGTTTAAGGTTAGCAGACCACGAGGCATGGGCGTAATTCCGCCACATTCATGCATACGTAGCATCTTAATGTAAGATTGACCTTCCCAAGAATGACACGTTTTAGCAGATTGTCATAGGGAACAGATAACAAAATTCAATCAACAATCCAAACCTGAGACATTGACTGAAGGATTCAGCCACAAATCAACAATAGAGTAGGTTTCTCCACAGCCTCCACATCTCCTCTTCAAGGCTGCCTCTTCGGCTGATATTTAATGTGAGGCGATTGTAATGAGGGATTGGTGGTCTTCTACTCGGACGATTATTTTTTCGTCCGAATTTTTTCTTTGAAGACAGTTTGGGTTGGAAAGGGCCATAGTTATGAGCACTCACATGAGTTACTTGATCTTCAAGATCTAGGTGTCTTGAAAGAAGAAGCAGATCTTTCATACGCTCAAAAGTGGACTAGAAATCATCCACAAAGAGCTGATCATTGGCGACTCTACTATCGGTGTGAGTACAAGAGATGCCACCATGAATAAAAGACTATACTTGTTTATTCTTTCATAGGTAGAACCTAAACTTGTAAATGAGCCAATACAAGATCCAAGCTGGTAATGTAATAGTATTTAACAAAGCTTTTAATTAAGATACAGATCTCGAATAAAATTTGTGGCTAATATTATTATATATATAAATTTATTGAAACATTTTGCTATTTCATTACGAGTGCTCTTAATAATGATCCATCTCACATTAAATAAATTTTTATTATTTAAATGTTGTATTTAAAAAATTTGATTTTTTAAATTATATTTGCTTTAGCCTCGGATAGTCTCTACGGAAAGAGTGACATACAGAGGTTATGGAGGTTTATGGGAACAAATTTTAGGGCTAAAGGGATAGTTTCTTGGGCCAAATACAGTGACATCTTAGGTCACATAACTTCTTAGACTATGGAGGTGACTTCTTGGGCCAAATATGGTAGGAAATGTGTTTGGTTAACATTTTGGGCTATGAACTGGTGACTCTATTATAGCTCTCTCCGATTTCACTCTAAGATATTGTTCTACGAGATTACAATTTAAGAGTCACATTCAGGCTTATGATCTAGGTCGGATGGATTGGATCCTTTGATTCTAAAAAGGTATTCTATTTGTCGAGAGAAAGTCCTCATCTCTCTTTACATACAATTTTTAAAACTTGACTATTGGGGAGATCACAAGATGAGTCCTCATGCCACTTTGACGTAATGTCAATCCTATAAATAAGAAGAACAAAAATACTGAATGTATGCTAATGATTCATGAAGATGTAAATTCTTTTAAGAATGATGCATAAATGCGTATGATGCTTTAGATTTTTAAATTTTGTGAGTTTTTCTTCCTCTGCTGGGGAATGAATTTAGTTGCTAATTTAAGCCTTTTGTTCTCTTCGCTGCATGGGATGAGGGCTTTGCACCTTTTGACCTTTAACCACTTACTTGACAAATCACTATCCGCTTGATTGCAGTTTGCACACGAATAGGGCTTGATGAATTCACTATAAATCTGGTTTTCAAACATTTTCTCTTAGTATGAACTTCTCTTTGTTTTGCATTTTAGTATCTCTCTTGATTATGCATATAATGCTTACCGAAAGTGAGGTATATTTCTTCCTTTTATACAACTACCGTTGCACAAATCCAATAGCTAGAGTAAGCAAATAGCAATATTCCATCTCTTATCTCCACTATTGAATGATATTGCTTTAGTCTTGGATAACCTCCACGTGTCTTTAGAAAATACATGCTTTGGAAAATGAAATTAAAAAGTAATTTGAAAAAAGTGATGCTACATACAACCGAGGTAGTATAATCGATGAATAACCGTAACAACGTGACAGCATACCAAATCATTGGAGGGATGAAAGAGAAAAAAATTAGGACCATCCAATCAGCTAATGTTTCGTAGCAATGCATCGAACCGATTGCACAAAATATTTTAGTTTTCTGTTTAAATTATGACTTTGTGAAAGTCAATTTTACATAAGACTCGAATTTTAAAAATACTAGTATTTGCTACAAATATTAGAAACACCCATATTTTAACTAAAAATTGATATTTTAAATTCGGATAATCTACTACCTTAAATTCAAATTTAAATTTTCATATAAGTAAAAGTCAGAGTTCAACTAAAAATCAAAATTTTAAATCTGATTATCCAATCCACTATCTTTAGTTTGAATTTAAATTTTAAAAGCTATATGTTACTTGATTAAGTTAAGTTTTAGAGTTTAATTATATATTTTACAGCACTTTCACCTGTGTTATAGTCCTAAAAATACTTACTTTATGTTTTCTTTTAATTCTTGTGAAATTACCCAAATTATTTTTTAAGTTCCAGGACTTCAAAGAATAATAATAATAAAAAAAAAAAAGATAGGCTCTACTTGCGAATTGAATGTTCAACAACAATGAGTTTACCAACAAATTTAGGCCTCAAGTCTTTAAATTGAACGTTTGAAGCTTATTTTAAACAAAAAGTTGGGATTTGACTAAAAGTTTACAAATCAATGGCTTAAATCACAACTTGATGGCTTCTCTTAACTTGAAACTTGAAACTAAAAAGTTAAAATCGGAAGTTAGCCTCCTTCCAAATTAAACCACAAGTTAACAATCTTCATTTAAACTTAAAGATGCATCATAACATAAGGTTTAATTCTCAAATTTGAACGTAGAGTTTAAATTATTTGCTGAAAAGTGTTGACACCACAAGCTTGAGAGTCAAATAACTCTTTAGCACATTAAATTGCAAAACTAGATCTCTACATTTATTCTACAAGTCTGGCACTCATTCTGAATTAAAAGTTTGCAAAATAAAATTTTAACCCATAAGTTGGGAGCTAAGAGATTTAAAGTGAAAGTTAGAGGAGTATCAAAGACTACAAGTTTATTCTGTGGATTTTAAACCAGAAGTCCAAACCTACTATTTAATGTGCATAAACATGTAGTTTAATTGTTTGGCTCTCAAGCTCATCTTAACACTCTTCCACAAGCTTGTGGTCTTAACACCGTATTCCAACTTGCGATTTAAAGCTTATTATGTATCTTTCAAAAAGTATGAAAATTGCCAACTTATAATTTAATATGAAAGAAGATCATCTTGCAATTTTAATTTCGTAGTTTCGAGTTTCGGTTTGAGTGATGTCACAAAGTTGTAGTTTAAGCCTTTGTTTAACAAACTTTGAATGTAACTCCAACTTTTTGTCTAAAAGAAGGTTCAAGCTTTCAATTAGAGGACTTGACCCTGAATTTACAATTTAACTCATTATTGCTGAATTTTTGGTTCACGAGTTAAGTCTAACTTCTCTCGTTTTGGTTCTTATAACTTACAAACTAGTAGGTGTAATTCTGTGAGACATGAAATAAATATAAATTAAGTATTTTCAGGACTAAAACAAGGGTGAAAGTGTGCATAATATATAATGAAGTCCTAAAACTTAATTTAATTAGGTAGTATTTGTCATCTAAGTGATACTTATGTAAGAATATTTTATATACATTTATGTGGCATGTGTCTTTTGGTTTAATTATAAGGATTAACTTCATAATATAATGGGATTTTAACATTTAAAGTTAATATTGGTGATGGATCCGTTTAGGTTAAAGCCGTTAAAATTTGAGATATTTATTATCCCATATCCTTTGTCTAAGTTCTGTCATGTAAGTTTTTTATTGTAATTCCCTTTATATCAATTAGAAAATTGATTATTCTCTAATTGATTGCAATCCAAAAAAAAAAAAAACTGACATGACATAATTTAGGCTAGGGATGAGGGATAATAAATACCTCGAATATTAACGGCTTTAACCGAGACCGATCCATCTGGTATTGACTATAATATTAAAATCTCGTTATAATATGAGCTTAATTCTTATAATTAAACCCAAAGACACATAAGCCACATGAATGTATATAAAATATTCTTACATTGTCCCACTTGGCCTTTGTGTTAACTTGATGGCTTGGCAATCACATGACATTATAAGAGTGACTTGATTACTTCCATGTATCACAAACCAATCCAAACTCAATATTGCCTTCAATTTTGAGAAACACCATAATTCTTAATACAATCACATATCATCTAATAACCATAGTGTACACATAATAATGATAATACAATCAGTAAAGCAGAAATGTAACTATAAGTGAATTCAATTAAAGTATCATAAACATGAGCATATCATAATTATAATAGCAAGGTTTTATCTATATTACCCATACGCTCTATATGGCCATTGGACACCTTAGGTGGTAATCCTTTAGTCAATGAATTTACTACCATCATATTTGTTATAATATACTTAAAGAACACTCTACGTTTTCGTATCTCCTCTTTGACTGACAAGTACTTTAACTCCATGTGTTTTGCACTCTTAGAGTACCTATCATTCTTTGAGAAGAAAACAAGTAAAAAATTATCACAATAAATTCTTAGTGGCTTGGATATACTATCAAAAATTACAAGTCCTGAGATAAAGTTCTACATCCACAATGCATAAATAACGACCTCAAAGCATGCCACAAATTCGGCTTCCACGATAAAACTAGCAATGATGGACTGTTTTCCACTCTTTCATGACATTGCCTTTTCAACTAAGAAGAAAAGATAGCCAAATATAGATTTCCTGCTATCTTTACATCTATCATGATTTGAATCTAAATATCCAATGACTTCTAGATGATCAGATCTCCTATATGTTTTTAAAATCAAACCTCTAAATATATTATTTCAATAAAAATTCACTTAAATCCTTCAAATTATGTTTCTTCCCCCACATCTTAGTTATTGTTTACAAATCAACTTAAATATTAGCCTGACAAAATATGATTTAAAAATTAAAGTAAACCTAAATAATTTGAATTAAGTTGGGACTAGAGCTAAAAGCCATGAAGCCTCCAGCGAATGTGAAAGCGAAGTCTGTTGACAATGAACACAAAGCCTTTCGCAAATGTAAACGAGAAATCTGTCAACAGTGAACATGAGCTTTGAAGCTTTCATAGCTTTCCTACTCAAATGCTTATAGTGCCAATCGATCTAGAGCTAATTTGTAATAATTAGGAATAACTTTTTCTGATTTCTAACCCTTCTTTTCAAAGCCTTTTAAGTGTCTTTGCTACATGTTAGTAAATGGTAAAAAGCAACGAGGTAAATTTAAATCTAGATCTGATGATGATTATTTTATTTTTTACCCTATATTCCTTTAAAAATATCAAATTAGAACGGATTGGACAAAAAAATAAAATTTAACAATCCAAAACTCAAATAAACCTAACTTGAAATAAGAATTCATGTTCCAAATCTTTTTTTTACTTGTTTCTCAGCAAACTCATGAAATGCATCTAAAATTGAATTTATTCAATTTCATAAAATTTTAGGAAATCATGTTCTGCGGGCTCAACCTCTATAATGGTTGTTGGACTTTGCTAGGAGCCTTGGAACTAGAAAACTGCTGCACGAGTGACTCCCCATAAATGTTGGGTCACTAGTGGTTGTGGATCGTGCCTAGTTTGAAACATGACCGGAGAGGCCTGCGAGCATGGGGTTGAATAGAAAATTGGCTTGTCCATATTGAGCCTAAATTACAGATCAGTGTGCAGAGGAGAATCCACTTGCAGTTGAATAGATTGGGGGTCTGTGCAGGGTATAGGTGTTATTGTTTACCAAAAATTTAGGTTTCTGGTAGAGTATGTACTTTCAGCCCGTCCAAACAAGAGATAAAACACAAATATTACAGCAGAACGTACACGTATGAGCCCTCTGCGGGTGTTCTGTTTTTCTGAACACAAGGAAAGAGGGGACTAGACGCTAAATATTCATTTCGCGCATAATAAATTTTATACCCGTGTGCAAGTGATCACATGTAGCTTTCGCGAAAAATATCTAAGTTCAAGATCTGCCGGTTCAATGTTCTGCCCTATCCAAAATTGTCTTCATTTCAAATCACGTTTATAGAGATTAGAGAGGGCAGTGAGAGTGTAGAACTTCTACTCGTTCTCGTCCAGAGAAACGACCCTCAAAGAAAACCCGGTTACCACCCACGCAGCCTCCCACCCCTAGCTAGGCAAGACAGAAATGGATTTTGTCACAGCCAACTGTACAGTACTGCATATTTGAAAAAAAAATCAAAATAACTTACCTACAACACAAAATTTGCTCTCACTTCAGTACAAGAAACATCCCCTGTCGTCGGTTTTCCGCAACATCAACTCACTTTCCCAAAGCTGAAATTAATAGAGCCTCACCCAGTGAAAATAAAATAATGCTAAAAGGCTTTAAAAAAGCAGCATCTCCATTTTCGGCACTGCAAAATTGGGAAAAATTCCAACACCTGCAGAGCATATCTACATCAAGCAGCAACATCGTTTATCTTTTACCCTCTTTCACCCTTTTTACTGTACCACCACCACTGCTCTTATTCTTCCTCTTGCTCTGCCTTCGTTTAGTCTGCCCTTGCTCTGCTCTTTCGTGGCGACTAAGTTCCTTGTATTTAATTGGATTTATTATCATACCAGGTGTTTTCACAACCTGCAAAAAGGGGTATTGTGGTAAAAAAAAAAAAAAAACAGTAGATAATGATGGAAACCATTTAAACAGAAGGCACCATTAACAACAAACCACATCCATGAAGCAGAAACTCACATCCGGTCGAATAAGAGATCCAACCGCTGTTGCTGGGTTAAAGTCAGGACCAATGGGCATGCGTTGGCTGCCTTCAAAATGTTCCTTGGATGTAAATGGGTAAGGCAATGTCTTGGTCAGGAGCTTCTCAGCCTGTCAAATTTCAGGACAAGTTAAAGATCAACAGGCATTTAAAACAAGGAACCTTACAAGTTCTTGCAATTTATAAAGCAAAATATATCTTTAACAGTTTAGGAAAAATTACTATTTGCATATTGCCACAATCAAACGGCGGATTCCATCAACCAAACTTAAGATCAAGCATTCTACTTAGCGATGCAAAACAAAAAGTTTGTGCGATCTAACTTTATATCAATTAGCACTTATAAAGAAATCATTAAGCAGGCTGAGACTATTCTTCTCAAAATGTCACACTACAGCATTAAAAAATCCAATTTTAAGAGTCAAATCTTCATATATCAACAATATTCTACACTAAAATAATTACTACAGTATAGTTTTTTGCAGTTTAAGTGCTACCATAACCCCAAGCCCTCTGATTTCATCAATTCCTCATAGCATACTTGTCAACGGTCAAGGTAAAAGGATAAACCGGCAGCACGAAACCACCACGATGGTGGGATCCGAGAAGGAATTGGGCCACAAGGGTTAATATGGATAGTCTTTTCTCACAATTAATTAATTGCAAGAGACTTATCTGTGATACAAACCTTTAATCTCCATATCATGAGGACATAACTTTACCGTTACTGCCAAGGTTCGCCCTTGTTAGGGTAAGGGTAAGGATAATCATGGAAAAATCTGTTTTCTCAGACAACAAATGGCACATGCTAAATTAATGATAGAGAACAGCATATAAATTTGAGATGAAAGCAGTAATAAAACACCACCAACCCTTTTATCCAGTCTTTCAGAAATAATAACATGTTTGAGATCTGCATCCCTTCTGTTTTTAAGGATTTGGTCTCTCTTTCTCTTGCCAATTTCATCATCCTTCACCATCCAGGCAGGCAAGCCTTTCTCTTTCTGTTTATCAGTCCATTGGCCCCAGCCAGGGAGTAATACATGTTTCTCAGGCTGAGGAATTTCTTCATTTAGAAGTTCCAACTTCTCCTTCTCAAAATCTTCTTCCACATCATCTGTCGCAAACGCACGATGTATAAGGTCTGACTGAGATGGAAGTTCATATGTTGGTTTTGAGGCGGATGACAGCATCCCATCTATCATTTGTCCTTCACTATCTGTATCACTATCTTCACCTCCTACCTTGAAATTTTTTAAGATTTTACAACACAAACTGAATAAAGTAAGGAACCATCAACCAGATCTAAATGAAAATTTAACGAAAGCAGAAAAAATTTTAAAATAAAATAAACCTCTATATCTTGATCGGGCAGAGTTTTTTCATTGTTTGAAGATTTGATGGTGGTGGCTTCAGAATCCATTTTGCCTCCAATCTGGTCACAATCCACCTAGAGATTAGTACAAAAAGACATGCTCCTTTTGTATGAATAGCAACAAAAGGGCTCAGGGGAAAGTTTAACCTTTTTCTGAGAGTCTGATGCACAGATAGCCACTTCATATGTGGTCTTGGGGCCTGGGTCTCTAACAATATCATCAAAGCTCTACAAACCACATATAAAACAATTTTTTTAAAAATACAATTTATGCTAACGTCCAAACAAAGGGAAAACTCAAATAAAGATATCTCATTACCTTAAACACAGAATCATGGCCAGCCTCAGACTCCTCACGAAGTAAATTTATATCAATGTCAACATCTTTTTGTAGCTCATGATTGTTGTCTTGTTGGACATCAAAATTTTCATTTTCCAAGATTTCATCTTCACTATCATAACCATTGTGATTTATATTTGATTGGATCTTATTACTTGATGCTGTGACCTGCCTCTTAGCTGCATTGAAAACTCTTCGACCACCTGAAGTGTTCCTTTTTGCACTTTCTGCCCCATCTGTATCCCCCAATTGCTTCAACGATAACTCATACTCTTGAAGAGCAATCTTAGCTTCTTTAATAGCCGCTTCCTTTTTCTTTTTTAATCCGCGGACCTACACCAAAGCAAATCACATAAAGACAATCAATGAGTGTAATTAGTAATTATTAATGAAATGATAATGAATGGGCAACTTTGCTTCCAAAAGATATACTCTGCTAAAATTTAACAAGTAGATTTCATGGCATCCTTGAACAAAGTAGTATTAGTATATAAAGTTCAAGGAAAATTTAGATTAATGTGCATATCATAGAAGTACACCATGAATTACCATGAAAGGCAAAGCACACACGCCTGAATTAGGCACTTCTTCTTCTTCTTCAACTACTTTAAGTGTCTTTTCTTTCGCTTTTGCTAACAACTTAGATGTGCCATCCTGGTCTGAATCAGTTGAACTTTCACTCCCATCATCACTAGTGTCACTACTGTCATTGCTGCTGCTAACATCTTTTGTAGAATTCATCTTCCTCCTCAAAAGAGCATGTTGATGCAGCTGTTCAGATATAGCAGCTCGAGTTCCTTCATCTTGTGCATGTAAACCACGTTTTAAAATGCGTTTTGCCCACTTCGAACTGTTCTTGTGCTTCAATGTCATGCGTTCCTGAATCAAATTAGATGAGAACTTAAAAGACGTTCAATGATCACTCCTTTGGGGAAAAAAATGTAGAAAGAATGAATTCCTCTCAAACAGCAAATCAATTATGCCAGCCAATTTCAAATGTCAATCACTTGCCTCTGCTCGACGGAACTCTTGCTTCATTTTAAGTTCCTTAGCAAGGGTTGGATCAGTAGATGCAACTTTCAATCTATCTTTCTTCAGCATTCGATGATATAATTTCGACTTGATATGTTTAAGTCGTTTTGCCTTCACTTCCCCTTGGAATAAAAGGCTACGCATTTTAGCAAGCTGATTTTGACGATCCTTCACATCTTTGATGGATAACTGAAACAAGTAATGCCCAAATTAGATGATTTTCTTTTTTTTTTTTTTTGGGAAAAATTGAAATAAGAAATTGATTCTCAAATTGAGGCAGCTACAGCTAAATAACATATCATGGCACAAATGCATCAATAATCATATAAAAAAAATTCCAGCATAAAATCACAATGTTCAGGATTCTAGCAGGCATTGAACACCCCATGTAGCCATACGGCCTTACCAAACTTTTAAATATACAAAAAAGACAAAGTAACCAAAATACCAGAATTGCATCAATATTGACCAAGAATAAAATAAAATAAAATAAAATACCTTGTTTAGTTCAAGAAGCTTTTTACCATCATTCTTGTGAGCTTCAAGAATCCTGTCATCATGAACTAAGGAAGCCATTTTTTTCTCAAAATCAGTTCTCGGTTCAAATCTCGAAGCCATTGCCTCAACAGTGGAAAATCCCAAGTTTCCATCTTCTTCAAAATAAATGGTAGGTGCCTCCCTGTTAGTCTTGATTAATGGCTCCCACTTAGTAATCTCCTTCTTTGAAAGTTCATATGCTGCCTTCCTCTCAAGCCTCTCCTGGTCTGCCGTTGGAAGTGGAGCAAGAACAGGCATAGATTGTTTCTCCACTTGACGAAGATTCTTTCTGATTTTGCTGTAATCTTTCTTTCCATGAAGAGGGTCAAGAAGATCCTGAATGCTGATGCGGTTTTTGCCATCCAAAACATCACGAGTAGGATTGTATTCTGACTCAGGATATGACTCAGATACTACAACAGTGTTTCTCCTCTTTTTGCCTGACACAGATTGTGGAAGACCACTTGCGTTATTATCATAGTTTAAAACATAAACAAAGGATAAGTTTCAACACTCCCCAGCATCTGGGTACAGTATTTTTTTCCCTCGGATTAACACTTTATTTCTTTTCAATCAACACATAATAATCAGAACCACTGCATTAGATACAGACTCGTCTCGAAAAATGAAAATGAATAACCATATATAACGACAACCTGAATGCCAAAAATAGGTTCAGAACACCTGAAAGCTTAACGATTATATATATATATATATAGAAGCAGTTTTAAATAGCATTTTTACCATCAAAAGCCTCAGTTGGTAATCCAGTAATATTTTGCAACATTCTCAAACGCCTTCCATCATCTTTTTCTTCTTCCTCGTCCTCATCTAGAAGCAAGTCTGAATTTTCCCTCTCGCCATTAGTATCTTTACTATTGTTTTCTTGGTTTTCGTCGTAGTCGTAGTCATCATCTGACGACACATCCTCATCCTAAATGAGAGAAATCTATTTAATAAACGAATAAAATGATTGAACTGATTGGCCTATGTTGGGCATTATGAAAAAATCCGCCAAATTTCATTTATAATCAACTCTGGAGTAATGGATTCTCCCTAACTAACTTCTATGGCCTGGGATCAGGCACTTATAGAAATTAATGTAACTAACACCGGAATAGCAAAATTCGAATCAATTATTGAAGTTTTAAACAAGGCTTTCATTTAGCTTTCGTGCTTACAGCATAACAGCTAATGAAAACTATTGATAAAACAAGGGCAAAAACAGTGACCCAAATGTCGCAAATAGAGACCAGTTTGGCTCATACAACAATTAATTAAAAAAATAAAAAGCCACGAGACGTACCTCAAAATCATCAGGAAGCTCGTAATTGAAGTTATCGACCGGATCGAAACGCCGATTCTTCTTGGATTCTTCTTCGGCAAATCTTTCCTCATACTCGTACACGTCGTTGGCTTCCTCGGAAGCAACGTCGCCGTCGCCGTCGCCGTCGCTGTCGCTGCTGTACGAGAGTTTAGGGTTGAAGGCCTCAACAGCCTTCCTAAGCTGATTCGGCAAACAAGGTCCAGTCCTTGCCCTGGTCTCGCCTTTCCGGTTCTTCTTCGGGAGGGTTAGGGTTTTAGACCCCGTTTTTCTCTTATTCGTCCCTCTTGCTCCTCCTCCTCCTCTGGATTTTCGCTTATTCTCCGCCATCGGCAATCGAAATCGGTCACTTTTGGGCGGCGGCGGCGCTTCCGTTCACTCTGCTTCCATCTTCTATAGTGCGTTCGTGACAATCTCTTAACACTGTGGCAGGAAATAGGGTCTGGATATTATTTTTCTTTCCCCTATCATTCCCACAAATCTTCAGTATTGCAAGTAGGTCCTAAACATTAGTTGTTACTGTTTGTTGGGCCCATAAATGTTAATTAAAGGTTATTTTAAATAGTTTGGATAAAAACAATAAAGGGTGAATCATAAAATAACATTGGGAAGAGGTTAATTTAAAAAACAATATTGTTGCATATATCCAATTCCAAACCATATTACATAATTTGAAATAAAGGAATTAATCCGATTTAATCATAATTTTAAAGGTTCACTAGGCATGGCCTAGTTGACAAGGTACTAAAAAAAAATAAAAAAGATAGGTGTAATATGCCTAACTATTGAATTATAGTTTTTAAAGATCAACGAGACATCTAATCGATAAAACATTGAAGTAAAAAAAAGGCTCTAGTCTCCTAACTTGAATAGAGAAAAGTGGCCACCTAACTTTTTAGCCAAATACCAAAGTAGTGCTTAGTCCAAGCAAGACTTCAGAGTCATTTTTAAAAATAAAAAATCAAAGACAAGGCACAAAACTATCTTGTTTTTTAAAAAGAAATTCTTAATTTATTGTGTCGTCTTCCTTTGTCCATCATGTTTTCTCCTTTCACCAAGGATTTAACTCAACATCAACTCTTCAATCCCACTACAAAATCAACTTCTCCATGAAATTGACAATCATCTTTTTTCACAAAATTAACCAAATTTGCTTTCTTTTTTCCACAACATCATCTTCCTTTTGTTTTTAATTTCCTTCTCCACAACTAATTGATTTTTCTATAAATAAGGGACTCTTTTGGGGAAGTAAATAATAGTCTCGTGACTCTTCCACATGAGCTAATTCAAATCCTATAAATAGGGAACCTCCATAAACATACAATAGGCACCAATGAGTAGAGTTTCTATTGGTAGTGAGAAATTCAAGAGAAGTTTTTCCCATCAATTCGCATCTCCTTCTTTCTCAATCTCCGTACTCAGTTTGATCATTCACAAGAAAATCAACAGTCACCATCTTCTTCCATTAACAGCGGCTACTACACTAATTATGTTCGATATAACCTGAATTCATTCATTATTACTAGAATTTATTCAACTCGCCAAAAATTCTCTAAAGTCAATGAAGTCAAATAACTACGGTATAATAAACCAAAAGAAACAAAATAGACTATTACAACAATATAGATTTTTCCTTAACTTTAAAAAATTATAATGTTTTCTACAGAACTCCCATTAGCTTATTAAAAACCCTATTTTTGTAGATATTTCAACTGGTTATCGATAAAAATATTAAAACAAATTTTATGTAGCGGACATTGCCATGTGCATCCTTATATGCACCGCCATGTGCATCACTAAGTGCACCGCCATGTGCATCACTAAGTGCACACCTTGCACATGCCTCGACACGTGCACAATCCTTGCCACGTGCATGTGCATGTCACATGCATATGCTCCACATGTGCCAAAAATGAGCCATATTGTGTTTCATTGGAATCCACCCCCATCTCGTGCAGTTATCGTTGTTCAATTCATCGACTTACTCGTGTTTGAACAACATGTCGACTTGGTGCGCATATAAATCATATCAATCAATTCTCATCTATGAATAACGAGTTATCAAGCCCCAACATAGTTAGCCCATTTAAGTTCACAATTCTCTAAACCTTATCTCAATTGTATGCAAAAATTATTCATTCTAGGTTCAATCGTCAATCCAATCAATCATAATTGTCATTCAATCTAAAAAGAGTTAAAGAATGATATAATCACTTACCTTTAATATCTAGAAATTGGTTGGGCCACGAAGAACAACTAAGAACACTCAAAAACGCCTTCAGAACAACTATAACCTTTTATCTCTCTCATTTTTATAAAAATGGCTAGGAGTCCTTAAAAAGCAAGAGTTTGAGTCCTCTTAGGACTATAATAAAGTCTTTTATCTCCAAATTTCAAAGCCTATTTTTTCTATTTTCTAAAAACTCTTACAGTTAAGGTATTCGACCACGTAATGGTATATAGTTTTAGTCTAGGCTATGATTATTGGTATCATCATGGTGAATCTTTTCCTACACATACCACAAATGAAGATTGAAATGTTTATGATCAATTTGAGAATCATGGCGGTTTAGATTCATTGTTATATGATGTGTTCCAAATGGATGAAGTTACTTTGACAAAGAAAGAAGTAGTACAACAGTTGAATGAAGAGACGAATACCTTTTTTCGGTTAGTGAGAGATTTGAAACAACCTCTGTACAAAGGATGGAAACTAAGCAAACTAGAGACAGTCATTCATTTGAATCATTTGAAATGTTTACATGGATGGAGTAATAATTTAATGGATAAACTGTTGAATTTCCTAAAAGTTACTTCTCGAGAATGCTCAATTTCCTAAAGATTATTATGAAGGAAAAAAGATTATCAAAGATTTAGGTATTAAGTATGAAAAATAATCAAGCTTGCCCAAATAATTGCGTGTTATTTTGGGAAGAGAAGGCTACTCATGAAGTAGCTTTACTTGTGGTGCATCTAGGTGAATTCAAGATGAAAATGGGGAGGAAAAGCAATAAAGTTATTATGATGGTTTTCTTTGAAACAATAATTACAAAAATTATTCTTGCCTTTAAAAATAACCTCTCAAATGGTGTGGCATGCTAAATATCATACCAACGATGACATATTAAGGCACCCAACAGATTCACCTGCATGGAAATAATTTAATAATCAATTTATTGATTTTTCTTTAGATCTTCACAATATCATACTTGGGTTATCTTGTGATAGCTTCAATCCTTTCAAAAATATGAGTAATACCTATAGTATTTGGCTTATAAACCTTGTTCAATATAATCTCCCTCCTTTGATGTGTATGTAACGGTCATTAATGATGTTATCCCTCTTTATTCCTAGCCCAAACTCCCCCACAATACATATAGATGTATTTCGACAACCTTTAATAAAGGAGTTGAAGGAATTATGAGACATTGATATAGAAACCTACGATGATTTTAGTAACTAATTGTTTCAATTGCATGCCGCATTGATGTAGACAATTAATGATTTTCCTGCATATGATGATTTGTCAGGCTAAAATACTACATGTGCCTTTGCATACCCTTCTTATAATCATGTCACAAAATATATAAAACTTTCAAATGGGGGAAAATATTGTTACATGGGTCATAGACGGTTTTTGGATCTTAATCATGTATTTCGTGGAGATAAAATATCATTGATAGAATATAGAAATATGCTATATGGGTATGATGTGTTAACCGAAACTGAGGGTACTTCTACCTATCTATTGAAAAAAAAAAGTATTTTTTAACCTACCATATTGGAGGCATCATCCATTTCGTTATCAAATTGACTTCATGCATACAGAGCATAATATTGTCAATAATATAAGAGGTATGGTATTGAATCTTGAAAACATAAAGGCTAACTTGAAGACACGCTTAGACCTCCAAGTAATGGGCATATGGAGTAAACTTCATCCTATTCAAAGCGAGAATAGATTTTATATTCCACCTGTTTGCTTTATAATGGGTAAAAGTAGCAAACATGTGAAAATGCTAGATGGATATGCCTCAAATATCTCTTGTGGTGTGAAATTGAAACAATGAAAAATTATTGATTTGAAAAGTCATAATACATATGTTTTTATGCAACAGTTGCTTCCAAAAAATTTCACGATACACGCGAAAAATTATCTCCTATCACTTATTAAAAACACTACGTCAGAGCTTTTCCAACGCCATTCAAGCAACATCCGATCAAAGCATCGTTGAGGTTTTGCAAGCATTTTTTGCCCTTATTATGTCATTTTAAAAATGCCACCTAAGCCAGCATTTATTGTAGTGTCACCCGAGAGATGTGTGGTCTTAATAATGCAACTTTTTTGTGTAAGAAAGGGGTTTACACTAGAACTATTTTTTAAATTTTTAGTTCTAACTTGCGATTATTATACTATGCTTTGCTTGAATAATAATTAAAAATCTAAAGTAAGCAAGCTATTTCATCTTATTTTATACCGAAATTTTTGCACACCTAAATGTTTTTAAAATTTTCGTTTGACTACATTGGCTTTGTTCTATGCCTTGATTAGTGATTGTTAGAATGTTTATTCCATGATTTTGTTTAATTAAACTATACTTTCTGTTAATGTAATGTATGGTGAGTTACTAGGCTATCATATCATTATTCATGTTTTGCCTTAAGTTTTTATTGAAATTTGGATATAAACTAAACTTGCGTGTTTTTAAAAAAGGGGAAAGTAGCTTAAAGAGGTTTTGGACTATAGGAATATATGATCCATCAAAGAATAGCATAAAATGTAACCTTTATAAGATTATATAGGACATTTACGATATCACTTGCCCTTGGAAAAGGGAAAAAAATGAAAAAGAGTACTATGAAATGGAAATCACAAAGAAACGAAGAGAAAAGTAAAGAATTTGAAACAAAAAAGCAAAAGAAAAAGAAAAAGATATGTTGATCAACCACAACAAAATCATTTATCTTGACTATTTCCATGTATTCTTCAACCAATTTGTTATACTTTAAGTTTTTGTATGAATTTTAACATGATGTTTATAATATGGAACTATTATTGCTTTATTTGTTGGGCATTTTCTTTGCTAGTTGATTGATTGGAAATAGCAAACTAGCATGATCTTATTAAGTTATGGATGAAAGTTAATATAAGCTAGAGTAAGAATTTGAAATTTTTAGTTCACACTCACATTTGAATTTGAATTTAGCTTATATATACAATGGAGTTATTTTTATGAATATTTGAGTACTGTTTTAGTTGATGAACTTTTTTTGACGATTTTGGTTTGCTCGAGGATGAGCAACAATTTAAATGCAGGGGAGTTTATTACGGTCACTTATCACTTATCGTAATTTATTGGTATTTTATGGCTATTTTGTGATTTAAAGCACCCTATATTTTGTCATTTTATGAAATTATCTCCATTTTTAGATTTTAACCTCGATTTGAGAAACTTCATATATTTTAATGTGTTTTGGAGAATCTTTGTAAAATACTAGGTAGTGGACAGGGATGTTAAATAACATTGGATAAAACTCTAGGTCAAAACACGCCTTGGATGAATAATTTTTCTCATGCTCGGAACATTCTAACCGGTCAAAACGTGTGTATTTCAGTGCTCGAAACATCATTGCTTGAAACAAGTTGATTTCTTCTACTTGAAACATGTACAACATTTTAGCCTGAAACATACATTTTAGCCTGTAAAACTAAATTTATTTATAAGTGCACATCAAAACTCGTACAAATGCTCCTCTAAAACTAGAAAACAAACAAACATGCAAATGTAGATAAGTCATGTCATAACATTCAGTTCCTCAACCTCGCACGGGAAAAACCAAAGGACAAAGGCTTATTCTATTTCTTTGCATACGTAATCAACATTGGGTTCTGCGGAGTAACCTTGAAACCTTGGAGTCCCTGCATTGCAACTGATGATTGCATTTCATCTCCAAACTCTACAAAGGCAATGCCTGGCTTTGCCTCTACCATCCGAACTTCCTTTAGGCCCGTGTATTGAGCAAAGAGCATTTCTAGCATCATTGGTGAAGTGTCATGTGGAAGATTCTGAACAAACAGTATGTTATTTGGTGGTGCTGGGGCCTCTGGAGCTGTAGATTTTGCACCACCGGCATATGGTGGTGCTGTTAACTGCACCATTGAGACAGGAAATGAGGCATTGTTTGAGGAAGGGGGTATGGCGGCGGGTATTGTTTAAACAAAAGTTTCCAGGAAGCATAGAAAAGGGATATGATTACAAATAACTAAACAAACAATAAGTAACGTACGAAACATATCATAAATAATTTATGGTTTAATACAACATCAATAACTTAGCCTTTATCTCAAGAATTGAGGTTGACTATATAAAATAAAGAATTGGCTATAAGATTTACTATAAATGTCACAAATAATCTGCTTACAAAGAGTAAAGAACAAACACAATTTGCACCATAACAAACCATAGGAGGGGAAATTTTCATTGGTGGATATACTATGACGATTTCTAGCGATGAAAAAATAAATAAACCAATACTATTGCACTCTATGAGATATTTTTTATTGACAATAGAATTAATGGAATATCTAACCTCAAACATGCAAACAATATTTTCAGCATCACACAAATATCTAAGTAACAAAATATTTGGCATGGATAGAAGGAATATACAATCATGGTTTCTAATTATGGAAAAAATATATAATCATGATCTGCTATACAGCTATGTATATATGTATTTCTAAGATCTTTTACCATATATAATATTAAAACTATTTTCCTTAATTAACAACGAAAGGCAGCTGAAAAGGAAAAAAAATCACGTATGGGTACTTTATAACTTCTCTACATCACCAATAATTAGCTTCTAATGGACTATCATTTTCCCCCAAAAATCATACAAGATATAATTGAAAAACAAAAGGATCTAAAAATGTTCAGAAAGCATACGGAAGGCAACACTCCATAAGCAGGATTAGCCATTCCAGGTTGATTTGCTTCATGTTGATCTCTGCGCTTTTTACCTGGGAAAATATATAAAATGAAGAAAAACAATGTTTTGATTATAGGAACAAGAAAGTGATTTTATCTATAGCTTCAATACAATACATTCATGCTTTAAAAAGACCGAAATTTTCTAATAGAAATAAGATACATAGATTAACCCAAGAAAGTAACATAGTTATCACATTTTGTTTCACACATTCTTCTCAGAACCAAACAAGAAATAGACATAATGGTCTTCTTCTAACTATCTCATTGACGTAGCTTCTTTTAATAGTTCAAATTATCATAATAGCCGAACTAGAATAAGGCTACCCACCTAATCGAAGCCTCAATAATTGCACAGGAAAACTTAGAAAGTTCTTTACATTTAGAATTCCTTGATTACCCTATTTAACTTTCCACATGGATAGTTTAAAAAAAAAACCACGCAGATTTACAGTAGTCCATACAGTGCGTACAACATACCTTGGTCCATACATCCATACCACAAGTTTAAGTTTGTATAATAGTATCCTAATCCTTTATATCTACTTTCTATTTCCTAGAGTTACTTGTTTAGATGTTTCCTATTAGCTTCTTGTTTACTAGTTTCATAATACTTTCCCAATCTTCAGAGTTTCTCACTTTCATGATAGTTTTCCCAACTTATTTCCTAATTTGGCTATAATTAGGCATTCTATAATTTCTGTATGTAATTGGAAACAAGTTGAGCAATGAATGAAATTTGAGATTTTCAAAAAGGTTTTGACCAAGTTTCCCCCTTCCTCCTTTCTTTGATTCTTATATTATCACAATAGGGAATTTTGATCCTATTGTGCTAGTCTTTCAAGATTGTACCAGATGCCCTCTTTTCTAAAGTCGTTTCAAAAAAATAGACCAAGTTTAGAAACAAGGCATATCACATAACTCAATGACAAACAAAATACATGGTAAAATAATGACTTCCATCAAAACCATGCTAGCACTCCAGCTGTCTATATAGGGGAAGCCGCCGGCCGCCGCTAGAGAGGAGGGAGAGACGCGCGACGCAGATGGAGGGGAAGCCGCCGCCGCTGGGAGGAGGGAGGAGGGCGCTGCCACTGGGGAGGAGGGTGCTGCTGGGAGAGGAGGGAGGCTATGTGGGAGGGGAGGGAGGCGTGTGAGAGAAGCTACGTGGGAGGTGGAGGGGAGTTTAGGTTAAAGGATATGTTAGGAATATTTGAAAAATTGTGGGAAAGAGCTGACATGGCAACTCCAACTAAAGTTAAAAAAATATTCATATTTAGATAATTTTTTTGCTTTAGTTGTGCATTTAACTAATGCATTAGAGGAAATTTTTAATTAAATATGACTTTAACTATACCTTTACCTAATGCATTGGAGATGCTCTTAGAGCATCTCCAATCTTATTAACTGAAATTGGTTAGATAAAACTAAATTTAGTTGCTTCAATCTCATTTTATCTTCTTAGCTATAGCTCATGCTCCAATAGTATATCCATTTAATTTTTTGCTCAACTATATTTTTCCCCAAATTGACCTTATTCATTCATAACAATTATACAGTAATCAAAACAAAACGAAAATGTCTATGCTCTTCCCTTTGATCTCTCTTCCTTCTCCACAGCAGCAGCAGGACAGAATCACATCTGGTCCAGCGACAACACAGACAAGCAGTAGCGTCTCCACATTGGCCTTACAACACAGCTCTAGATGCATCCGGTCAGATCAACACTTGGGATGTGTAATCAAGACGGCACAATGTCAACTTCTTATCACGTTAATTTGTGGAACAGTGCGGCAACTGATGGCATCATGGATTCTCAGGCCAAGCTGTGTTAGTCATCACTCGTGGTTTAATCGGGTGGATGACTCATACCCTTAAAATTTATTCTCTTTCTTTTGCACTTATGTCAAGGGTATGTTGGCGATATTGAAAGAGTTGAGAGTAATTAGCTAATGTGATACCTTAACTAAAGCTAAAAATTTATCTAAATTTAAATAAATTTATTACTAGGGTTAATGCATTGGGGGTAAGTTTCAACAAAATTTAGCTATAGCAAAGCATTTGGGATGCTCTTAAGTCTTAATACACTTTCAGCTATAAATGGCTATCTCAATAATTCTTTAGCCCCAATGATCAAACCTAAGAAATCAACAATGCTCAAATTTTGATCAGTAATTTAGCATTAATAAGAAAATAAGACAAGGAAAAAAATCCATATCATACCCCTCTCCTCATGCCTCTTACGTTTCTCCCGTGGAACAAAAGTGCCATCAGCCTTTGCAATAATATCTGATTTTGTCTTCGCATATTGTATTCTCTGCATTAATTACAGATTATTTGCTGTGATGTGACCAAATTATAACAGAAGATAAAATTTTCATGTGCTAGAAGTTTAGAAGACCACTGAGAAAGCAAAAGCAACCTCTAAATTAGTCATAAATAATCTAGAAAATACTAGACAAAGCAGAAAACAATTGAATATCTGTAGAGACTAATTATAACAGTTGTGAAAAATCAGCTGAAACAAAAAAAAAATGACACCTTGCCACTGAAAAAGCCACGTCTTCATACTGAAAAATGAAAACCATGATCTTTCAGCAAAGCACAACTTATATTGATGGCGAAAATAAGCTTTATGGATCATATAATATTTTTATCAAATGGATTAAAATAATGGAGCTTCGGATGCTGACCAATTGCTTGACCAACAATACTCTTAAAATCATATGAATATTTCAGCATTTTAGACTGGTCAATAACTTTGAACAGTTCCAACAGACATGATTTTTTGCAAGAAACAAGACAATTTAAAAGTTTAAGGAAGTTCTAATGGAGAAAGATAGGCTGTCCAGGTGCATCTATTTGTAACTTAATATCAGGGAATTTCAATCATCACTATTCTTTGATACTATATAAAGGTGTGTTTCCCAGTTATGATCAACTTGATACCCCCGAGTTATTTTTCAAATGTTGGGTGAAAAGATACCAGTTATTCTTGTTATCAACACAAATAAGTTTATAACCAGTTTAGAAGTTATAAAAATGAAGTGCGCCAAACACTTCGTTATTTTAAACAAGTGTCTAAATATTTTTAAAAAATCCCCTAAACAAGCACCCTCTATGGGGATATTAAATTTCATTTTGCTTCAAACAGAAAAATGGTTGCCAAACACAAACAGTAGAAGGGTTTCAAGCAGGCGTTAATGACTAAACCTAAACGACCCCAAATGTCTATCTCGTCTCGTTAATGGGGTACAATGGCAATGCTGATGACTTCATGCTGATTATGTTCTAAACAAAGTTTTAAGGGAAACTATATATTTATGAAATTGGAAAGAAAAAAAAAACACATTGACATTTCTCAAACTAGGTAAGGGTCAAGTGAAGCAATCATAGTACCATAGGCTTGTCATAGATAGGGAAGCCCTGCATTTGCCTAAGCGCGTTATTGGCAGACGAAACATCCTCAAAAACCACCCAAGCTTGTCCTTTGTGCTTCAGGGTCTTGAAGGCCAACACCTCCAGTATCTTCCCGAACTGGGAAAACACAGCGAACAGGGATTTCTTCAATTCTGCAAAATTCGACTCGACCAGTTTTGAGAACAACATACACAGACATGTAAACAAATAGAGATAGAGGTAGAGAGGAGAGAGCGAGAGAGACCATCGAGCTTGATTTTCTCGTTGAGGTTATTGATATAGATGGTCATGTTTGAAGGCACGTCGCTGACGGCAGCGATCTCCGACATGGTAGCGGCCTCTTGCTCTGTGCTAGCGAAGCGAAACGAAACGGAGCTCCGGAGAAGCCCTAATTCGATTCCCAACAAGATAGAGTGAGAGGTCTGAAAGATGGAAGCCAAGCCAAGCCAAGCCAGTCGCCGCCGGCCAGTCAAACCCGTGGATCTATGATTCTATATACGGCTTGGGCCTATATTTTCTGTGTTTTTATTGCTTCGATCCAATGTAGGCTGCGAGACTTCAAACCTTTGTTGCTTAAAATATCATTTCAAACTGTGGTGCAACCTGCAGCCCAGCCCAAAGTTGGTCCTTGTCTTTTTTTTTTTTTTTGTTGTGGGAACCAATGTTTATATATGAGTCCTGCTACATAAATGAACATTGTGGACGAGTCGTGCACAAATCTGACATGCCATGTGGCAAGTCAATTTTTTGGGGGCTTATATGTATTCTTTTTTCTAGCAAGGCTATAATCAGGGCAGGTAGGTGTTGCTCACAATTGAGCGCAGAGAGAGAGAGAGGGAGAGACAAAGGAATAGGGAGTTGATGGACGTGACCAACCATTCGTTGTCGTGGGAATTCGTGGGTTGAGGGAGACTGAATAGAGGGAAGCAATCACCAGAGCTGGCAGAGCAATTGGAGTCGCTGGATTGCCATTACTCGCTGTGAATTGGCGAAGCAAGCCCGTGAGTGATTCGTTTCATCTTTTTCTTGTCTTTTTCTTTGATTCTGCATATCCTCATACCATTGAACTTAATTGTACATGTGAGGGATTTAGAGTAAATGTTTGCCATTTTGCATTGCTTTATGAAGCCAACCAATTAGCCATCCTGCAATTGGTTCAGCTCATTTTTTTATTGTGATGCCTCATGGTTATCTTATGCCCATTTTTCTGCATGTAGGCGAAAAAGAAAACAGAAAGTGGAGCTATAGGGGTACGTTTGTTTCACCTATTTTCTGTTTTCGTTTTCAAAATGTGATAGCTGTTTTTGAGTATAAAAAACATAAAACTGAAAACAATAAAATATTATTTTCATTCTTTAGGACATAAAAAATGAAAACATATTTTTGTTGTTTTCAATTTTCAATTTTTTAACCCGAAAACAACTATTACATTTTGAAAACGAAAACAGAAAACACCCCAACCAAACATGCCCTAGGAGTCCAAAAGAAAGAAAATCATCAAGAGAGTGGAGCGTAAGATGGTTGCGGTGGCTAGGGAGAAAGCGTGGGCACCAAGATTGGTAGAGTTACAGAAGGTCAATGAAGAGAAAAAAAATTTGCAGTTTCAGTTGTGTCTTTTCGCCAAACATCATGTGATGCCCATCTCACATGATAGAGAGTTCAATAGAAGGCATTCAATGTGATGTCCTCTCACAGTGTTCAACTGTATCATCCATAAAAGGCGTCAAAGAGATAATTTACGTATCTTGGATCGGCCTTTGGATAAAGGCTAATATCTGCGCTTCACAACCTCTATCGTTTTAGGAAAAAGTAACTGCAAAAAAAGAGCAATTTTAGCAAGACAAAAGCATAAAAAATTTAAGTTGCAAAAGAGACATTTTAGTGACAAACGAAAAAGAATATAAACATGAAGACTCAATTCTGGCGCCCCTCCCCTTCTCTTGGTGACAAATGAGTTCAGTGACTTTCCCTCTCTTGGTGACGAATAAATCCAGTGACTCACCCTTTTTCTCGCTCTGCTCAATTGCGTAAGATGCCCACCCTTTTGTTGTAGACAAGCCAGAAAACAATGTCTGCCTCTATTACACTAAACCAGAAAAGAATACACATCAACCATTTGATTTGATGTGGCATATGCCACATTAAATTCGTACGCGACTTCCTCCGTAATGTTTGTGTGTGTATCATTTCTCTTTCTATATTTATAAAATAAATGAGTAATACTACATATAAGTAGATTGTGCAAGTAATCCGTACAAGAGAATCTTTATTACCGTTGGATTGATATTATTATTTTAAAAAACTTTTTATTCATGCCAATCCAATGACAAAGAGAGTATTTTTGCATGAACTTTCTATACAACCTACTTGTAAATAAACTTTTCCAAAACAAATTAGCGAGTGATCATTGAAATGAATTTTTTTATTTTATTTTTTCCTCAAATATTAATTTTTAAAAACATTTTAATTAGTTAGAATTAATATAAATTTTAATAATTTTAGCATTATGCTTTTTATTTGTTTAATTTTTTTAATTTTGCTATAAAACTATCTAGATTTTAAATAAATATTTAATTTCATATGAGTTAATATGCTTCAAAATTACTTTTAATGAGCTATATAATACATTAAATTATTAGAGATGTTTACATAAAAAAAAGATTATCGTGTGTAGTAATGTTTGTTAGTTTATAAATTTATGTTTTATATTCTACATATATTGATTGTATGTATGGATTAGTAGTTTTCATTTTGTATGGATTGGACATACACACTTATATTTTGATTTTCTTCATATAATGTCTCTTTTTTCATAACTCCATAGGTTAATAAGCAGTAGTGGTCATCACATGGATGGCATCTCGAGCAATGACTTCCCATACAACAATAGTTTTGCTTTGATATAAATTACAAATGATATAAAATTGAATTTGTTGAACAATACATTTAACCGTATTTGATTTTGTGAAAAATTATAAAAGTTACTGAATAAACAGGTTTTAATTCATAAAAAGTTTATGATCAACAAAGTCCTCTCAAAGAGAACTTATTATTGATGCCAAGCCTCATATAAAGTCCTCTAGTCTTTCTCCCCCTATCGCCAAAGACTAGGAGGTGGAGTCATATAAAGTTCTTCATGAAGATCGCCATGAAGAAAAGCATTGTGGACATCAAGTTGGTGAAGTGACCAATTTTGGGCAGCTGCTAAAGTCAATAAACAATGAACAGTAATCATTTTAGCGATGGGAGAAAAAAAATGTCATGGTAATCGATACCCTCCTGTTGTGTGTAACCTTTGGCAACCAAACGAGCTTTGAAACATTCAATAGCACCATCCGAGCACCATTTGATCTTATAAACCCAACGACAACCAATAGGATGCTTACTAAGAGGAAGAGGAGAGAGACCAAGTGTGGTTGGCGTCTAAAGCATCTAATTCAGATTACATTATTTCTTGCCAATGGGAATGAGAACCTGCTTTAGCATAAGATGTAGGCTCTATATCTTGACTGACAACACCAATAAAGGAGCGATGTGGTGGTGAGTAACGATGATAAGAGACAAAATTGTAAAGGTTTTTGGGGGGGTGATTAGATGGGTTAGAACGGGAAGTAGAACCTTGTCCATGTCGAACATCTAGAGCCACTGATTCAGCCCTTCAAACAACCATGGCTGAGTTTTCCGTCGTCTCACATGCAACCCCCAAGCTTCGTTACTTTTCCTCTTGTACAATGGAAGAGTTAGCCTTGGCAACATCAGGAGGCTGATTCATCAACAAAATCTGCCCTCGGATTACACAATAGGACTCATTGAGTCCCATTAGAAATTGCATCAATTTGCGTCTCTTATAGTCTGCCCCACAAGAGCAAACGGTGTCATTATAGGATCCCAGTTCATCCCATAATTTTTTTTAACCGTGTGTAATAAGATGCAACAATCATCTGATCTTGAGCAAGACAAGCAATGTCCCTCTCAATATGAAAAATACGAGGAACATTGCTTTGAGAAAAACGATCCCGAAGGTCTTCCCATACCTCTTGGGCGGTGGTCGAAAAAATGACACTGTCTGCAAGGTCTGGTGTGAGTAAATTGAAAATCCAAGAAAGGATCATATCATTATAATTTTTCCACGAAGTATATTCTTCTGGTTGAGCTGTGGCGGATGAAATTTTGGTGGTTCTGTCTATGAAACCTAACTTGTATTTGGCGTTCAAAGAAATCGTCATGGCTCTACACCATGTCGAATAATTATCTCCATTGAGGGGCTTGGAAGCAAGCACCACTCTTGGATGATCAGAATGGTGAAGAAAATATGTATTGGCAGCATCAAACTTGCCTCCATTTGAAGATTGCTGTTTTGTCATGATAATGAAAAACAAAAAAAATACAAAAAGAGATAGGGTAAGGCAAAAGGGGGGGCAAAAAGCTAAGGTATTGTTCCCACTTTGATACCATTAAAGGAGGAAAATGATATTTGCCTTTGAATTGATGTTTATTGAAACAATAGACATTGTTTTATACAAGAATCATGCTAATATTTCCTACAATCATGCTAATCTATTCTAGGTAATCTAAATATAAAAAGCAACTAATATAATATTTCATTTTGTATTAAAGGATTTAAGAATACTGTATCCGAAAGCCACCATTATTATATTGTGATAATATAGCAGCCTTACATATGGTTGGTAATCTCGTTTTCCATGAAAGAACCAGACATATAGAGATGGATTGTCATTTTACTCGTGACAAAATACAAGATGGTTTGGTTGTAACCAAACACGTTGCCTCAACAAATCAACTTGCCGATGTGTTCACAAAGCCATTGGGAAAGGAAATTTTCTCAACTATTATACGCAAGTTAAGAGTTCTTAACATTCACTCTCTAACTTGAGGAGGAGTGTTGAGAAGGAAATGTCAATAATATCTTATCATTCATTGATAAATATATTGTATTTCTTGTATTTTTATTTAGTTACTTTCTATATTTAGACTACCTGGAATAGATTAGCAAGATTATAGAAAAGATTAACATGATTCTTGTATAAAGCAACGTCTCTTGTTTTAATAAACATTAATTCAAAGGCAAATATTATTTTCCTCCTTTACAGGAGACTTGAAGTGATAAGCATCTGATTCTAGCGATGGCAAGACTTCTTCCCCTTCTTCTTCTTCTTTATCCCAAAAACTATCATAGGATTTCTATGTCATAATCAACTTGTATATTTATTACTCATCATCAACCTCAAAGGCATACCCATTTTTTTCAATTTCGTCATTAGTTTTTAATTAGTATTATTATTTAATATCATCAACATCTGATTTTTTTAAATGGTGGGTTCGATCGGTGATCTGTTATCGGATTATAGGCACGTAGAGCGCGGACGTGGACAAGGCGTTGCAGAAACTGGTTCAAACCTACAGGCCTCAAAATTGGTCTCTTGTCATGTAATGACCCATATTTTGGGATGTGAGAAGTTAGTTAGTTTTGCCTTTTTAGGTGAAAATTGTTAGGTTTTAGAGAGTTTTCTTTCCACACACTTTGGCTTAATCATCTTGTATGTTGATGAGCAAGCAAGAGGCAAAGTTTTAGCCCAATAGGGAGTGCACGTGAGAATGCACGTGAGAATGCTTTTCACGTGCAAGGAGATTTTTACATGAGAGCCTTCCTGATGTTGTTCCAAGTCTTGTGGTAAAATTATGGAGCATTTGGAGGTGCCCGTGAGAATGCACGTGAGAATGCTTTCTCACGTGCAGCCTCCATTATCATTGTTTTGTTGTTCTGATCCTCTTTTGCTAAAGGACCATGGTGAAATTATGAGTATTTTGTCTTGTGTGGTTGCAAAAAGGTTGTAGTCTGTCATCAAAACTACGTCGTTTTGATGCTGGGATTCATTTAATCAAAACTACGTCGTTTTGGGGTTTGAGTTGTCTATATAAAGAGGTGAAAACTCCTTGTTCTAGGGTTAGGGTTCTCTTCAGCCACTGCAGCCATCGTAGAGAGAGAGAGAGAGCTAGAGAGAGGGAAGGAAGGAGAGCTGCTGGTTGCTGCCGGAGCGTCTTGCGTGGGGAGGACAGCGTCTAGCGCGGGAGCAAGGAGGATCTTCTGTAAGGTTGGGGTTTTGTCTTTCCCGGTCTGTTCCGGGGTTAGCCCTACGTAGATGTTTTACAGAGTTTCTATGGCTGTTGTTATAATATATGTAAATTCATATAAGTGTGACCTCCTATATGAATGTTGGCCTTCAATGGCATTTTGGTGTGATTCTGTTGTTGGGTGGTCAGTGCATATTACATGTTCGATGAAATGCCTGGGTGAATATTGCTGTGTGTATATGCTTAGTGCATGTTTGATAATATGCCAGTGTGGCTGGACTTGTGATTTGGTGTATGTATGCATCTTTGGGTGTTTGTTATTGCCGGTGTGGGTATGTGCACTTGTGAACGGGTGCACACCAAGTGTTTGGTTTTATGCTTGAGTGACCGTGGTGTATGTTGTGTGCATGACTGTGGCATCTGGCCTGAAGAGGCGGTTAAATTACTTTGCCTGAGAGGCGGTTAAATCAGTGGCCTGAAGAGGCGGTTAAATTAGTTTGTCTGAGAGGCGGTTAAATCACTTGCCTGTTGATGTGGTTGTTTATTATGTCTGCTGAAATTATTGTATCACGACACTGCACTTGTACACATGACATGTAGATGCTAGGAGCATAGGATGGGTTGGGGAGACATGATCCCTAGCGTTGTGCTCACCCCACCTACTGTGTTTGGTTTTTCTACAGGGACCTACAGGCATTAAGCGAAAACACCCAAGTTGAAGGCAGTTCTGTTTTGTGGCTTTGTTTATTATTATTTGAGTTTTGTTGCTTTTGTGTGAGCTTTGTAACTCCAGTGGGGAGATATTGAAATGAGGAGTTTTATGTAATAAAAACATGTTTGGGCACATTTGTATGTTTGGACTTAATAAATATATGATTTTGTCTCTGAATATAAAGTGTGAAGTGTATGTTGTACTCTATCCTCTTTATCCAAACTCGGGTAAAGGGAGGGTCACGTTCCGGTCTCCTCGGGTTGAAAATTCGGGACGTGACATGTCAACAAATCCATTCCCAGTAGGTCTGGAAAATCTTGCCACCTCTGGTAGTGCAACCAGCTCTTACCAGGTGACAATAGAAAAAAAACGTTTTGATTTCTTTAAGTCTAGTACAGGGGTGAGTGAAGGATGACACAATTCAAGGGGAGTAAAGAGAGGTATGTTCGGTTTATGCCAATTTAATTTCTACGGTTTAAATGAGAGTTAAGGTCAATAATAAAACTTCTGTCTTTAAGAAGCCTACTTCTTCTTCTTTTTCACCTCTCTCTCTCTCTCTCTCTCTCTCTCTCTCTCTCTATATATATATATATATATATATATATATATATATATATAGGGCTGATAAATAGAAAAGGAAAGCAACCCTCTTAAAGAGAGCAACTTCATTTTTAACCATTAGATCTAATTTAAATACATCTAAGAGCTGCAATTAAATTTTGAGGTTTCCAAAATATCCTTATCACCCAAAATCCCTAATTTTCTCTCCTCTATCAATGTCGTGCTGCTTCCCTTCCACTCATCGCTCCCTCGCGCTGCAGTCTGGATCGTAGCCACCATCACCTCTGCCGCTATCGCCATCTCCTCCTTCGTGTTTTCTCTCCTCCTTACTCCATCAACGCAACTCATGTTGCTTCCCTCCCACTCCTCGCTCCCTCCCACTGCAGCCTTGGGTCGTAGCCGCCATCACCTCTGCCGCCATTGTCATCCCCTCCTTCATGAGCCTATTCAAGTCCCATTCTGCCACCGCCTTCTCCAGGGTGAGGAGTTGCCTCGTCTATTACCAATGGGGGTGTTTTTCCCGAATTTGAAGTGTTTATGGCAGATAAAATGCTATGTTTTTATAGCTTTAAAATTTTTCTAAGTTTGCTGTGTTTATGGTAACATCTTAGATATAATGAGATTATAGCATATTCCTAGTAAAAATGATTTATTTAAATTAAACATCTATAGAGGTTAGAACCATACAATTGTTTGTTTGTTGCTCGTTAAATAAAGTGTCACTGAGCTCTTTTTTTAATTAATTTTGTTAGATATGCTTGAAATTGATATTTTTCTGTTGTTGGTATTATTGTTAACTCGTTATGATTTTTCTTGAAATTGATATGTAAAGCAAATTGCTTTTTTATGATATTTGTACAATTGTTTGTTTTTGTTTTTTATGTGAAAAATTCTCATTATATGGAAATTGACAGGAGAAATCAAACTGGGTAGAGAATGTTTCATTAGTTTGATAGCCTTGACACTTTTTCCATTACTTTTACTATAATGAATGTGTTTGTCCCTAGGAGCCTAGAGGAGGGTGAATAGGCTCTTATCAAAAACTCTTTTTTCTCTCTAGCGCAACACTTATTCTGGTTAAAAGATAAAATCAGTGTGAAAAATAACCAGATAGTGGAAATATTCTGTTTTATTATCAAAAGATAATTACAACAAAATAATAGTAGATTAAAGCAGATAACAAGCTTTTGGATCTATTGTATCTCTCTTTTGTTTGCAGCAGCACTCTATTTTACAATAACACACACAGTAGCCAAATTAATCTCTAAGAGCTCTTTTACATGTACCCGCATGTATGAAAATATACAAGGCTTAGTATATATAGACATCCCTAGGAACATTCTTGGAACAAGATTTTTCGATCACCGTGTAGCATTGAAGTTCTTCTCGGAAAATGCATCTGTTTTAATTAATGCGGATGTGGTGCTCAAAATCTTAAGACTGTGAATATATTAAATTTTTTCACGTGATCCCAATTGCATTAAAAACTTTGTCCACACCTCTGAGTGTTCCACGTGTAAGATGTTTTAGGACTTCAACAAGTTTCTCTTACATCGGGACATAACGAGCTGATGACTTGAATGTGAAGTGGATAACTAGGAGCAGCGTCTTCTTAGTCTGTCGTAAGGTTCCTTACTCTGTATTAGTGAAACTCGAATCCTTACTCTGTGTCAGTGTTTGCTTACTCCGTATCGATTTGATACTTGAATCTTTATTCTGTGTTAGCGCTTCCTTACTTTGTGTGAACAAGAGATTCGGAGGGCTTACTCCGTATCAGTGCTTCCTTACTCCGCTTGAGTTCCTTACTCCATTTGAGTAAAAGGTCTAGATGGCTTACTCTGTATCAGCACATCCTTACTCCGCTTGAGTAAAGGTCGGATTCCTTACTCCGCTTTAATTTTCCTTACTCCGTTTAAATGAAAGACTCAAATTCCTTAGTCCGTGTCTTCTTGTCCTTAGCCCACGTGAGTGGAAGGCATCGCTCTTTATTCCGCAATATTTCTCTCTTACTCCATGTAAGTTGTAAACTAGGATTCTTTATTTAGTATCTTCAAGACTTAGTCCGTTTGAGCTTGAGACCTTAATCCATATCTTTAAGTGTTTAGTCCGCACGAATTATCCTTACTCCGTGTGAGGACTTGGTTATTTACCAAGTGCTTGACAACACTAATGTTGGTCCGGGTCAGGATTATGTATCCTGTCCTTGGCTTTGCTCTTGCGAGTGTAAATCCAAATTAGAGTTTTATCTTCTACAACAACTAGAGTAAACATAAAAGATCTCAAACCAAATTACATAGGGTTTTATCCTCATCATCCAAATTTTGGGTTTAATCTAACAGATTGAATTAGCTATAACATATCTTCTTTATTCTTATAGTAAAAAGGAAAGCAAATACCAACAACAGAGTAGTTGCTGGTGCAGGTAGAGGCTGCTGTGCTTGCTAGCGGGGGCTGCTGGTGGCGGTTGATACTGCTGGATGTTTTACTGGCAGAGGCACTATAAGGACCCGTACCTTGAGTTAGTCACAGTTTTGCCTTTTGAGTAAAGTTTTTCTAGATTTTGACCTAGTGAATGGACTCCAATGAATTCACGTGCAAAAGGAAAGATGCTTAGAATGATGTCCTTTATCTACCACAGAAGTTTCAGGCCAAACGGACGTGTATGTGAGGTGCACGTGAAATGGGTCCATTTCACGTGCAAGTGTGGTTGTCTTCTACATGATGCAAGGAGGCTAGGGGTGAAGTTTGAGCGCATTTGGAGTGCATTTGGGGTTGCACGTGAATTGGGGAATTCACGTGCAAATTGGCGTGCAGGCATGTTTTTGCATGGTTACCTTGGTTTTGTTATTCTAATCATCTTTTCCCAAAGGACCATGTTGGAATTGTGACTATTTTGGTGTGTATGGGTGTGGGAAGGTCATAGCTTGTTCCATCAAAACTACGCCGTTTTGATGTTGGGATTCACTTAATCAAAACTACGTCATTTTGATGTTGTGTTGTCTATATAAGGAGGAGAAGCCCCTCTGTTTTAGGGTTAGGGTTTGTTGCTCCACCAGCCGTCGCAGAGAGAGAGAGAGAAGGGGGGGAGAGAGAGAGAGAGAGAGAGGAAAGGAGAGCTTGGTGGCCAGGAGCGTCTTGCGTGGTGGTCGGAGTCTTGCGTGGAAGTGGGAGCAGGAGAACATACAAGGTAGGGGTTCTGTTCTTCCTAAATCCTCCTCTGTCCTAGGGTTCTAGGGCAGATTATAGAGTTATACCTGGTTATATATATATGTAATCCATATAGGTGTGATCTCCTATATGGATGTTGGCCTTCAATGGCAGTTTTTGGTGTATTCTGGTGTTGGATGGTGTGCATATTAAGTGTTCAATAAAATGCCTGTGTGGATATGTCTGTGTGAATATGCCTAGTATGTGTTTGATTTTATGCCTGATGGGCTGTGCGAACTAAGTGTTTGGTATTATGCCTGTGAAAGTGTGTATGCTACGTGTTTGGTTTAATGCCTGTGTGACCTTGTATGCTGTGCTTGTGGAATCCGGTGGCTATGGAAGCCCGGGACTGGAATTGTTAGCCTGTATGGCTAAGCCCATATGGTTGTGGATATGTTAGTCCGTGTGGCTAAGCCTATATGGCCGTGGATATGTTAGCCCGTGTGGCTAAGCCTGAGAGGCTGTGGATATGTTAGCCCGTGTGGCTAAGCCTGAGTGGCTGTGGATATGTTAGCCTATATGGCTAAGCATGTATGGCTGTGGATAGGTGGGTGCCATTTGAATGTGGAATACAACTTGTTTACATTTTATTGTCACTACACTGCACCTGTACATACTCATGTAGACGCTAGGAGCATGGGATGGGTTGGGGAGACATGATCCCTACTGAGCTGTGGTTGCTCACCCCTCCCTCTATGTTGTGTTTTCTTTCAGGAACATACAGGCGTTAGGAGGGACCCCAAGGTGGAAGACCTTATTTACTTTACTGTCTACCATTTATGTTATTTTTATGAGAATTGATGTAACCCTAGTGGGGATGGATTGAAAAGAGGATTTTGTTGTAATAAAGACTGGTTTGGATTGTGGATTGCTTTTATGAACTTTACTGTCTTGAATGTGTTGTGGATGTTTAAAATGTTATGTTCAGGGTTTGCACCCTAACCCCTTTGCCCTCCGTGTGGGTACAAGGGGAGTCACGTACCGGTTTCCTCGGGTTGGAAATCCGGGGCGTGACAGGCACACACTTTAAATGCTAAAGATCGGTCACACCCGTGTTGTGAACCGATATACTATATTGGAGATTTAAAGAATTGATGGAGGAAGTCAAGTGGACACCTACTACATTTAAAGATTTAAATCATTGAGCAGTAACATGCTAGTTGTATGATTGTATGTTGCACATTGGTTGATTAAATGGAAAATGGTATTTCATGCACCTTTTTATTTTGGATGAGAATTATTCAACTTTATCACACTCCCTCCCCCCCCCCCCAAAAAAAAAAAAAAAAAAACAACCAACAGGTTTATGACAACTGTTATGCCAATGAGCAATGGTAATGATATATATGCAATTCTTCACTTGACATTTCTCACCCAAATGCAATATTATGCCTAAACAACTGGGATACCTAGTTGTTGTAAATTAATACCAATTTATATTTAATTTCTCAACATAACACACCAAATTTAAATTGGTGGCAACACCTTGCCTCTCGGGCGTCAATAATAAACAAACCCTTTCTGTCTATATAAGAAACCAAAAAATAAAAAATTCTTATAGCACCATCCATAAATTTTATATTACAAAAGCCAATTAATTGGCTTGCCATGTAATATAAAACTTGGTAGACTTGCAAAGGCATGCAACATAATTCATGCCTGTTTGAATACCCAACTACATTCCCACGCAACCCAGAATCTAATCTAGTTTAAATACCCACTACATTTTGCAAATTCATGCCAAAACATCATTTCTCAAGGCCTTTATCAATAATCTGCATTATGAAATTCTTCTTTTTCATTACCCAGCTTTTTCATCAAGAACAAGTTGCTCTTTCTCAATGTCATTTGCAACTCTTCCTCTATCATCCACTCCCCATTTAATGTAACTGCAATTTGCAAAGCATATGGAAAAGTGTTGTCTTTAATATCAAGCTATATTAACAAATAAAAATGGATTTAAGTAATTTTTCTACTAATAATGACAAGGCAGCTTTAACAATTTTTCTACTAATGGATTTAAGTAATTTTTCTACTTTTCTACCAACATCAGAAAAGTATTAAGTTTAGGTATATCTAACAAAATTAATTAAAAAAGAACTTAATGACACTTTATTTAACGAGCAACAAACAAACAATTGTATGGTTCTAACCTCTACAGATGTTTTAATTTAAATAAATCATTTTTGCTAGGAATATGTTATAATCTCATTATATTCAAAATGTTGCCATAAACACACCAAACTCAGGAAAATTTTAAAGTTATAAAAATTCAGCATTTTATATGCCATAAACACTTCAAATTTGGGGAAAACACCCCATTGGTAATAGACGAGGCAGCTCCTCACCCTGGAGAAGGCGGTGGTAGGACGGGACTTGAGCATGCACATGAAGGAAGAGATGGTGATGGTGGCAGAGGTGATGGCAGCTACGATCCAGGGCTGCAGCTGGAGGGAGCGAGGAGTGGGAGGGAAGCAGCATGAGTTGTGTTGATGGAGCGAGGAGGAAAGAAAACGCGAAGGAGGAGATGGCAGCTACGATCCACGACAGCACAAGGGAGCGATGAGTGGGAGGGAAGCAACACCAACGTTGATGGTGGAGAGAAAATTAAGAATTTTGGGTGATAAAGATATTTTAAAAACCTCGAAATTTAATTATAACCCTTAGGGCATGTTTGGTACGCGGGAAAGGAAAGGAAAGGAATCAAATTGCATTCCTTTCTCGCGTTTGGTATGAAAATAAGGAAGGTAATGATAATCTTATAGTTCCACATAGGGGAAAATTGATTCCCCCCACCCCCCTGGTTTAAAGGTTCCCTTGCATAAGGGAACCCTTTTTTCTTTTTTTTACCTCTGTCCTATTCCCTCTCTCTCCATGCAAGCTTGTCACTCCCGCACCCCTCTCCCGTCGCCCCACAGTTGCAAGCCCCGATCTCCCCTACCCGCCTCTCCACTGCGCCCCAACGCTGCAACCACGCCCTCAACGCGCCCCGCCGCCCCATCGCACCCCCCCCTGGTCGCACCCCACGTCGCCCGATCTCCCGGCCCCCATCGCACCCCCGTCGCCCCGTCGCCCTGATCTCCTGGCCCCTACCTCCATCGATCTCGCCCCGCCGCCCCATCGCACCCCCTCCGTCGTACCCCGTCGCCCCGATCTCCCGACCCCCATTGCACCCCCTGTTGCCTCGTCGCCCCGATCTCCCTTGCACCCCACCGTTGCAACCCCCCCTTCTCCCCTGCTGCAACCCCCCCTCCCCTCTGCGTGCCTCTCCCTTGCGCACCTCTCCCCCATCTGGATCCGGCAGCCACAGCTTGGCAAGATCCAGTGATGAGAGTATTTTGTTTAGTAAAAAAATTATTTAATAAATTTAAATGAAGGGTACTTCAGTAATTGCTCAGTATATTACCTTGGTTATTTTTGTATACCAAACGCATCAAAGGTAATCAACAAATTCATTCCATTTCCCATGTCAATGTCATTCCTTTAATGATTCCATTTCCTCCCATTTCATTCCCGCGTACCAAACGAGCCATTAGAGGTACGTTAAAAATAAGCTCAATCCAATGTCAGGTGGAGAAAGGACGAGAGTTTTAGCCTTTTAGGCTTTATGAGCACGAAAAGAAAAATTAAGAGCTTGTTTGATTGCGCTACTTTTTTTCTGTTTTCTGTATTAAATATAGAAAATTCTCTTTCATCCTTGTTTGGTACCCGTACTCATTTTTTTTTCCAGAAACGAGTTGTTTTGAGTACCGAAAAATGAAAACACATTTAATGTGTTTTCATTTTGCTGTATTTTGTTTTCAGTATTTTCCGGTGAAGTTGTTGTCGCCCGCCGCCGCTGCGCTAACTCTCTGTCTCCCTGCGTGCAGCATCCCCGCGTCGCCTCCCACAGCACGATCTCCTCCCCTCAGCGCGACCTCTCCCCAGATCTCCTCGCTAGACGACTTCCTCCCCGGCCGACGGCCCCCCACTGCCAAATCTCCCCGCCCGGCACGACCTTCCCCCTCGGCGCGACGCTGTGATGACCCTCTGGCCGCTGCGCAACCAGATCACTGTGACGACCCCCTGCGCGACGCTGTGACGAAGTCCCGCTGCGACAGCCAGATCTCCACACCACTGCGCGACCCGCCGCTGTGACAACTTCTTCCTCCCCCTTTCCTGCCCCGCTGTGTCACCTCCGTCTACGAAGCCCCCGCATCACGGCGTCGCAAAAACAAAAAAGGAAAAATCATCACCAAAAAAGGAAAAGGAAAACCAATGCCAAACATGAAGCACCACAGGTGTGGCGTCCTACGGCCCTGAAATTCTCTTCATAAAATAAAAAATAAGACCCCACGTTTCGAAGAATTCGTCAACAATCTTATACATGCTATCGCATCGGAGTTGGCGTCAGCGTAAATACGTCACACACGCTGTGGGGCCTCATGCCGTCGGAGGGATCTCAGCCGTTCAATCACGCCAAGTCCTACAACAATTATTATTTAATTAAAATTTAACTAAAAAATTATTTATTCAAAATAAACTATAACATATACTATATTTAATTTTATTAAGAATTTAAATTAAATTCAATTAAAATTATATTTTTACCTAACGTTATCCCATCATTTTCTGACTTAAAAAAAAATTCAATCTTTTCCTTACGCCAAGAAACACAGGCCACACCGTTGCCTTCGCCTCCGCCACTCCACTGCGGCCTCTGTATCTAACAATTAAAACAGAACTTTAGCTACAAACACTTACGTAACATTATTGAAATTGTTCTTAAATAAACGTTTTATCCGATTAAATAATATAGACTAGTATTTTTCTTTTTTCCATATACTATTAAAATATTAATTTCCTTTTCCCTCATTATTCTTTCTTAAATAAATTGTTCTTAAATAAATTGTTCTTGAAAAATAAGGCTTGAAAAATAACTTGTGTCAGATAATTGAAAGTGTCTCTATGCAAAACGCCTATACACCCGGAAGCAAGCAAATCATTTGGAGCCTCTCTAAGTATATGATAATTTGAGAGAGAGCGTGTGTGAGAGAGAAATAGAGATTATTAAAGAATATTAAATTGATAAATTTTCTGATATATTTAAATATTAAAAATTAAAAATTTATAAATTTGGTATTATTTTTTAATTATAATAAAATTATTATAATAATTTCGTTAACATAAAAAAATTTCAAATACATCAAATTTTATTTTCATTTATTTTTATATTTTCTTCCAACATTAACATCGTGCTGATCATATATGACAAAATAGAGGAAGAGCTTTTATCATTTTCAACTAATGTTTAGGTATAATTTAGCTACGAACTATGAATGTTTGTAAGTATTATTAAGGGCTACAAATTGGGCGCAAAAAACATATTATGACTTTTTATAAGAATGGCGCGGGTTTAGATTCTTTATTGTAAAATTCATGCAATAGTGGAAGAGCAAAATTTTATAGTTTTTTTAACCTATCAAAACAGCTTAATTTCAAAGATTTTTAGTCTAATGATTTAATCCGATTTATAATCGAACGTTGATGTGTCTATGACATGAAAAAAATTTAAAATATGGGTTTAAATGTTTACGCCTAAGTATCCAACGCACACGCTTATAAGTTATGTGGCTAAAAATGGAAATTGCGCATACAACATACAACGCTGCACACGCATAAGATCCTGATTTCACGGCCGAGGGACCAAGTGGCAAACACGATAAGCAGCTTACAGAATCAGTACTGATTGCCTTTTCTCTAAACATGGAAAAGGCTACCGCTGGGGGGGGGGGGCCGCGCGGGCTTTTTCCCCCCTTCGGTTGGGCCCCGCCCGAGCGATGGTTGTGCCCCTTTTTTTGGGTCGGGGCCATAACTCTACAGCTGCCACTAGCTAGTGCGCACTGCCCGAACAACAACACCGTTCATCGATCGTGGAAAAATTTCCCGAGAAAAGCTACCTCTTTAATTTCCGAATTCACATGGCTCCAACTTTCTCAAACGCCAAGCGTCTCTGCCGTCGTTGCGACAACCTCTATCTAGCCATCATCAACAGGTAAGGGCCTTAATTTCCTTGTTGAATTGATTCTCCTGTCTGTGCTGCAATTTTGTCCGGAGTCACTTAATTGGCTCCCCTGTTGCGATGGGCCGAGGTGCAGGATACTGTAGCTTCTACGCACATTTTTCAGGGAACCAAACGGTTGCTGACGTTTATTTCTGTTGAATTCTCATTTTGTGTGTGTCAGGCGCTGTTACGCGGCGGCGGCTGAAGGGAAGTGGAGCGCCGCCAAACAGCTCCGGTGGAGGGTTTGTGATGCCGAAGAAACAAGGAGAGGAGGAGATGGCAGGAACGGCTTGGACTTCGCCGTGGGTTCCGGACCCCGGCCTCTGTGTCTAACAGGCAAAACAGAAGTTTAGCTACCAAAAAAGATCCCACTAAGACATCGTGTTGATGTTTACATTGTGGCGCGACTATGTTGTATGGACCGTCTCCTCGTTAGCCATGTCCCGGACAGTGTTACAACTCTCATTTATGTGTCGTATTGCTATGGTAAAAGGAATGTTTTAAATTGTGTTGTGTTAAAAACAGACAGTTTAACAGGTTCAGTTGTTTGCACCAGCGGAGTTGTCGTGAATGCTGAACTTTGCGTAAAATCTAACTTAATAAAATTTGTTTGTGGAATGTTATAATTTTAAGACGAGCATACAGGAGTCGTTACGAACAAACCATATCTTTCAATTAAAATAAAATTTTAAAAGCATTACAAGGACGTAATCCGCGTATATAATTCAAAATAATATTTTTTTGTGCGTAATTTTTACTGCCTGTTTTAATTTTGGAATGAATGCGACTTTTTATTTTTATTCTCATGAGTCATGACAAAAAAAAAATGACAAAGCTATGTCCTATGATAAGTCGATTCGGTTACAATTTTTATAGTGATCCATCATTATAAGATTATTAAAGAAGAATATCTTTTCTACAGGCTATTTGATATGTCTAATAATGCGATCAGAATCTCTTTTCGCAGAAATAATAGAATAAACGCCTAAGAGGAGAGCCAAGGGAAGGGTGAGAGATGGGTAAAAAAAACAAAGCTACACCCTATATATGCTAAGTCAATTCGGTATAATATGTGAGGCTATAGTGATTGATTTTTTTTTTCACTCTTTACACTTATTATAAAATTATTACAATAAGAAGAATATCTTTTTTAGTCAGGCTCTATTTGTTTGATGTTTGATGTGTCTATATGTCATTGGATAATAATAAGACCAAAATCTCTTTTCGCAAAAATAATAGCATCAACACCTAGCAGAGAGAGCTGAGGGAGGGGTGGGGGATAGATAAAAAAAATGACAAAGCTATACCGTATGCTAAGTCAATTCAGTATAATATGTGAGGCTACAATCTTTTATAGTGATTATTTTTTTTACTCTTTACAGTCATTATAAAATTATTACAATAAGAAGAATATCTTCTCTATTCAGGCTCTATTTGTTTGATGTGTTTATTTCATTACTTCAGTCTCATTTGATTACCACGAACATTAGCTGTATCTCTTGAAGATATTCTTGCTTTTGCTTAGGTTTTCTTACTAATTAATATTCCAACACCATGAGAAAGACATTTCTTACCTTTTATACAACTTCGTTGTCACATCCTTAGATTAGAGTGTCGTTACATTTTTTTTATATTTTCAACTATTGATATTTTCTATGTGTGAAATTGAACAATCATAGTTTGCCTTATATTTTAGAATTTCCAAAGAGATGATCACATAACAAAGTCATCTAACTTTAACTTCTAGAGTCTTTTGCATAATTTGTTATATTATAGAGTTCCCACATAACTCTTTTGTCACTGTCATTGTCACTTCTTTATTAGTAAAAATTGTTTGATTCAAACTTTAAAAGTCTTCTCACATTTGATAAAATCATTTTGATTTAAAATCCTGTGACTATTGACTTGAGCTTTGAAAGAATTTAATGACATAGTTATCTACTTTTCACTTCAATATATCGTCTTTTAATTACAATGTCTTATTTATCTTAAATTTTTATAATATCAAACTCATACGATATCTTTAATCAGAATGGTGTCGTTGTAATATCCAAAACTAAGAAAAAACTTCTCTAACATCTTTTATTATCAAACTCACTTATACTTAATGCTGTAAATGAATCAAACGTTGATAAATAAACTTACATTTAGTTCGGTAAAAGCTCATTTACATTCATCATTAAGGAATAGTATTGTTTATGAATAGTTCATGAACATTGTTGTTATATTCGTAAAATTCATAAC
Organism: Taxillus chinensis; assembly: GCA_023512835.1. Taxonomy (NCBI): domain Eukaryota; kingdom Viridiplantae; phylum Streptophyta; class Magnoliopsida; order Santalales; family Loranthaceae; genus Taxillus; species Taxillus chinensis. Next base: position 6,690,701 of record CM042090.1, on the reverse strand, counting down.
TGTTCATAAACAAATATTACAAACAATTCGTGAATATTGTTCGTATTCGTGAAAATTATTTGTAAACAAAAAATTAACAAATCAATTAATATGTATAAAAGTAATTTTATTAAATATAAATATATTTTTATTAAATATAATTTAATAAGCATATATTTTTATTAAATAAAAATATATGTTTATTTATTATTATTATTATTATCATTATTATATTTTTATGAACTATATATAATAATTGTTTAAATATATTAAACAAAGATAACACAATGTAACAATTAATTAATTATAATTTTTTGGATTAGTTTACAATGTGAATTTTTTTATAACTTTTTATGATTTTTTAATTGTGTTCGCAAACGTTCGTAAACAAGTTTATAAATAAATATTCGTGAACAATAAAGTAATGTTCGTGAACATTATAATTTATAGCTCGTGTTTGGTTCAGTTCGTTAATGAATAGTAATAAATAAGTTCAAATACTTTATTAAGCTCGACTCGGCTCAATTCGTTTGTAGTCTTAATTTAAAATCTTTTATCAAAGGGAAGGAGAGGATAGGAATGGAGGCAGAGAACAGGATATAAGTTGCAAAAAGAGTGATGAAGAGGGATGGTGGGTGAAAGATAATAACTCATCAGTACTTTTAAATTTATTGAATTTATTATTTTTAAAAATAATTATATTTTTAAAAATATTATCATATGAAACGAACCCTTAAGATTTTATTTTGATCCTATTCAATACATTATATTTATTTTTTAAAATTATAATTTTAAATTAATTTTATTACTCATAAATAATTAATAATTTTAAGTGTATCAAATTTATTATTTTTAAGAATTAATATTCTTGCCGACCACGGTGCTACAGCATCTTTTTGTCACGCAAGCAAATATCTCTACCGGCTGAGTCAACGTGTCAAGAAAAATGAAACCCACGTTTCAAGAATCCGTCAACAGTCATATGTATGGATGCTATCGCATCGGAGATGGCGTCAGCGTAAATACGTCACGCGCGCTACGGGGGCTTGCTGGAATGATGCCATCGGATGCACCTTCAAGACGTTCGACAAAGCGGAAGAAGGCACTGGTTGCCTTTTTTTTTTTTTTTTAATGAACTTGGAAAAGGCAACCGCTGCGCGCTCGTGTCTAACGCGCTTTGCCCGACCCCATAATATAGCTGCCTGCACTGCCTCAACACCACCACCGTTCATCGCTGAAGATTTTCCCGAGAAAAGCTACGGCTTTGCCGAATTCTCATGGCTCCAACTTTCTCAAACGCCAAGCGTCTCTCTGCCATCGCTGCCGAAAACATCTATCTAGCCATCAGCAGGTAAGGGGCTTTCCTTGTTGAATTGATATATTCACCCCCCCCCCCCCCTGTTGCAAATTTTGTCGGGAGTCAAACGGCCGGACCACTCACTTGGCTCCTCTGTTGATGATGGAGCTCTGGGTGCAAGATAGTGTAGCTTCTGACACACCTTTTTTATGGAACCAAACGGTTGCTGACGTTTCTATTTTGTGTGCGTCAGGCGCCGTTACGTGGCGGCGGCTGAAGGAGTTAAGTCGAGCGCCGCCAAACAGTTTCCGGTACCGGTGGAGGGCGTTGTGATGCCCAAGAAACAAGGAGGGGAGGAGATGGCTGCAGGAACGGCGTGGACTTCGCCGTGGGTTCCAGACCCCGCCACCGGGCACTACAGGCCGGAAAATCTGGCTGATGAGAAGGATGCGGCAGATTTGAGAAAGATCCTCCTTAAAAACTGTCCTTGATTTCTCGCTGGTTTGGACATTTGTGCGCGCGACTGGATGTTGCTGATGGGGCGGTCTCCTTCGATATCGATTGCCTGTTTTAGCGAACAAAAAAAGAAAGAAAGAAAAATAAGACAGGTTCATCACACATATATATAGGCCGCCATTAGTTATGTCCCAGACAGTGTAACAACTCTCATTTATGTGTCGTATTGTTACGATAAAAGGGATGTTTTAAATTTTGGGTTACAAACATACAGTCCTAACAGGTTCAGTTGTTTGCACCAGCGGAATAGCCATGAATGTTTTAAATTTTGTGTTGCAATAACATTACAAGGATGAATATTTTGTATGTATTTTCTTTTCCCTGTTGGGATAAATGTGATTTTTTTTCTTGAATTATGAATTTTTAATATATATATGTGTGTATATATATATATATATATATATATATATATATATATACAAACAAATTCAATAGTAACTGATAAAAAAAATAATTTTCGCCATTGAATTTAAATATAATCATATAAATTCAATGCAATGACAAAAAAAAAGTTCAATTCCTACATCTTCGCTTCGCTCAAGCAAAAAAAAAAAAAATGTTCCTGCATCAATATTGAAGTGAAATTTGCAATTAATTAAGCAAAATCAAGTGTGCAACAAGTAGAAAGTCACGGTTCAAATAACAAAAACTATTATTGTATTAACGATGTATTTGCAATTTGCTAAAAAAATCTACTAGTTTTTTTAAATATAATTTCACCTTCTTTTCTTTTGTCCCTATCACAATTATTGTTATTTAAAATTATGATACTATATTGTGTTAAACATATTATTAAAATAAGATATCATTTGATTTGTTTTTACTAATGAAGTTAGTTGGGTATTATAAGAGCATTCACACCACGCCGTCATATGTCTCGACCTCTTCGATCTATTTTCTTAATGGATACAAATATTATGTTATCTTTGTTAATCACTTTATGAAGTATAAAATGTTCTATTCTCTTTCTCACAAATGTGATGTTCATGTAACTTATGTCAATTTCAAACGACTTACTAAAAAATATTTTTCTCTTTTGATCAAAACTTTATATTCACATAATTAAAGGGGTTATAAAACTCTATATTAATTTATCTCTAATAATGGTATTAGTTATCTTATAATATATTTGCACTCTCATAAGCATAATGGATATTTTAAGCATTAACATCGTCACATTGTTGAAACCGATCTTTCTCTTCTTTATCATGCATCTCTTCCACTTAAATTATTTTCTTTCTCCATCATTACATCACTTTATCTTATTAATCATATGCCTAGAATCAATCATTAGCTTCACTTCTATTATGAATGTGTTGAGATTTGATTTCATACATGCACTATTCACGGGAAGCAGTATTGAAGATGAAGCCCGTGACATGTCTTGCCTTGATGAACAAGTCTCCTGCTTCTTCTAGAAGTCTTTCCATTTATTTACTTTCCATTATTTAATTTGCATTAATATTTTCTTTATTTAATTCGTATTATGGTTATTTTAGTATTTTACCTTAGTTTCCTAATTGTATTAAGTTTTCGATTTCTAGTTACGAGCTTGCTTATAAATAGGCCTTGTCTATGACAATTTATATATTCAGATTATTGGCTATTGGCAATTATAAACTCTCATATTAAAGGTTTATTCTTATTTCGGCCTTTTCAGTTAATTACTTGAATTGCTTAGGCTGGAGTTTGGGTATTCGGTTATCCTTTTTTAGATTGTTGTTGGATCCTAATCAAGGTCTTTAACAATTTGGTGCTTTTATTGAGAGATACTAATTAAGATTTCTCGATTTTATCTTGCATTTTTTATCAGCAATGACGGAGGAGGCAGCCAAAACGAATAGACAGCGGTTCAAAGCCGTGGAGAATTCTATGGCAGAGTTATCGGCGACTATGACAAAGATGGTTTGATTCCAAGATAGGATTAATCAGAAAATTGATCAATTATCTGCACATAAGGAAAAAGATCCTATAGCAGGCAGATGAACTCAAGGCGACGACCATAGGTCACAACAAATTTCACAAGAGGTTGAAGATACTTCTAGTGTTGAAGACAAATCATGTTATTAGAGCTCACCTGGATCATGCTGTGAGGCTAAGTTCCTGTCACGCCACCAAATTCCAGGGAACCTGGAACTAGGAACATGACATCCCCTTGCCCGCACCCGAAAGGTCAAGGGGTTGGTGAGCACCAATGGAGACTACACCGCGGGTGCTGTCTCATATATACAACCATGTACAGTCATACATCAAGGGTAATCCTGTACTTTCACATATATCATCATGCATACAATGAATCAAAAAGTCATACAGACATCACATCATAAACAGTATGCAAATACAACTGTCCATGGACCCATGTTCGGGATACAACACATAATACAATACAAAATACAGTACTCATACATCAAAGTAGTGGGCACGTCCTCCTGGAAGGAAGTCCTCCACTAGTCTCGGGTCACACCTAAAAAGGGGAAATAACAAGTAGGAGTGAGCGACAAGCTCAGTAGGTGACCCCAATACTCCATATCATGCAAACATACAAGTCTATGCTACATGCTCCGTGTACTCGTGCACTGTGTAGTGTGTACAATCATCAGGACTCAACCTGCAAACAAACATCAGGACCCAGCCTGCCCACACAGGATAGCCTGTCCACGATCCTCCACGGGATCCCAGCTCAGGGCACTCAGCCCTAGCTCCATGAGCTCAACGGCTCACTTAGGCCTTAGCCTGTCCACAACGCAATATGCCCAGCCACAGTCGCCACACAGGCCTGCCATCAGCGCATATGCCTGCCACGTCAACCACATAGCACCATCGGTGCATCACGATGAAAACCCAACAAGTCATGGAACCTAAGTCCCAAATCCGCAACCCAATCATACCAACACCAATATGGTCTTAAGGTGTACAACACTCCCTTTAGAACTGTAGCCAGTCTTCACAAGTTGATCCTCATTCCTCGACTAAGGAAGGAGATACCTATAGCAGCTATTTTCTTGCAATAAAAAGTCCCGGCATTGGGTCTCCATATTATAACTAAGATAATCTGATTTTTGGGGATTTTTCTGAGATGTCTAACCACACTTTCCAAAAATTCACCTCTACGAAAAACTGAATTTTTCCGAGATTTTACACTAAATCCCAATTTTCACATTTTGAAAGAGTGGGAATTTAATTTTCTAGTATTTTTATTTGAATCCAAATGGGGGGTATTTCGTTATTTACATTGTAACTTAAGTAGGGTTACAATGTAAATAGTCCAGTCCAGTGTCCAGTTACACTGTTGGAGTTGCGACTCGTAGCGCAAAACTGCAGCGCGCCTCAGAGACTTGTAGCTGGAGCTGCGACTCGTAGCTGCGTAACGCGGAACTGCAGCGCGCCTCGAAGCGGGTCTTCGATCTTCGACCTTCGGACTACGAACTTCGACCTTCGGGCCACGTGTCTACGGATCTATGGACCTTCGAACTACGAACTATGAACCTTCGACCCAACGACCCTGGATCTTCGACCCTTCGACCCAGAACTCCGGATCTTCATCATTCCGACCCAGTAATCCGCCCAGGGTACTGTTCATCGTCGTTTTTGCTTGTTTTTCGTCTGGAATCAACCCAGCAACCCCCAGACGCTCACAAACACGCATTTTATGCAACAGACTACGATATCTACCTAAAAATGCGTCCAGAATGCTTTTAAATCGCACAGATAACAGCAGAAATACACACCAAATTGTAGATTTCCAAAAATCCAGATCTAAATCCAAATTTCCATGGTTGACTTCTCAACCCTCATGGAATATGCAGTTAAACAGCCCCAGATAACAGAAACACATATTAAAACTGATATAAAACAGTTTCTAACCACAATTCTTATGTTAAACCATTAGATCTAACCTAAAATTGGATTCCCCCAAAACCTAGAGTTCATGCTTAATTTCATAAATCATGACAAATTCGTGCATACCAAGGATAGAATCAAGATAAGAAGTTCAGGGACACCTACTTGGAGTGATTCTTTGAGCTCCACGAACCCAAATCGCCAAGGCACCAAGCTCCAAGCTCTCTCTCTCTCTCTCTCTCTCTCTCTCTCTCTCTCTCTCTCTCTCTCTCTCTCTCTCTCTCTCTCTCACAAACGCACAAATGTGATAGCGTAAAGTGAAAGCTCCTTCTTTTTCCTGCTATTTATATTTCTGCTAGTCATTGACCAATAACTGACCTAGTCAATTATTGACCTAGTCAATAATTGACCTCCCAACACAATAATTGACCTCCAACGTCCCGAACTCCAAATTGAGTCAAATTACAATCAAAACGCTCGAAATGACGAGCATAATACTAAGCAGATATTACCACACTCTAATGACCGCTCAAACGCAAAGTTAACCAATAAACCTCAAAAAGTCAACAATCAGGTCAAACGTGGCCCCGACTCGGAATCAGCCCCAGGTACAGTCAAAATGCTCACATCGACGACTACACTACCGTCCAAATAGTTGCATTATCATAAAATGGCTATCTCTCAAAACTATCCAAATACGAGTCTTTACAGTTCCTATCTGGTGACTCGTATAAAGGGATTGGCGACCTAAACGTAAATTCAGAGTTTCTGATCCCTCTGACTTCTTTTGCTCAACCGACTGTGGTGATGATGCCCAAATCGAAGTCAACAAGGCCATCACCGTCGAAGACTCTCTTGATAACATGATCCTTGTCCTTGATGATGCCCAGTTAGGTGGTGCCCTCGACGCAAGGCTCACCCAATTTATAATTGTCCCCAACAATGTGGCCTTCATAATTGGACCCACTGATGCTCAACCCCCCTAGGCCATGACTTTCTGTTATCACTCTATACTATCTCTATGTGCAAAAGTATTCCACAAGACAGAGATGTATGCAGAATTCATGATAGATCCAAGATCTCCTCTGTTTCTGTTTTTACAGCAGCCTAATTTTGTGATAGTGCAGCAGGATATTCACATAAAAGAGGAAGTCAGGGAATTTGTAAAGGATTATGGGTATCTAGGATTAATGGGACGTTGTACTTTAGATGTAGAGCAATTTCTCAAATTTTCCCTTGAGGACAAGGGAAGTTTCGAAGGGCGGGGGATTGTTGAGATTTGATTTCATGTATGCACTATTCATGAGAAGCAGTATTGAAGATGAAGCCCGCGACGTGTCTTGCTTTGATGAACAAGTCTCTTACTTCTTCTAGAAGTCTTTCCATTTATTTACTTTCTATTATTTAATTTGCATTAATATTTCCTTTTATTTATTTTCCTTTATTTAATTCATATTATGGTTATTTTAGTATTTTACCTTAGTTTCCTAATTGTATTAAGTTTTTAATTCCTAGTTACTAGCTTACCTATAAATAGGCCTTGTCTATGACAATTTATGTATTTATATTATTGACTATTGGCAATTATAAACTCTCATATTAAAGGTTTATTCTTATTTTGACATTTTCAATTAATTACTTGAATTACTTGGGTTAGAGTTTGGGTATTCGGTTATCCTTCTCTAGATTATTGTTAGATCCTAATCAAGGTCCTCAACAGAATGTCTCTTTCATAAACAATTTAACCCTAAGGATTTTCATGTTTTTTGTTATCTTTGCTTTCAATGGTTTTATCCATAAATTAATCATAAATTTTCTCCTTAGTCTATTGCTTATGTTTTTCTTGGTTACTTTATTACTATTTAGTATAACCTTTCTCTTTTCTTATCTCTTGTCATGTTTGTTTTGTTGAGCATAACTTCCTTGTCTCTAAGTCTACCCCACCTTCTTCCATCTCCGTTGACTCTCTAATCACTACATCATCTTAGCTATCAATGCTATCTTTTCCTCCTTGTGAAGCTTTTACACCACCAATCATGGCCACTTTGCTCTCTAGTCCCGTGTGGTCCTCATGTCCAACTTAAGAGTTCGATGGTTCATGCTAGAATCCTACTCTGTCTCCGAAGTAAGCCAAAAATTCCTTTTCAAAATTTCTAACTACGATGTTTTTCATTGTCAAACCTCAGTCTACACAAGCCCCCACTACCACCAATGTTTATTTTATGAATACTAGGCATAAGAACTCTATTATTAAACCTAATCAAAGTATAATCTTACTATATGACTACTTGATGATTGTGAACCTACTACAATTGCTTAGCCACCATGATATCCCAAAATGTATCAAAAACTAAAAAAGAATTTGATGTCCTTTAATGCAATAATGCTAGGGTGTTAGTTCCTCTCGAGTCACAAAAAAATCTTGTATGGTCTAGAATGAATCCAGAGGGGGAGGGGGGGGGGGGGAATGAATAGATTTCTTTTCAAACTTTGCTAAATATTTTAACTAAACATACATTTAATTAAAAAACTAAAAATACAATGAAAGACTAATGAACTTACATTCAATTAAATTTGCACTATATATTCAATGAGGTATAAATAGATCTATGTTGATTTATATTGATATTTGATTATCAATAGAAGTTAATATAACAAAGTTTACTGAATTGAACAAAATACATTTTTTCCTAATGTTATAAAATTCAAATAAAACAATCTCATCATTTTTCTCTCTCTGCTTTATTTTAAAAGAGCATTCTATATATTGAAGACAAAAGTTTGTTCTTCAAGAACACTCTTGCTTTTTCAAAAATTATTCTATAATTTTCTCATGCATAATTACTGCTCTAATAGTATCTCATAGTATTTGTATTTTTAGACAACCATAACTACTAAATTGTTAAAAAAACTATCTTTATCTATAATTGAGAAGTCATCTGAAATTGATAACTACTTTTTAAAATTAAACTCAAATTTGCACTAGTCAATTAGATTTTATCATACCATCTTATGTCGGTTTCCTTGTTGAAGATTAGTAACTTGTAGGTTTGATGTATTCAATGTGTCCACATAAATTGATGATGTCACAAGCTTGTATTGTAATTGAATCACAACAACAAAAATTGGATTTAACAACATTTTTAAAATGTCATTAAAGGTAAAAGACAATACTTTTGTAAGTATCGTCTATCGACCCATCGTCAATAAGATTGAGAAAAATGATGCCACTTTTAAAAATGCCATCAAAAAGTACAAATAATGACACTTTTTAAGTGGCGTTAATTTTAACAAATGATGATACTTTTTAAGTGTTTTTAATTTTTTTGTTGTCTTATTATGCTATTAACGCTACTTTCCAAAAGTGTCATTAAAAGCCCTAAAAAAGTGTCTTCATAGCCTATTTTTCTTGTAATGAATCTCGAAGGTCAAAGTTTACGATGGCTCAAAGCTAGTAGTGGTTCAGTGTTACTGAGAGTTCGAGGTTAATGAAGGTTCAAGGTAAGGTTTGAACTTGTGAGAGTTTTAGGTTAATGTAGGTTCAAGGTTCGTAAAAGATAGATATTAGTAAAAGTTCTAGGTTAATGTAGGTTCAAAATTAGTAACTAGTTTGAATAGGGCTGGCCCTGAGATTTAAGGGGCCCAAGGTGATCATTAAATTAGGATCCCTTGGTGCATCACCTATCTCACAGACCACGGTCGGTTAGAAGGTTCGTTAGCGGCTAGATCGAGGTAGGGACGGTCACCGGTCAAACTGATGTCATGGATTATTGGAGGTGGGAAGAGCAGACTTACAGTTGTGAGCCGTGGAGTGGGTGGGAGCCGAGAGGGCTCAGCCGATAACCGCTCAGGAAGGTAGAAGGGTGGTGGGCCAAATAAGAGACCGGAAAAGCGATTGACGTGACATCATCAACTAGGGTCCTGTAGAGTGGAGGAGGAGGCTACCTATGTGTTAGGCTATGGAGGTGGAGATGTTAGGCGTGGACATGGAGTGTAGTGGTAGTGGAACATAGTGTTGTCTCGTTGACTATAGTGTGAGGCTAGTGGCTAGGTCAATGAGATAAGGATATTGGGAGGCTCAAATTTTAGTCTAGTTTTGGAGGCCCCAAGGCCTAGGCCTTGGTTCCGGCCCTGGCCTCGAAGTTATTATAGGATCGAGGTTAGTCAAAGTTTGAGGTTTTTGTAAGTTCAAGGTTAGTAACCGGGTTTGATGTTTGTATAGGTTCAATATTAGTAACCAGTTTTGAAGCTTATGAAGGTTCAAGGGTATTAATGGTTGTTTAAAGTTATGAACAGTTCAAAGGTATATGTTATAGGGTTTGAGGTTGGTAACAATATATATAGGTTCAAGATCTTAGGTTGGTTTGTGGGTTAGGAGAAAGTGTCGGTTTGAGGTTTATAAGTTTGTACTAATAGTTCAAGATTGATATATATGGGTTTGAAGTTAGTTATAGTTTATGGTTAATGACTTGGTTTGAGAGTAGGTTCTAGGTTTATATATAGGTTCAAGGTTAGTCATTTGGGATCTAGGTAGGTAACAATATTAGATCAAGGTAACGGTTAGTGGTTTGTTAGTTTGTACTAGTTCGAGTTTGAAGATTGTTAGTTTGTACCAGTTCGAGGTTTATTGAGATGTTTTGGTTTCATCAAATCAAGTAGTCATCCTAACAAATCTTATTGTTAATAAGTGGGCTTTTTTGCATTAAATGTAAACCAGGATGGTACTTGTTGAAAACATTTAGGCATGTCCTTTGGCTAAAGGTTTTCATCAATGTGCATGTGTTGATTTTCATGTGACTTTTAGCCTTGTGATTAATTCAAGTATCCATTCATATGTCTTGAGTATTATTTTTTCATGTTGGTGGGATGTTGCTATAGTTTGATGCTAATAATGACTTTCTCAATCATCAACGCTTTGACCAAGTCTATACCTCATACTCATTTTCTTCGTGTTTGTGACAAAATTGTTTTAGCTTGTAGCATGGGATATGTTTGAAAATATTTACTATTATTTAAAAAATTTTTATACTATCTAGTCTCATTATTTTTAAATTTTATATTCTAGTTATATTGATATTTATAAATAACACTTTTTGCATTGATAATATTAGAGCCGTTTTTTCATAAATCAAAAAATCAACGGTCTAAATTAACAAACAACATTATATAAGCCTAATAGAACTCAATTTTTTTTTTCACGTGTACCATTCAAAACGATTGAAATTGGCAACATATATGATCAGGTAACTTTTTCTATTCGTTTGATTAACATGACTATAACTAAAGAGACTCAAGAGATCTGTCGGCATGGCTCACTAATTAATCTTTAAATGTGCCCAAAGCCTTGCAACCATCTCGCAATATATGCAAAGACACACGTTTGTTTTTCTTCTTCCTTGCCGCACACGTTTGCAAAGTGCCACCCTTAATTTATTATTTTCTTGTGTTCGTAGGTGTGCAGTGAAGGAGCACCATCGCTATGGGGGGGGGGGGGGGGGGGTTGAGCATGAGCTAGCATCCACCACCGCACGTCCCGACGACCGTAATGAACAAGCCAATCAAATGTCTTTGAAAATAGGTTGATCTGTGACTATAGGAATCCACGTCAGCATGCCAGCCAGACGTCACTGCCACGTGCCACTGTTTCACCGTCGTCCGTCGAACCTGCTGGAAAGAAAATTCGTTTCCCCGTTGACTCAGACAACAAACGACCAGATACGCCATGATGCTCAATTAGGTTATAGAAACGTGGACGGCTCCGATGACCTTCCCAATCCCACTACCATCCATTCAAGGCCCCGAGAGTTTCTCGGGCCACGAAAATTAAAATTTCTCACGTTTCGAGAAACCATACTCCTCCGCTGCTGTCAGACTAAGAAAAAGTCGAAGCTTTGTAGGTCGGCAGGTAGGGTCACTCGGTGTCGACCGTTGGACGACGCCCGCCGTCCGTCGGATCGAAGCGATGGAAAGCGTGTTGCCGACAACGTTGACCACGTTAGTAGCGAGAATATTATGAGCTAATTACATTTCGATACACTGAATTTGAAGTTTCATATAATAATTACATTCTTGATTAACAAATTGCTATCATGTTTGTTTATTTTTTTGTTTTGGTTTTCTTTTAAATTTGTTTTTTAGCCCGTTTGCAGTTTCCACAGGCGTGGCACCATGGCCCTGACAAAATGTTAAATTTGGGTGAAAAGAAAATTAAGTAAAAAAATATAAAAAGAAAATAGGTATAAAAAAAGGGTGAAAAAAATATTTTTTAATTGGTTAGAGTGAAAAATATTAAAAAAAGTATGAATAGGAGTAATTTTAATATATAAAATATTATTTTGCACTTTTTTATAGCTTTTCATTTCATTTTGAGTGGAATTTCTTTTGTTTTCCATAGACATACTGTTCATGCTAGTTTTACATGTGGAAAATCATTTTTCATAGCAAACAAGGAGAAAAAATTGATTTTATGGCTTTTTTTACCCCTTCACTATTATCTTTCTACTATTTGTCTTTTAAATTCTTTTGTATTTCAAATTCTTTTGAATTCTTACCATTAGCCTACTCTATAATTATTTGATTTGGTCTATTTTATCTCCATGTATTTCGTAGAATCAGCTCCATCTGTTTAGGTGAATTTGTTGTATTCATAGCTATAAATATATCCTCATCATAAATAAAATATTCATTCGATAGCCTTCTATTTATCTTCATGGTATGAGAGCCTACACAGGGTCCTCCTTCCTCCTCTTGTTAAAAATCCAACTCATAACACTTTGGGTTTGCCCAAGCATCACCATAAGCTACACTGCCCCAATCCCTACACTACCTTTCTCTACCCTGTTCCTCCTTTTTTCGTGGCCTTCCCTACCCAAACACCTTCTCCTTTGCCCTCTTCGTTTGCCAAATCTCTCTCTCTCAATCTCTATCTGCTCTCTCTCTCTCTCTCTCTCTCTCTCTCTCTCTCTCTCTCCTACCATCATCCCCTCTGTTGCCACTACAAGGATTGCTCGAGAAGCATGGACCATCCTTGTCAATACTTATGCCAAACCCTTTCGTGGCTACATTAAGCATATTAAATCTTATCTCAAAAATCCCACCAAGGGTGTCCTTTCTGTAACTGAGTATCTTCTTTATGTCAAAGCTCATGTTGATGAATTGGCCATCCTTGGTGCCCTGTTGGACCCGAAGGATCTCACTGACAAAATCCTTGATGGTCTCAGCAATGATTACAAAGAACTGGTTTGTGCTGTGCAAGCTTATGATAACCCAATTTCTTTTGATGAGCGTCATGAAAAGCTTCTCTCTTTTGAACCCTCACTCTTTGCCACTGAAGGGTCCCCAACCCTAATCCTACACAAAAGGGTCCTCCCACATGGCGTCCACCTAAAACCACCAACTCTTGGTGACCCTCTCATACCTCACATGTCGCTATTCCTTTTACTCGTCCTCCTCTACTCTCTATCACTTGCCCATCCAATTGACCCACCCGTCCTCCTTCTCGTCCTTATCAAGGCAACTGCCAGATTTGTGGTCTTCATGGTCATATAACATAACTTTTCCATATCTTTTCCATACTAACCAAGCAGGACCTTTGTTTTTTGGCAATACGTAAGAGTTAGAAAATTTTATTTTATTTTATTTTATTTTATTTTGTATTAAAAAAAATAATTAAATAAAATTCAAGGTCTCATATATTTATGTTATGAAAAGAATCCAACAATAAAATCATATCTAATCCATTAGCTATAGCAAAAACTATAGTAAAACTTTATTCAAATTTGTTTCCAATTTATTAGATGAATAATGCAACTTGTAGTCTTCAAAATGAGGATTGTATTGTAGTCCCTTTGTATTTTTATCAAAATGATGTTGTTTTAAGTAAAAATTCATTAATTAAAATGATATTGTTTTAATAAAAATACAAAGAAATTGCAATGTAGTCCTCATTTGGGGATTGCATATAGATTTATTCTAATTAGATATATGAAAAGCTATAGCAAAAAACACTCGATAAATATAAATAATTTTTAGCTTTAATTAAGGTGTCACATTAGCCCTTAACCCTAACCCTATTCCACAATTACAAACTACGTTCAACTAAAATCCCCTCCCCACGCCACCCACCTCCCTCCTCCCTCTCTTACATTGCCCTCCTCCCCACTCCCTCTCCTAGCGGCAGCGGTGCCCTCCCCTCTCTATCTCCAAGTAGCGGTGGCACCCTCCCCTTAGTCTTCCCTTGTCGCCCCCCGTCGCGTGATCCCCTTCCTCCCTCCCTCCTCTATTGTGCGACCACGTGCAACACGTGGGAAGACAGTTCACTGCTGCTTAGGAGCAATGTGTTTTCCCACGACAGTGCCTACAATAACAACTCTGAACCACCATGTTCACAATCCAACCCCACGACAATAGATCTAATTCCTCAATCGATTTTTGAATAGGGTCTTTTTCCCTTGATTGGTTTTTTCGAGAAGGATAGTTTGGAAAAAATAAAGCTTAAGCAAAAATATAAATGATGTAGTATTGGAATACTATTTGATAAAGTGGTATTGTAGCATGCTAAATGTAGCTTTAGCTAACCAATTTATCTAATAAAGATTTAAAATACTCTAACATATTCACATATAATGATCACTTTTATTTAAATAGCTATTTTAATCATAATTTTTTATAATTGATGCCTTAAATATCACTTATTCCATAAAGAAATATTATTTTATATAGTTATGGGTCTAATGATTTATATTATGTGTAATTTTGATTTGAAAAAAGTGAACAACTCTTAACGAAAAAATATTATCGATTTCATTCTAATATACTAGTATATTCAATTTTATACATTAGTAATCGAGTGACACATTTTTTCCATAATAACACAAATTTATAGTGTACATGACCAACTGTTTAATTGAGTAATGATATATATAAGTATATTGTGCGGGTAAATTACACAAGAATACTTTAATTGTCGTTGGATTGATATTAATTTTTTTATTCATACGAATTAAACACACCAGGAAAGATATTTTTTACAAGTTACACAATATATCTGTGAATAAATTTTTCTCTTGTAATTAATTACATTATTATTCTCTTCATTTATATAATTATATTGTAATTAGCATGTAATGTAATGGTAATTGGTAACATATATATGAACTATCCCTTTTGCAAATGGTTATAACTATATAACCATATATGGCGCAACACTATTGTTGCGCTTATCCTAGCACCAAACGACAATCGCCAAATGCTCCCTCCCTCCCCTCTTCCTCGGCACCGCCCCCCACTACGCTTTTCCAACGCCAAATGAACCCCCCTCCCATCTTCCCTGGCACCAAACGTCCCTCCTCCTCTTTTCCACGTCATCAATCGGCTCCCTCCCCCTTTCCGGGTGCCGAATGCTCCCCCTCCCCTCTTCCCCTTCACCAATCGGCTCTCTTTTCATCTTCCTCACGCGCTATTGGACAATCGGACTGCATCTTGGTGAAGGACGTTGGACTGGAGGTACATGTAGAGGAAATTTTAATAAATGAAAATAAAAGAAATATAGTATATAGCGTTAAATTTAATGCAATTGTTGGAGATAATTAATGAAAATTACTATATTTTAGTATAAAAGTTGCATTAAGTTAAAGTTAGGGTTGAAGATGTACCATGTGGGTGATGAGGAGGAGAATGGAGAAGGAAGCGGTGCCCAAAACAGTACTACATCTTTGTACTTGGGGAAGAAGAAGCAGCATGAAAAAGACGAAACAAGAGATGGAGAAATTGAGGTGAGAGAGAAATATTTGTGTTTGGTTCTTAGAATTATTCCGCCACCAAAATTTAATGTATTTGACTTTAATGTTACAATTATTGTTACCTACCAGAGAACAGAAAAAAGTGAAGCTACCAAAAAAGGAAAAAATCAGGAATACGAGATAAGACTAGAATAATTCATTAATGGACCCAAAGTTTGTGAAAATGTTCACAAGTTGCAATACAGGAGAAGTTAGTTTTGGACATTCCACTTAAATTTATTTATGTAGATGGTATGTGTTTTCGATTCTATATATAAATCATATAGAAACCGAAATAAACGCGTTACGCTTAGGAGAAGAAGCCACTACACGCACGTGCCTCACGCGTCCGTGGCTATATAACCATCGCAACGCCTCGCTAGCTTGCTATCATCTTTAATAACCCAAGTGTGCGACCAAGAGGAAAGAGCGGCCTAATTTATTTATATTTTCTATTCATTTCTCGCTGCCGCTGGGGATTTTTGATTTTTCCTGAGAAAATTCGGCGAGAAAAAGGAAAAGCTTCCGCCAATTCTTTCTTTTCTACGATTCAAATGGCTCGCTCTTTCTCAAACGCTAAGCTCTTCTCCACCCTCGTCGCCGACAACATCTCAATCGCCGTTAACAGGTAACCCACATCTTCCCTCCCTTTTATTGTCCTTTCCGCTTGTTAATTTTCTGGGGAACCAAACTCCGCTTCCAACGTGTGGTCTCACAATTAAAATTTGTGTGCGCAGGCGTGGGTATGCGGCGGCGGCGGGCGGTATCGCGTCGGCCCCTTCCAAACAGCGAGCGTCGACGGCGGCGAGCGCTTCGGTGCTGAAGAAACAGGGGGAGGAGATGGCGGGACCGGCGATGACGTCGCCGTGGGTTCCTGACCCAGTCACCGGGTACTACCGGCCGGAGAATCTCTCATCCGAAATCGACACGGCGGACCTTAGGAAGATGGTCCTCAAGAACAGTCATTGATTTGTCGCGGCTTCGACCGACAACGACTAATTTTATTTCCAACGGCCCTGATTTTCCGGATCTGTGTCAGTTCTGGTGCCTGGTGTCTGTCTGTCTACAACCTGACCCTTCTATTCTATGTTCCGATTAAGGTTCTTAGTACTTATAAAGTTTTTTCTTTTTTTTCTTTTTTTCCAATTTTGTCTTTTTATTGTTGGTCTTGTGTTTTAAGTCCTTTTTTAAAGGATTTATCGCGATGGGTTGAAGTGTTAAACTGAAATTTCAGCAAATACCAAAATTTGAGCTTCTTGTTTTTAGCCCTACGATCGACCAATGAAATCTATGTTTTGAAATATTATTATAAACGCATGAGGAAATCAATTTGAGGTTTTTTGCATCAACAAGAAATTCAAACAAACTTTTATTAATTTTCAGGTTTGATTTTGCGGTGATATATAATTTTTATTTTTCCAATTTAATAAAAAATATTATAATGTTTACGTTAGTTTTTTTATAAAACATATTATCAGTTTTTTTTATCAAAATAAGTTTAATTTCAAAAGTTAATTAAATTTGGTTTTAATTTGGTATCACAAACACTCAATTATACATCAAATTATTATTTTTTAAATAAAGTCTTAAGAGTACACCAAAAGGCCCGCACAATTTTTTTCTAAAGAAAATATTTCTTAACATAAAATACACTTGGTTGACATTAGAGCTGCGATACGCACATGGCCATGCCCATTTTCTCTCATTCAACGCAGAAAAGGTCACCTTCACATCAGCAAATTAAACATAGATAACGACAGATCAATAAATTAGAGCAACAGTTCACTTATTTAATTTGGTATTCTTACCTTGTTTTTATTCGTGACACAGCGAATCATGGGATAAAGAAAATCACTGCAACGAAATGGGACCGAAACGAAATATACAACATTGTGTAAGAAGTAATAACAGTGTGTCACACTGCCAACAAAGAGACATAAATAAATTGTGCGGAATTTAGAATTGAAATAAAATAATATTACTAGTATGATATATTATTAACATTATTTTAATAATTACATGTTTTAATTTATAATTAATAATACTTTAAAAAAGATACTAATTTATTATATATATTATTAATATTTTTTAAAAAAATATTAACTCATATTAATTTTAATTAATCATATAATAATATGAATAATGTGATATAGTAATGTACTTAAAAGTAAAAATAATTATAACAAACTCTCTATTATTTACAAATAAAGAATCAAATAATATTATATTAATTTTTTTATTCTTTACCTATTGTGAGTAAAAAATTTACTCTTTATTTATGAAGAGTGATAAGTTACTCTTTATTTAATATTATAATTTTTTTTATCTTTCTTTGTCACGCTCCTAACTCCAAGAGATCTAAAATCGGAAACACGACTATCCCAAGCCTATACCTAAAGGCAAGAGGTTGGTGACCGGCAGCAAGGAGGGGCTTGCACAGCAGGTGATGCCCTAAATGCACTTGTACAATCATACAACAATACAACATTGGTATTCTTGTATATTTCTAATGACATGCAACTAAAATGACAATATCTCCCACATAACATATAAGTATTATGTCAATCAATTCATATTGAAAACCAAGAAAAAGGTATTTAATAATACAATAGTCACAGACCTAGGGAATAAAGAAATAATAATACAAAACAATAAATTAATAGGAGGATAAACAAGGAGAGTCTCCTACATTAATGGAGTCTAGTCGGCTTAACAATAAATCAATGGTTACCCCCTGCCGGAACCTAAAAAGACATGACAACAATGTAGGGTAAACACAAATGCCAGTAGGTGACCTACCACTCCACACTACCTTACCAAGACTAATATCTAGGACTACATGAATCAATGTATGCATGTGCCAGTGTAGCGTCTTGCAAAATACAAATGAAAGCTTAATAGTTCACAACGATCATATAATACATCAACCACCACCATATCAAATTAAGCTAACACACTGTAAGGCTCTCATAGCCTGTCTGCCATATGTGGGAACGCAGCGACAAGCTTGCCACACATGGGACCTCACGTAGTCAACTAGCCATGTAGGGGACCTTGGCTTCTAGTCAACTCTATATGGAACCTCAATTAACCTGCCAATAAAACCGACAAAACACCAACATTAACGCCAATGAACATCATGAGGTTCTAAACCCACAATCATATTCATACTAATTAACATTTTATGTTAAGTAAATAATAACATTTCATACTAATTTTATTCTATACATGAAACACGGGATTTTTACACACTGTCCAACTGCTCGAGCCTCTGCTTGACACTCGACGCTCGATACTCGATACTCTTAGGCTTCAATCAACTCACAACTTATTACTCGAAGCACCCTACTCAATGATATACCTAACTTGACATTCCTGCTCGAAACACTGCTTGACCCTCTTGCTCGACTACGTTCGACTTGTTTTCAATCCATAGCCTAGTTTTACCAGTTCAATCTCATTTTCAAGCATGCATATACCCATAAAATGATCTCTTAGATACTTAGAAGAGTTAAGAGGAAGGTTTAACCCTCAAACAACATATAATTTCATCAATTTCTCATTTAACCCCAAATCACATAACCTAGGGTTCATGCTAGTTGCTGCATCTTCTACCTTAAAGCTAGAGGAAGATAGAAACATAAAGAAGATGCAAAGATTAGAATCACCTACCTGGAATGAATCCATAGATTGAATCAACCCAAATACCAAGCTCTAATTCAAGCCACACTCCAATCTCTCCTTTGCTCTCTCTCTCTCTCTCTCTCTCTCTCTCTCTCTCTCTCTCTCTCTCTCTCTCTCTCTCTCTCTCTCTCTCTCTCTCTCTCTCTCTCTCTCTCCTCCAAATCACAAATGATGACACGTTAAGAGTCTCCCTCTCTCTTTCTCATTTATATTTCTTTAATTAATTAATGAATAAGCACTCAAATTACATAATTAACCTCCTAGTGTCCTGAACTCCAAATTGAACCTAATTAACGTCAAAACTCTAGTATCGCCTAGCACATTACTATTCAAATAATGTCATCTACTAATATGAACTATCTCATAGACCAACCTAAATACGAATCTCTACACTCTTCACATGTATTAATAAAGAGAAATAAAAAAAGTTAAAATAAATTTTAAAAATATTATATTAATCCAAATAAAGATAAAATAGATAGGAGTGTTGAAGTTAAAATTATAAAATAAGTAAAAACATTCTTCAAATGTACAGATAAAATAAAGAGTCTGTTGGAGTTACTCGAAATTTGTTAAAATTGAGAGTTTATCTTTTGTGAGATCTACAAATTTTAGTTGGTGTAAATATTCATTTATAGAAATAATAATAATAATAATAATAATATACTACGTTTAAGATATTGATATAATTTTTATGAGTGATAAAATATTTGTGAATTGTCATAATAAAGTGAATTATTAATTAGAATATAACTATTAAAAGGTAAATTAGCTGTTATGAATTAACTATTATTGAATATTTTAGAATTAGCCATTAGCATAATACTTTTAATAAGTTTATATATATATATATATATATATATAAATATATATATAAATACACACACATAATTGATTCATTTAAATAAAATACAAAAGGAGAAGGAAATATTTATCAAATAGTAATATGGTGATATGACATCAAGCTCTAGAATATATGAGAATATAAATAGATGAAAAGTACGAAAACATGGCATCCACCACTATACCAAGTCTCTAGAACCGATTAACAATTGGGGGTTTTTTTTTTTTTTTTTTTTTTTATTTTTAATTTTTTTTTTTTTTTTTTTTTTTTTTTTTTTTTTTTATTATAATTATAATAAAAAAAATAATATTTTTTTTATAAAAATTTTTTTTTTGGGGGGGGGGGGACCCAAAAAATTTTTTTATTCACCAAAAAAAAAATATTTTATATATTTTAGGATACACATATATATATATATATAGTAACAAACAATAAACATATATACATGAAAAGATAGGATTTGATAAACAAGTAATCAAATATTCTGTAATATATACATCATTGAATGCAACAACAGTAGCCAAATATGACATCTAGTAGCCTGTAGGGAAAAAAATAGGTAGTCAAACTTAACGATGCTAGAAATGCAGGCAAGCAGATTTAGCGGGAAACGCAATAATTTAAAATTTAGGAAAATGCAACATCTGGTATCTTAAGAAGATGCAGCTATTAAAAATTTAAAATAAAAAGAAAAATTGACAATGTAGCAATATTTTTTACAAAAAAAAAAAAAAAAAGGGATGAGAAAACATTACAGGCCTATGATGGTTGTGTCATGGAACATCTGCCTAGGTCACCAAAACAAACAGCACTTGCTTGATGTTATTGTGCAAACTTTAAGAGCTTAGTGGTCATGCCAAGGTAAAAACAGAGGGTAGAATCATTTGACTGTGCATTAACATAGGAGACTTTACTATCATTTTACCTCAATATATCTCATCATCATAAAAAAGTTCTTTAACTTCATCCTGCATTTGTCACAAATCACAATCATAAATATAAGTTAATATGTGATTTAAAATCTCAAAAAACATAAATTCAATATTAATATTATATCAAACATACTTTGATTTTTCTCTTGATTCCATATAAAGACCGAAATCAATCTTCTCCAGATATTAGAACTTCAACTATTTTAGTTCTTAATGATGCGTAGCGGTGCATTGTATACGAATATTCGTTCGTGAACAATATTCAACTGTTTTAGGTGAATAATCATTTGAGTGTTTTAGTTACTTTGATTTTTCTCTTGATTCCATATAAAATAGGCAAGGAAGTGCTCCCTTACCTAGTAGTGGTAGCCAGTGGTAGTAGGTGAACTGAGGAAGAAGAAGGTAGCAATGTAGAGTTATTTTAAAGATTCGTAGCGATGTAGTGTGTTTAGGTTTAGCCTAAACCTAAACCTAAACAATATATATACATGTGTGAATAATATAAAGATAGGCTTGGACTTGCATTGGATATTTGACATCGGTGGAAAAAAATGTTCATGTGTTCATAAATGTCATTATCTGTGTTCATAAACACTGCATACAAATATTTATTCGTGAGTAATTATTCACGAACATAATTATTGTTGTTCGAGAACATATATTCATGGACAAAAACGATTCGAAGCTCGTTTGTTTATGTTCGCGAACAATTTTTTTTGTTTGCAAATAATTTAATTTTTAAACAAACGAATATAAACAATCTTTTACCGAATTGAACACGAGCTTGTTCATTACAATCCTAATGTAAAACCATTTATTGAGTCATTTTAAAAAATAAATAACTAAAATAGATAAAAATAATTTTTGAGCTAACCAAGTATTAACTAAGCCCTCTATTAACTAATCGGAAACTACATTTAATTCATATATAGTTAGGGGTGTAAAATGGATCATCAGTTCGCGGACTGAGCAGACCGAAGCAGAGGACCACTCTAAACTTGATTTTTATTTGAATCATGGGCCTAAATAGACTAGTCCGTTTAGGCCTGTGATCCATGTGAACCATAGCTAGACGGACTCCGGTTCACGGATCCAACCTAACTCCTCACCCAACCCTGTAACTCTGAGTCTCTGACTAGTACTTTGCTCTTCTGTCTCCCTAAGTCGCACTCCCTGAACTGTTAACATTTCAATTTTTTAACATTTATATTATCAAGTCAAATAAGTCATGACTCATGAGAAATAAGAATACTACTTACACGCATTATCCTTACGACGTACCTTAAACTCATTCCCAATTTCCCATATCATCACAAGATGTTGAGAGGCAACTCAAGTTGTTGCTTTGGAAAAATGAAGGTGTAGTCGTCGAGCTGTACTGCCCATCAACCAATCTGCTCCCCGCACCACCTGGCCGCCAAATTGCACCCCACACCGCCCGTCTGTCGAATTGCTCCGGCGAGGCAAGCAAACCGATGAGATGAATTGCTTCCGGCATGACTGCGTGAGTTAATTTAGCTTTTTTCTAAATTCATTTTTCGTACTGGAAATACTGGCCGGATGCGAATTATGTTTTTGGTTATTTGGTACACTTGCTTACCTGCAATAATTTAACAAGTTTGTTGCCTACTGCCTATTTTGCCATTTTATGGTTTAAGTGAATTTGTTTAAAATTAGTAAAAATTTATGTTTACCGGTTTATGGTTGTTGAGAAATTAAAAATTAAAGAATTAGTACTTATTGTTCTAGCTGTTTTGTTGAAAAAAGGATTAGTCCTCATATAGGATCAAACCGACCCGCCATTATATATAATTAACCAAATATATGAATTAAATGCATTTAATTCATATACTTTTGAGGAAAAACAAAGTAATCGGCCTCTAGCCTCTAGGGAAACAAAACCATACGCAAAATTTTGAAGAACGTGAGAAATTGTCCCCATGAGTAATTGCGAGAATCGTTAAACATAATACTGGTGTGCGCATCAAAGCAAATCTGGTAACATGTACCCAAGTATTCATTTTGAAGCATCAGAACAGGGGAGACGGTAAATCGTAGCAGAAATATAGGAAATGGCAAGCAGCAAACTGCGGGCTTCTCATTATCAACATTCACACCGAATACACGAAACATCATGATTATTTAATTTAGATTGCTTCTAAGTTCTAATAAACTTAAAAAGCAAACAATTACAGTTCGGCTCTCGCAAATTATAGGAGAGAAATAACAAAGCACACCAGAACAAATTATTCAAACCACGACACAACTTCAAAAAAAAAAAAAAAAGAACTGGAAGACCCGACAACGCCAACAAGGCAATCAATCAATCAGAAATCTCCACCGCGAAGGCGTAGGACCAGGTGGAGGGTGGACTCCTTCTGGATGTTGTAGTCGGCCAAGGTCCGACCGTCCTCCAGCTGCTTGCCGGCAAAGATCAGCCGCTGCTGGTCCGGAGGGATGCCCTCCTTGTCCTGGATCTTCGCCTTAACATTGTCAATGGTGTCGGAGCTCTCCACCTCCAGGGTGATGGTCTTGCCGGTCAGGGTCTTGACGAAGATCTGCATGCCACCACGGAGGCGAAGAACGAGGTGGAGGGTTGACTCCTTCTGGATGTTATAGTCGGCCAAGGTGCGACCGTCCTCGAGCTGCTTCCCGGCAAAGATCAGACGCTGCTGGTCCGGTGGGATGCCCTCCTTGTCCTGGATCTTCGCCTTCACGTTGTCGATCGTGTCGGAGCTCTCCACTTCAAGGGTGATGGTCTTACCGGTCAGGGTCTTCACGAAGATCTGCATACCTCCGCGGAGGCGGAGGACCAGGTGGAGGGTGGACTCCTTCTGGATGTTGTAGTCGGCCAGGGTTCGGCCGTCCTCCAGCTGCTTCCCGGCAAAGATCAGCCGCTGCTGGTCCGGAGGGATGCCCTCCTTGTCCTGGATCTTTGCCTTCACGTTGTCGATCGTGTCGGAGCTCTCCACCTCCAGGGTGATTGTCTTGCCGGTTAGGGTCTTCACGAATATCTGCATGCCACCTCGAAGGCGGAGGACCAGGTGGAGGGTGGACTCCTTCTGGATGTTGTAGTCCGCCAGGGTTCGGCCATCCTCGAGCTGCTTTCCGGCAAAGATCAAACGCTGCTGATCTGGTGGGATACCCTCCTTATCTTGGATCTTTGCCTTAACATTGTCGATAGTGTCGGAGCTCTCCACTTCAAGGGTGATGGGGGGGGGGGGGGGGGGGGGGGGGGGGGGGGGGGGTGTCTTGCCGGTTAGGGTCTTCACGAAGATCTGGGGGGGGGGGGGGGAAGCTCTATCTGTCTAGTGGGAGGTTTAGGATGTCTGTGTGGTGGTCGGAAAATAAAATTGTGAGTCATGTGTTACAATCACAACCAAATAATAGATCGATCATACCCGAACAATAAATAGCAAGATCATGAACCATTCACGAATCATATGGATATATATATATATATATATGTATCCAAAAATTCATAATAAAAATTGATTGCAGACATCCAACTATTAAAATCCAAACAATATACCTTGAAAGAGTCGGAGAGAGGGAGAGAGAGATTAGGGCGGCGGAAACGAGAATCGAGTGGTAGAGAAGCGTTTGGGACGTACGAAACGAGGGTTGGAATGGTGGACGAATGCGGAGGGGGCTTTGTATTTATAGGGAGAATAGGTGTGTGTAGAGCGAGTCGAGAATTGGTCAAGAGAGACGGGCGGTTCCGTGGGGATCTGGACTCTTCTTTCTTTTCTTCCTTTTTCTAGAAAAACATTTGTAAATATAAAAGTTAAATATTTTATTTTAGTCATAATAAATATAAAATATTTATTAAATTTATAAAAAACAAATCATTAAAATTTGGCATTGATTTAATGGAGCCAAGCGAGTCTACATTTAAATTTGTATACAAGTTCATGTAACATTTTATTGGTTTAATGGTTTCACCAGGTCATATTAGTGATTTGATGAGAACAAAAAAATTATTGTTACATCAAATGTATGGTCTGTACAAAAGTAGGCTTATGACGAGCGAGTTGCATAGTCCATACCTCATAATACTTATATATTTTTAATATTTACAAATAATTTCACCTACCAATCATTACGAAGGAAAAAAAAATGCAAAAAAACATATTGGTTTTGCGTAGGTTGCCCACCCCCGACCTCCTTGGCTTCTTGGACATGGGTAAAAGGATATACGGACAGAGTCGACTGACTCTAAGCTTTTGAGTAAGTGATAATTTAATTAAAAAATAAAATTGTAAGACTAAATTTGAAGTGATAAATAGATTTTGTATAATAAATTATAATATATTAAATTATACATTAATTATAAAATTATATTACAATTTCATGACCGGAGATTGTTCACTTCTTTCTCCCCTAACGTAAATTGATATATTAACTACGACATAAAAAATAAAAAATAAAAATCAAATACCTTATCTGTTTGTTTGCTTTTATTTATTTCTCACCTTCCCAGTTCCCACCCCAACCTCGTTGGTGACCGGATTAGAACCTTGAATCTTGAAACTCTTGGTCCAACCATCAGAACAATTTATTATTATGTTTGTAAAAAAGAAGAAGATATAAACTCTTATATTATTTTCATGTATTTAAAAACATGATTTTTAATAGTTCATGGCTGGTTTTGTTATTTTATTATACCTTTTGAGTTCATAAATAAGAAAATGTCTTAATTTAACTAAGTAGGTTTATATATAAAATTTGTTTTCTTTTAAATTTTATATTACGGATTAATAATATTAAAGGCTTTGTTTGTTGACTTATTATTAGAGTAAGTTTAATACTATTACTACACTCAACATTGATATTTAGTTACAGAAAACTTTATTTGAAAATTAGTACAAAGTTATCATATTTTTGTCATCTTAAAATTTTTTGTTTATTTATTTATTCTAGTGTTAGCTTAATTTACTATACGTGAAAAAATGTTCCTTAACAATCTAGATTTTAAAATATTTAAAGGAATTATATGGAAAAATAAAATTTTAAATAACTAGTATGACCCCTTTTTTATTACATGGAAATCATGTTAAACTTGTGTTTACAACAATACACTTCAATTGTTCAATGACAACCTGTGACATTTATTATTACCTTTTTTTGTTCGAGCCCTTGTGGGATTGGCCAAAATTAAATCTAATATGATGAGAAAAAATAGAGTTATCACTAATTATTTTTGAGATCCAATTGATAACATACTACTTTTAGTATCTTAAAAGTGATGGTCTATATTTCAAAGTTGGGTTCAAGTGTTAGTTACATGTCGAAAAAGATTAGCACTCTCATAATGCCTTAAGTCGATACCTATATCAGGATTGAAAGTTTTTACTTGTTTTAACTTGCTTGGTTTTTCTTGATTAAATTGATTCTATATTTTTTATTTTGCTTTAAAAAGTAAATTCCCGCCTTATAGTAAAGTACGACATTTTTTGAGGTTGGAGTAACCATTACCACAACTTTTAGATTCTTAATGGTAAGGATGGATTAGCCTAAGGTTAGAGTTTGAATTTTAAAAAGTCAAGGACCCTTACAATATTTGATGTGGCTTTGAGTAATTATAAACATTGATAGTCTACCCTTGCGGTCGCCCAGACTGGATGACGGCCTATGGTTTCTATGTTTTTTCAAAAAATTCTATGTTGTTTTTATTCAAGTTAAAATTAGGATAAATTAATTCATACAATAATCTATGTGGAGACCTTCCCAATGATTGAATAGGTTTGTTGCTATTGGTAATTAATGATGTTAGTTGGTTAGATCTTCTGGTATATTATTGATATGGTTATACTTGGGCGTGTGTTGAGACCTTACATCATGCAGGTACCATATAAGAGAAGCAATGTCAAAGAAGAAACATGAAAGGAAGCAATTGCACGAAGCAACCGATATGCATGGATTAAATGCTTGTAGCGTACAAGATTAGCAGTCCATGACCTATACAAAGAAAGGTTGATCGTCTCTGTTGGACTCTAATTTGTCCGGATTGAACATACTTTATCAAATTCAATTTTCTTCGATGCTGCCTCGATCTGTTGAAATTAACGGGTCATGATTATTGAGTCGCAAATGCCCGATTTCAAGAAATTATTCGAACGGCCTATAAATGCCAAAGAATCAGTCCTGGGTAATAAAAAAAATCCAATTCGAGGATCAACGCAATCGACCGCGCTCAATTCTGAGGTCAAACGAAGAAGATATAGTCAAAATAGCGTTCGGGCTGCTAGCGATGGTCAAAACGGTAATTGATTTTTTAAACGACACTCCGAATCAAGTCATGAACCTCATAATCTCTTCATAACCGTCGTTCTGAAAATTTTGATATATATATATATATTGCACATTTTCGCTCCCAGAGCATTTTCAGGAAAATCAAAAAAAATAGATGTTTCCCAGTAATAAAACAGTTTCAGGATGCGCAGTGTAGGCTTGGCGCGAAAATAAAATCATTTTAAAATAAAAATGACATGGGGACGCTCGTCACAACGCCTTGAGTCCAATTTTTTTTTTTTGAGATTTTTTGAAATCTGGGTTGAATTACCGATCCCAAAAACTTAAAGACATCAGTTAAAAAAATAGTCCGTAGAAAAAATAAAAAACCCTAGCCACCACCCTCTCTTTTCCCGCCTATCCCAGTCCACCTAGCATCATTTGATTGGTGAAATAAAAAAACAAATCAAAACAAAATAAAAAACAGGTCAACTCTCATCTCTCTCTCGCCCATCTCTCTCACGCGACGCGCAGCGCAGCAACGACGCATTTTGTCTTCTCCTCCACACCCGGCCACTGCATCAGAGGTCCCTTGCATGTCCGGCCATGCTTGTCAGCCATAGGCCACGCCATGCCTCGCTTGCCCATGACCTGTTCTACCAAGCCAAGGCGCCCCACCCAAGCCGGATGAGGGACCACGCCGAACCCATCACTAAAGCAATTTTCGCCAGCCAAATGGAGCCCCAAACCCTAAAATCCACCCTCTATATAATCCTAGGAACTAATCTATTGCGCACGAGCTCTCCCTCTCCAACAAAAATTTAAAAAAACACCCTTCTTCTTCCTCCTCCTCCGCCAAACCTCAAGTTGAACAACATGTGTGTCGTGCAACGTGAGAGACTTGTGCCAAGCACTTCTCACTTCATGCACATTCTATGCAAGGTTCATACATTACGATCTGTGTAACATGTTTGGGTTTTCTTATTTGATGTTTAGTTATTTATTTTAAATATCTCATTATTTATTTGATTAGGGCTATGAATGAAAGGGTCATTAGTGTCATTAAGGATTTCATTATTTTTTGTTAAGTAATTGAGGGTATAGAGGTCTATTCTATTAGAGTTTTTATTATACTAGTGTTTCCATTGTTATAATCATATGCCTATAAAAAGCTTTGTAATTGACGTGAATAAAGATTTTAGTGGCTATTATCAATTATGAACTTTCAAATTATATATGTAATGACTCATATTTGAAATAGGTTGGTAAATGGCATGTAATTGAGGTAAATAGCTCATATTTGAATTTAGGGGCATCATTTTAATAATGTGGCTAATTTGTTCATGTGTTTTCATTAAGAAATCAGAATTTAGATTTTCTATCATTGCAGTTTATATGGATGATTTAAATCTTGTTGGGACTCAAGAGAACTCATAAAAACTGCCACTTATTTAAAAAAATGAGTTTGAGATGAAAGATCTTGGAAAAACAAAATTTTATCTTGGTTTACAAGTTGAACATTTTCCAAATGGAATTCTTATTCATCAATCAACAAACACAAAAAAGGTCTTGAAACATTTTTATATGGAGAAAGCTTATCTTTTGAGTACTCCAATGGTTGTTTCATCACTTGATGTGAAAAAAAAGGACCCTTTTCGTCCTCAAGAAGATGATGAAGAAATTCTTGGTCCTGAAGTACAATATCTTAGTACAATTGGTGTTTTAATGTATATTGCAAATTGCACATGACCTGATATAGCATTTTCAGTTAATTTATTAGCAAGATATAGTTCTACTCTAACCCGAAGGCACTAGAATGGGGTTAAACATGTTTTACGTTATCTTTATAGAACAATTGACATGAGATTATTTTACTCAAAAGGTTCAAATTCACAATTAATTGGATATATAGATGAAAGTTTTCTTTTATACCCATATAAAGGTAAATCATAAATAGGGTATCTATTTACTTGTGGAAATACTACTATTTCATTGAGGTCTATCAAACAATCACTTGTTATTATTTATTCAAATCACTTAAAGATTATTGTCATTCATGAAGCTAGTTGGGAATTATCACGCCCTAGATTTCCAATCCGAGGAAACTAGTTCGTGACTCCCCTCACCCACCCGATAGGCAAGGGGTTGGGTTAAACTATACCACATAGAACATCACGAAACAAATCATAACAAATGTTCACAAGCCAAACCACATGTTTTTATTAGATAGTCAAATATATTTTACATCATTTTTCAATGCGGTTACATTGATTTCCATAACACAATTCAAAATGAAATGAAAATAATCAACCAAAACAACAACTCAGTCTTCTACCTTGGTGTCCCATCTAACGCCTGTAGGTTCCTGAAAAGAAATAAATCACAATAGGGGAGTGAGCAACCACAGCTTAATAGGGATCATGTCTCCTCAATCGATCTCATGTTTCTAGTATCTACATGATGAGTGCATATGTGCAGTGTTGTGGTAATAATGCATAGATAGCTTAAAATCAGCATTTTAACTTCAGGGTACTCATAATTAAGACAACATATAAGCAAGCCACATAGACTACCATAGCTACATCAGTCTCACATCACAATTTCACATAGCACCAATTAACGAACATCACAATAATACATATCAACACTCACAACGAGAGCACACTATAGAATTATACTCATCACATATATATTACACAAGCTTCATTTACAAGCTAGGATAGGTTCAAGGGAGTACAAAATCCCTACCTCAAATTCGATTGCGTTTGGGTTTGAAATCAGAAGATCCTCCTTGCTCCTCTTTGATAGACGTCTCCCACCTTCAAGAACACAACGACAATGATTGAATTGTGGTGATTTCTCTCTCTCTCTCTCTCTCTCTCTCTCTCTCTCTCTCTCTCTCTCTCTCTCTTCAAAATAACACCTATAACCCTAAAATCGCAAAACAGAAAGACATATATCAAAAATACATTATCGTAGAGTCAACATCGACCTTATGTCGACCATATTCTTGTGTCAACCAACCTCTCACGTCAACCAATTTCCATATCAAACATGGTCTATCTGCAGCTAGGACAACCACGTCGACCTTATGTCGACCACATGTCGACCATATTTCACGTCGACCAACACACATGGAATAACTCTCGAAAATATGCTTTGTTTGATCTCGACCACTCCCACGCCACATCAACCACATCGAAAATCATCTTGTATCGACTAACTCGAGGAAAAGCCTTTGGAAATTGCCCTGGTTGACCTCAACCAAAACTGTGCCAGATCGACCACGTCAACCATTATCTCACATTGACCAAGGATGCATCGACCAAGCCTTCACATGACAATCCATTTTAGCTTCTCCAAAATTATTTGGCTTTCGTCGAGGCGCTGTGCCCTCGAACTCCCACTAACTGTATAGACAAAAATTCTTGCCCAAACACACAAATGACTAACTTCTCAAATCCCCAAACATTGATCATTACAAGAATGAATATAGTTAAGATCATTAATTAAGCACATTCGAAAAAAGTGTGGTTTGTCCACGATCTCAGATAGCCCAACAATTTTATATGAAGATAATGTTGTTTGTATCACACAGATCAGAGGAGGTTATATTAGATGTGATAGAACTAAACACATCTCACCAAAGTTCTTTTATACATACGAGCTCCAGAAGAACAGTGAAATCGATGTCAAGCAGATACGATCGAGTGATAATTTGTTAAATTTATTTGTCAAGGCATTATTGACAATAACATTCAAGAAATTGGTAAATAGCATCGAAATGCGCCAACTTAAGGATCTATCATTATAAATTGAAGCTCTTCATGCTAAAAATGGGAAGTAAAAGATTATACTAATTGTACTCTTTTTCCTTCGTTAAAGGTTTTCTCCCATTGGGTTTTCCTTTGGAAGGTTTTAATGAGACAATCTTAAAGTATACTATAACACACATGAATATTATACTATTTTTCCTTAGCTAAAGATTTTTTCCCATTAGGTTTTCCTAGCAAGGTTTTAATGAAGCAAATTCTTAATGTATGGTCACTAAAGGGGAAGTGTTATGAAATCAATCATGTAGTGGATGACCATTAGTTTTTCATCCTTTAAAATTCACTTTTATTATTGTATACCATTTAGAATTCCTTTTACATTATGTATAACTTTTTATGTACCATCTCTTTACATTCCTTCATTTAATTCTCTTGACCTTTAACATTACCTTATACATATAAAAGGGAGTATATGTTTGTTGTATTGTAATGATAATTGAAAACTAATATACATGGTTTTTGAAAAACACATATTCATATTGTAATCTTTTTTATATTATATTATTTCCATTGATTTCACAACATAATGTAAATAGTGGTATTTATAGACGTCAATTCAACTAGAATAAAGAAAACTAAAAATAAGGAAACTAGCTAAAATAATTAAAACAAAATAATAGTAAACATTTAGTAACAAAAATATCACCCGTTTAAATGGCAAGATATGAAACCTTAACAACCCTAACCCACAATTTTTTCTGCCTAAGAAACTATTTATAATTTCACAAATTTCACAAGCCATTATTTTCTGTTTCCTTATCACTATTTTTCTTTCATGTTTGAACAAGGTTGAGGTCTAACAAGCGGTTTCTCATAATACATTAGCAGCACGTTGTCGTGATTTGCCTCCCCCACTTCTAGCTCAGCACCTTTAACACTGCTAAGGAGGCTGCCATGGCCTTAAAAACATATTGGATTATTTAGAGATCTTGTTAACATTCAATTATTATCCACTGTCAAGATCTCACATTATAATAACAATTCTACTGAGAACAGAACAAGGAATGAGTACAATTCCCCAATTCATTATTGGCATCAATTTTCTGTTTTGCATTTTTGCCCTCCTATATCGATTCTTTAGTTGATAGTTAAGAGTCTGAAATCCATTTTTGTATATGGGGGTGTATGACCTTCAACATAACTGTTGTAATGATTGTTAGCTAAAGTTGGCTTTAAATATTTAAAATAGTATAAGAACTAAATTGAACCCATTAAGTGAAGGGTTTATTTTGAAGGGTGGGTTTATGAGGCCCATTCTCACATATATTTTAGGTTAATTCATTTATATTTTTATTTTAAAATTAATCAATTGAGCAAGCTTATGCTAGGCAAAAAGGAGTACACGCCCACACATACTTTTTTTACCCACTTTTTTACAGGCGGCCCTTATATATAAACTCCTCTTGCAAGCACCCCACTTGAGTATCATATAGGTGTCATCGATGTGACGCTGCTTGATTGGACCACAACCCTGCTAATGTGTCACAAACCCTAATCACGTGGTGACATACCGACGGTTCCTGCGCAGAGCTTACACAAGGCAATTGTAACTAAATGTAACTAAGAAACGTTCCATATTATAATTATGAAACGTTATTCTGTATTATGAAACGTTATAACTATGAAACGTTCCATATTATAATTATGAAACATTACATAATTATGTAGCTAATTATGAAACGTTCCATATTATTCTGTATATATATATATGGTGGTGTGCGTTATTGCAAGATGCTAGGGTTTTTACGATACGCCTCGGCTGATATGCCAGGGGAACAGGCCCTTCGGGCCCCTTCGGGCCCCTTCGGTGAAGATATTGAACAAAAAATATGGGCCTCATAATATTTGCGTGTGGCATTGCCAACCATCAAAGCCCGTTCCATATTTGGGCCGTGCGAGATCATTGTCGATGGGCCATTGCGACAGTAGACTCGTGACAGGTGGGTTTGGCGAGACATCAATTGATTTGGATCACCGTTTGGGCCCTCGTCTTAGTCTCAATGGGCCTCGACTGATTGAGGAGCCTTCGGACATGTGTTCGGATATTGGGCCCTCGGTTAGTCAAGTGGGCCATAATCGGCCCGTGGATACCGTTACGGGTTCCGCTTCTGTTGTAGTGGTTGAGCCTCGGGATTTATTGGGCTTTGTCAAGGATGTTGTCGATATCTCATGTAGTCGGTCACGTCGTGAAGGTATTGGTGACTCGAAATTGGAGACTATAGATAGTTATGTGTCGGATGGTCAAGTGCAGATAGGAACGGGCGTTGATGTGCAAGTAAATGATGATGGGAACGTTGTTCCAAGGAAGTGAATGTATGTGGATGTGTCTCTGTAATGTAATACAATGGAATACAGAAAGGCTGTTGTCGTCATTTTTTTTCAACACAATCAATAAACATTAAATTTGACGTCACTAGTTTGTATAACATCATTGATATATGGGTCCAATTCAGCTAGTGCAGTCGAAACAGCTCTTATAACATGATTTATGCTAATAACTCCCACATTATCTAAATACTTCATTACATTGAATCGTATCCGACCAATAAACGCCGAAGAAGTGGGTGTTAATCTGGTCCAGATCTCGAAGTTGATCCAACATTTGTGAATACAAAGTGATTTGCGTAGATTATGGTTGAAGCGGATCTGGATAGTGATAATGTCATATGGGTCTCCGAAAGGTCTTTGGCGGTGACTGATTACCTTGAAATATAATGGATTCTTTACTAACCATATGTATTTGCCGCGGTCAGCCTGTTCGGAAGTTATCATATCGCCAGTCCTGTTATCCATGCGTGTAGTATGAGATGAGCAATTCTGTAGTCAGGTTGGTTCGCGTGGATCCTCGGTGTTGGTGTTATAAAGTGCTGATTGGATAAAGACGAACCAAGCATTTTGGACGGTCCAGTCTTTTAAAGATGCATTCTCAGGCTTCTCTAAGAAGTCTTTGTAGCTGGACCCGTCTCCTGGATTGCATAGCACGATTGAAGGGATCCCACCTTTGATGTGGACTGGTCGGCCATATTTGCAGTTGGATTGCCAGTCTTTTTGTGCTCCTATCAGATGTTTCCAATGCTTCAATTTTAAATAAGCGGGTTCGACGTCATCGATGACGTTATATTCGACGTCATTTGAGTAACTACGTGGATCAAAATCAAGATGACCACATAGGTAGTTATGTGGTCCTAATGATCTAGCCCACGCAGTTTTCCCAGTTCTACTGGGACCTTCAATAACTACAGATAATGGGCGATCAATATCTATACGCTTTCAAAATCCATTATGAAAATCTGTCACAAAGACTATCCATAACAAATTGATCACCCAACCATTGTTCTAGATCGTCCGGAATAATAAAAGAATTGTCTTGCCATTTTGGAATAAAAATGGCGGGTGGCGGAGCAAATATCCTGTCGATGTTAGAAGAAATATTGTGGTATTGCAATAAAAAGGTTCTTGGATCCTTATCTCGAATGATCTGTAATGCCGACTCTTTTGACCCGGTGCTTAAAGCCTCGGCATACACGTCTTTATTAGATTGATTACCGCCATTTGCAGATCGCCGGTCGGTCTGGAATTCACCATGTTGAATCGTGTCACCATCTTTGTCAATGTACGCATTGACATCGGAACTTGACCGTGCACCTTAGATGTGACAATGGAATGAGGTTGATTGGTGTGGAGAGACCAAATCAAAAATCCGTTGATTGTAACACTGAAACTTGCCCTCAAATTGGATGAGAGCATGTATGTGTGGCTCCCCGTTGTCGTGAAATTCCCTGCAAACCTTAATGAATTTCTTATTGACGGGAGTCGGGATATTTTGCAATTGGGAGAGTGCTTCGTGTTTAGAAAGAGAGCAACGAGGGTATGTGAGGAAGAAATTTCGGGCAGTTTTGATGGTAAGGGTGATGTTCGTGTGTTGAACGCTATTAAATTAGGTAACAGCAAGCATGAACGTCAGAGTGATAAAATTGTTGTAAAGGGGATCCGTCTTTTGGGGAATGTTGTTCTTGGCCCAACAGCTCGTAGTGAGGCAGAAACGCATCATGTTGTTTTACTCATTGTGGCTAATGACAAGGTTGGTGATAGCAGTCCGAATGCAGATGATATATTCTCATCCATTGGGCCAGCTAGTCCTGAAATGTGGACCGTACGAAGGGACATGGATGATCGGTTCCGAATTATTTGAAGGATGAAATTGTCACTAGAAGGCGGTGCAGATGCCTCACATGCGAAACGCCATATTGAGTTAGTTGATAAGTGGATCGATACAAATATTTGGACAGACTATCGAGATGCGTTATTTGGGCCAGCTGACGAAATAGCAAGAGGCGCATTATATTTGGTCGCTGCTGTTGTTAATGGGAGTCCATGTCATTATACACTCCGAGTTGAAATTCGTTTTTGTAACTGTTATTTATTGTAATGTAGGTTGATTGTGTTTTATAATGGATATGGAGGATTTACATACGGGAATAATTGAAGGTGTAAACTCCAACGATTATGAAGGAATTGAACTTTCGTTGCCAAATCTGTTTGACAAAGTGCGTATGAAATTTAGTGGTAAAAGCATGAAAATTGACAAGATATTAGTGCGATATTCTGCACTATGCCCGCCTAATGCGCGGGGATACGTGCGGTTGGAGGTTATAGACAGGCAATTAGATGGTGCAGATGGTTTACAAGCGTATTATGTCATTCCAGTGGATTGTCATTGCGAGTTGACATACCACGGTAATGGGTATTGCTCAGCAAATGAGAAACAGGTACCATGGATTGTTCGGTATAAGTTAGAAGACTCAAACATTTATGCTGGCGTGCGTTATTGCAAGACGCTAGGGTTTTTACGATACGCCTCGGCTGATATGCCATGGGAACAGGCCCTTCGGGCCCCTTCGGGCCCCTTCGGGCCCCTTTGGTGAAGATATTGAACAAAAAATATGGGCCTCATAATATTTGCGTGT
Organism: Taxillus chinensis; assembly: GCA_023512835.1. Classification (NCBI taxonomy): domain Eukaryota; kingdom Viridiplantae; phylum Streptophyta; class Magnoliopsida; order Santalales; family Loranthaceae; genus Taxillus; species Taxillus chinensis. The sequence continues at coordinate 6,654,796 of CM042090.1, read as the reverse complement.
GGCATTGCCAACCATCAAAGCCCGTTCCATATTTGGGCCGTGCGAGATCATTGTCGATGGGCCATTGCGACAGTAGACTCGTGACAGGTGGGTTTGGCGAGACATCAATTGATTTGGATCACTGTTTGGGCCCTCGTCTTAGTCTCAATGGGTCTCGACTGATTGAGGAGCCTTCGGACATGTGTTCGGATATTGGGCCCTCGGTTAGTCAAGTGGGCCATAATCGGCCCGTGGATACCGTTACGGGTTCCGCTTCTGTTGTAGTGGTTGAGCCTCGGGATTTATTGGGCTTTGTCAAGGATGTTGTCGATATCTCATGTAGTCAGTCACGTCGTGAAGGTATTGGTGACTCGAAATTGGAGATATAGATAGTTATGTGTCGGATGGTCAAGTGCAGATAGGAACGGGCGTTGATGTGCAAGTAAATGATGATGGGAACGTTGTTCCAAGGAAGTGAATGTATGTGGATGTGTCTCTGTAATGTAATACAATGGAATACGAAAAGGTCATTGTCGTCATTTTTTTTTCAACACAATCAATAAACATTAAATTTGACGTCACTAGTTTGTATAACATCATTGATATATGGGTCCAATTCAGCTAGTGCGGTCGAAACAGCTCTTATAACATGATTTATGCTAATAACTCCCACATTATCTAAATACTTCATTACATTGAATCGTATCCAGACCAATAAACGCCGAAGAAGTGGGTGTTAATCTGGTCCAGGATCTCGAAGTTGATCCAACATTTGTGAATACAAAGTGATTTGCGTAGATTATGGTTGAAGCGGATCCTGGATAGTGATAATGTCATATGGGTCTCCGAAAGGTCTTTGGCGGTGACCGATTACCTTGAAATATAATGGATTCTTTACTAACCATATGTATTTGCCGCGGTCGACCTGTTCGGAAGTTATCATATCGCCAGTCCTGTTATCCATGCGTGTAGTATGAGATGAGCAATTCTGTAGTCAGGTTGGTTCGCGTGGATCCTCGGTGTTGGTGTTATAAAGTGCTGATTGGATAAAGACGAACCAAGCATTTTGGACGGTCCAGTCTTTTAAAGATGCATTCTCAGGCTTCTCTAAGAAGTCTTTGTAGCTGGACCCGTCTCCTGGATTGCATAGCACGATTGAAGGGATCCCACCTTTGATGTGGACTGGTCGGCCATATTTGCAGTTGGATTGCCAATCTTTTTATGCTCCTATCAGATGTTTCCAATGCTTCAATTTTAAATAAGCGGGTTCGACGTCATCGATGACGTTATATTCGACGTCATTTGAGTAACTACGTGGATTAAAATCAAGATGACCACATAGGTAGTTATGTGGTCCTAATGATCTAGCCCACGCAGCTTTTCCCGATTCTACTGGGACCTTCAATAACTACGAGATAATGGGCGATCAATATCTATACGCTTTCGAAATCCATTATGAAAATCTGGTCAAGCACGTATCCATAACAAATTGATCACCCAACCACCGTTCTAGATCGTCCGGAATAATAAAAGAATTGTGCTGCCATTTTGGAATAAAAATGGCAGGTGGCGGAGCAAATATCCTGTCGATGTTAGAAGAAATATTGTGGTATTGCAATAAAAAGGTTCTTGGATCCTTATCTCGAATGATCTGTAATGCCGACTCTTTTGACCCGGTGCTTAAAGCCTCGGCATACACGTCTTTATTAGATTGATTACCGCCACTTGCAGATCGCCGGTCGGTCTGGAATTCACCATGTTGAATCGTGTCACCATCTTTGTCAATGTACGCATTGACATCGGAACTTGACCGTGCACCTTAGATGTGACAATGGAATGAGGTTGATTGGTGTGGAGAGACCAAATGAAAAATCCGTTGATTGTAACACTGAAACTTGCCCTCAAATTGGATGAGAGCATGTATGTGTGGCTCCCCGTTGTCGTGAAATTCCCTGCAAACCTTAATGAATTTCTTATTGACGGGAGTCGGGATATTTTGCAATTGGGAGAGTGCTTCGTGTTTAGAAAGAGAGCAACGAGGGTATGTGAGGAAGAAATTTCGGGCAGTTTTGATGGTAAGGGTGATGTTCGTGTGTTGAACGCTATTAAATTAGGTAACGACGAAGCATGAACGTCGAGTGATAAAATTGTTGTAAAGGGGATCCGTCTTTTGGGGAATGTTGTTCTTGGCCCAACAACCCGTAGCGAGGCGTAAACGCATCATGTTGTTTTACTCATTGTGGTGATGACAAGGTTGGTGATAGCGATCCGAATGCAGATGATATATTCTCATCCATTGGGCCACTAGTCCTGAAACGTGGACCGTACGAAGGGACATGGATGATCGGTTCCGAATTATTCGAAGGATGAAATTGTCACTAGAAGGCGGTGCAGATGCCTCACATGCGAAACGCCATATTGAGTTAGTTGATAAGTGGATCGATACAAATATTTGGACAGACTATCGAGATGCATTATTTGGGCCAGCTGACGAAATAGCAAGAGGCGCATTATATTTGGTCGCTGTTGTTGTTAATGGGAGTCCATGTCATTATACACTCCGAGTTGAAATTCGTTTTCGTAACTGTTATTTATTGTAATGTAGGTTGATTGTGTTTTATAATGGATATGGAGGATTTACATACGGGAATAATTGAAGGTGTAAACTCCAACGATTATGAAGGAATTGAACTTTCGTTGCCAAATCTGTTTGACAAAGTGCGTATGAAATTTAGTGGTAAAAGCATGAAAATTGACAAGATATTAGTGCGATATTCTGCACTATGCCCGGCTAATGCGCGGGGATACGTGCGGTGGGAGGTTATAGACAGCGATTAGATGGTGCAGATGGTTTACAAGCGTATTATGTCATTCCAGGTGGATTGTCATTGCGAGTTGACATACCACGGTAATGGGTATTGCTCAAGAAATGAGAAACAGGTACCATGGATTGTTCGGTATAAGTTAGAAGACTCAAACATTCATGCTGGCGTGCGTTATTGCAAGATGCTAGGGTTTTTACGATACGCCTCGGCTGATATGCCAGGGGAACAGGCCCTTCGGGCCCCTTCGGGCCCCTTCGGTGAAGATATTGAACAAAAAATATGGGCCTCATAATATTTGCGTGTGGCATTGCCAACCATCAAAGCCCGTTCCATATTTGGGCCGTGCGAGATCAGTGTCGATGGGCCATTGCGACAGTAGACTCGTGACAGGTGGGTTTGGCGAGACATCAATTGATTTGGATCACCGTTTGGGCCCTCGTCTTAGTCTCAATGGGTCTCGACTGATTGAGGAGCCTTCGGACATGTGTTCGGATATTGGGCCCTCGGTTAGTCAAGTGGGCCATAATCGGCCCGTGGATACCGTTACGGGTTCCGCTTCTGTTGTAGTGGTTGAGCCTCGGGATTTATTGGGCTTTGTCAAGGATGTTGTCGATATCTCATGTAGTCGGTCACGTCGTGAAGGTATTGGTGACTCGAAATTGGAGACTATAGATAGTTATGTGTCGGATGGTCAAGTGCAGATAGGAACGGGCGTTGATGTGCAAGTAAATGATGATGGGAACGTTGTTCCAAGGAAGTGAATGTATGTGGATGTGTCTCTGTAATGTAATACAATGGAATACAGAAAGGCTGTTGTCGTCATTTTTTTTCAACACAATCAATAAACATTAAATTTGACGTCACTAGTTTGTATAACATCATTGATATATGGGTCCAATTCAGCTAGTGCGGTCGAAACTGACTCTTATAACATGATTTATGCTAATAACTCCCACATTATCTAAATACTTCATTACATTGAATCGTATCCGACCAATAAACACCGAAGAAGTGGGTGTTAATCTGGTCCAGATCTCGAAGTTGATCCAACATTTGTGAATACAAGGTGATTTGCGTAGATTATGGTTGAAGCGGATCTGGATAGTGATAATGTCATATGGGTCTCCGAAAGGTCTTTGGCGGTGACTGATTACCTTGAAATATAATGGATTCTTTACTAACCATATGTATTTGCCGCGGTCAGCCTGTTCGGAAGTTATCATATCGCCAGTCCTGTTATCCATGCGTGTAGTATGAGATGAGCAATTCAGAGTCGGGTTGGTTCGCGTGGTTCCTCGGTGTTGGTGTTATAAAGTGCTGATTGGATAAAGACGAACCAAGCATTTTGGACGGTCCAGTCTTTTAAAGATGCATTCTCAGGCTTCTCTAAGAAGTCTTTGTAGCTGGACCCGTCTCCTGGATTGCATAGCACGATTGAAGGGATCCCACCTTTGATGTGGACTGGTCGGCCATATTTGCAGTTGGATTGCCGGTCTTTTTGTGCTCCTATCGAGATGTTTCCAATGCTTCAATTTTAAATAAGCGGGTTCGACGTCATCGATGACGTTATATTCGACGTCATTTGAGTAACTACGTGGATTAAAATCAAGATGACCACATAGGTAGTTATGTGGTCCTAATGATCTAGCCCACGCAATTTTCCCAGTTCTACTGGGACCTTCAATAACTACAGATAATGGGCGATCAATATCTATACGCTTTCGAAATCCATTATGAAAATCTGGTCACAGCAGCGATCCATAACAAATTGATCACCCAACCACCGTTCTAGATCGTCCGGAATAATAAAAGAATTGTGCTGCCATTTTGGAATAAAAATGGCAGGTGGCGGAGCAAATATCCTGTCGATGTTAGAAGAAATATTGTGGTATTGCAATAAAAAGGTTCTTGGATCCTTATCTCGAATGATCTGTAATGCCAACTCTTTTGACCCGGTGCTTAAAGCCTCGGCATACACGTCTTTATTAGATTGATTACCGCCACTTGCAGATCGCTGGTCGGTCTGGAATTCACCATGTTGAATCGTGTCACCATCTTTGTCAATGTACGCATTGACATCGGAACTTGACCGTGCACCTTAGATATGACAATGGAATGAGGTTGATTGGTGTGGAGAGACCAAATGAAAAATCCGTTGATTGTAACATCGAAACTTGCCCTCAAATTGGATGAGAGCATGTATGTGTGGCTCCCCGTTGTCGTGAAATTCCCTGCAAACCTTAATGAATTTCTTATTGACGGGAGTCGGGATATTTTGCAATTGGGAGAGTGCTTCGTGTTTAGAAAGAGAGCAACGAGGGTATGTGAGGAAGAAATTTCGGGCAGTTTTGATGGTAAGGGTGATGTTCGTGTGTTGAACGCTATTAAATTAGGTAACAGCAAGCATGAACGTCAGAGTGATAAAATTGTTGTAAAGGGGATCCGTCTTTTGGGGAATGTTGTTCTTGGCCCAACACTCGCGAATGGCGAAACGCATCATGTTGTTTTACTCATTGTGGTGATGACAAGGTTGGTGATAGCGATCCGAATGCGGATGATATATTCTCATCCATTGGGCCAGCTAGTCCTGAAACGTGGACCGTTTGAAGGGACATGGATGATCGGTTCCGAATTATTCGAAGGATGAAATTGTCACTAGAAGGCGGTGCAGATGCCTCACATGCGAAATGCCATATTGAGTTAGTTGATAAGTGGATCGATACAAATATTTGGACAGACTATCGAGATGCGTTATTTGGGCCAACTGACGAAATAGCAAGAGGCGCATTATATTTGGTCGCTGCTGTTGTTAATGGGAGTCCATGTCATTATACACTCCGAGTTGAAATTCGTTTTCGTAACTGTTATTTATTGTAATGTAGGTTGATTGTGTTTTATAATGGATATGGAGGATTTACATACGGGAATAATTGAAGGTGTAAACTCCAACGATTATGAAGGAATTGAACTTTCGTTGCCAAATCTGTTTGACAAAGTGCGTATGAAATTTAGTGGTAAAAGCATGAAAATTGACAAGATATTAGTGCGATATTCTGCACTATGCCCGCCTAATGCGCGGGGATACGTGCGGTTGGAGGTTATAGACAGGCGATTAGATGGTGCAGATGGTTTACAAGCGTATTATGTCATTCCAGTGGATTGTCATTGCGAGTTGACATACCACGGTAATGGGTATTGCTCAGCAAATGAGAAACAGGTACCATGGATTGTTCGGTATAAGTTAGAAGACTCAAACATTCATGCTGGCGTGCGTTATTGCAAGATGCTAGGGTTTTTACGATACGCCTCGGCTGATATGCCAGGGGAACAGGCCCTTCGGGCCCCTTCGGGCCCCTTCGGTGAAGATATTGAACAAAAAATATGGGCCTCATAATATTTGCGTGTGGCATTGCCAACCATCAAAGCCCGTTCCATATTTGGGCCGTGCGAGATCATTGTCGATGGGCCATTGCGACGATGAGACTCGTGACAGTGGGTTTGGCGAGACATCAATTGATTTGGATCACCGTTTGGGCCCTCGTCTTAGTCTCAATGGGTCTCGGCCGATTGAGGAGCCTTCGGACATGTGTTCGGATATTGGGCCCTCGGTTAGTCAAGTGGGCCATAATCGGCCCGTGGATACCAGGTTACGGGTTCCGCTTCATTGTAGTGGTTGAGCCTCGGGATTTATTGGGCTTTGTCAAGGATGTTGTCGATATCTCATGTAGTCGGTCACGTCGTGAAGGTATTGGTGACTCGAAATTGGAGACTATAGATAGTTATGTGTCGGATGGTCAAGTGCAGATAGGAACGGGCGTTGATGTGCAAGTAAATGATGATGGGAACGTTGTTCCAAGGAAGTGAATGTATGTGGATGTGTCTCTGTAATGTAATACAATGGAATACGAAAAGGTCATTGTCGTCATTTTTTTTCAACACAATCAATAAACATTAAATTTGACGTCACTAGTTTGTATAACATCATTGATATATGGGTCCAATTCAGCTAGTGCGGTCAAACGACTCTTATAACATGATTTATGCTAATAACTCCCACATTATCTAAATACTTCATTACATTGAATCGTATCCAGACCAATAAACACCGAAGAAGTGGGTGTTAATCTGGTCCAGGATCTCGAAGTTGATCCAACATTTGTGAATACAAAGTGATTTGCGTAGATTATGGTTGAAGCGGATCTGGATAGTGATAATGTCATATGGGTCTCCGAAAGGTCTTTGGCGGTGACTGATTACCTTGAAATATAATGGATTCTTTACTAACCATATGTATTTGCCGGGGTCAGCTGTTCGGAAGTTATCATATCGCCATCCTGTTATCCATGCGTGTAGTATGAGATGAGCAATTCTGTAGTCAGGTTGGTTCGCGTGGTTCCTCGGCGTTGGTGTTATAAAGTGCTGATTGGATAAAGACGAACCAAGCATTTTGGACGGTCCAGTCTTTTAAAGATGCATTCTCAGGCTTCTCTAAGAAGTCTTTGTAGCTGGACCCGTCTCCTGGATTGCATAGCACGATTGAAGGGATCCCACCTTTGATGTGGACTGGTCGGCCATATTTGCAGTTGGATTGCCAGTCTTTTTGTGCTCCTATCAGATGTTTCCAATGCTTCAATTTTAAATAAGCGGGTTCGACGTCATCGATGACGTTATATTCGACGTCATTTGAGTAACTACGTGGATTAAAATCAAGATGACCACATAGGTAGTTATGTGGTCCTAATGATCTAGCCCACGCAATTTTCCCAGTTCTACTGGGACCTTCAATAACTACAGATAATGGGCGATCAATATCTATACGCTTTCGAAATCCATTATGAAAATCTGGCTGCACAGCAGTATCCATAACAAATTGATCACCCAACCATTGTTCTAGATCGTCCGGAATAATAAAAGAATTGTGTTGCCATTTTGGAATAAAAATGGCAGGTGGCGGAGCAAATATCCTGTCCGATGTTAGAAGAAATATTGTGGTATTGCAATAAAAAGGTTCTTGGATCCTTATCTCGAATGATCTGTAATGCCGACTCTTTTGACCCGGTGCTTAAAGCCTCGGCATACACGTCTTTATTAGATTGATTACCGCCATTTGCAGATCGCCGGTCGGTCTGGAATTCACCATGTTGAATCGTGTCACCATCTTTGTCAATGTACGCATTGACATCGGAACTTGACCGTGCACCTTGGATGTGACAATGGAATGAGGTTGATTGGTGTGGAGAGACCAAATCAAAAATCCGTTGATTGTAACACTGAAACTTGCCCTCAAATTGGATGAGAGCATGTATGTGTGGCTCCCCGTTGTCGTGAAATTCCCTGCAAACCTTAATGAATTTCTTATTGACGGGAGTCGGGATATTTTGCAATTGGGAGAGTGCTTCGTGTTTAGAAAGAGAGCAACGAGGGTTTGTGAGGAAGAAATTTCGGGCAGTTACCCGAAATCGGCCGGCGGATGGCATGTTTGGTAAATAAGGGGTGAACACCAGTCGGAGCACTCAAAAAGTCCCCCGTTGATTTGGTGTTTTGGTGTTGAATTTATAGTAGGAGCCGCTCGACTGTACACCACGTGACACATGTAGGTCATCCGGAATAATATTACCGGATGACCTACTCCCTCATCTGATGCAAAACGACGTCGTTTTGCAATGCCTAGGTAATGTGGGCCCACCAATGTAGTGCATCAAGTGGTGCGTGGTCCCTATTACTGGCGTATTATGTAAGTTTTCTCAGTGGCGTGTTGTTGAAGCCACGGAGGTCCGCACTACATTAAATAATGAAAAAGCGTGCTCGTAGTGGTGGACCAAGATCCGGATTTTACGGTGGACGGGTCATCTTTGGAATAAGATATAATATCTTAATGATTCCTTTGTCCGGAAGGAACATGTGGGATGTTCTATTAATGGGCCTCCGTTTGTTGTCCTGGCGAGCCCGTAATGAATTTGGATTGCAGGGGTGTGTGTGAAAAGTTTGCCAGGCCCGATTTAATTGTGTGGGTAGTTGGTTTTTTTATGGGCTTACAATTGACTCTCGTGATATATCATGCTATACTCCTTAGAAAATTATCGAAGTTCTTACGGGCAGTTTGTGCAGATGTGCGTAGACCGATTTTTGTCGGATCAGTTATACCAGTGGAAGACAGTGGAGACTGTAACTCAGGGTCTAGTAAAGGATTTCTGTCGAGTCGAAGGGGAGAAGATAAGGCAACTCCGGTGTCGAAGTAGGAAGGTCAGTCGTTCTTCGGATTATCAGGTTAAACGTGTAGCTATTCGTGAATTAGAGCAGTTAATTAGGGATGGATGGAATGGGGACCCCATCACCAGCATGAATGTTTGAAAACACCAAACATTCATGCTGGTGTGCGTTATTGCAAGATGCTAGGGTTTTTACGATACGCCTCGGCTGATATGCCAGTCCGAGCGGCTCCTACTATAAATTCAACACCAAAACACCAAATCAACCGAGGACTTTTTGAGTGCCCCGACTGGTGTTCACCCCTTATTTACCAAACATGCCATCCGCCGGCCGATTTCGGGTAACTGCCCGAAATTTCTTCCTCACATACCCTCGTTGCTCTCTTTCTAAACACGAAACACTCTCCCAATTGCAAAATATCCCGACTCCCGTCAATAAGAAATTCATTAAGGTTTGCAGGGAATTTCACGACAACGGGGAGCCACACATACATGCTCTCATCCAATTTGAGGGCAAGTTTCAGTGTTACAATCAACGGATTTTTGATTTGGTCTCTCCACACCAATCAACCTCATTCCATTGTCACATCCAAGGTGCACGGTCAAGTTCCGATGTCAATGCGTACATTGACAAAGATGGTGACACGATTCAACATGGTGAATTCCAGACCGACCGGCGATCTGCAAATGGCGGTAATCAATCTAATAAAGACGTGTATGCCGAGGCTTTAAGCACCGGGTCAAAAGAGTCGGCATTACAGATCATTCGAGATAAGGATCCAAGAACCTTTTTATTGCAATACCACAATATTTCTTCTAACATCGACAGGATATTTGCTCACCACCGCCATTTTTATTCCAAAATGGCAAGACAATTCTTTTATTATTCCGGACGATCTAGAACAATGGTTGGGTGATCAATTTGTTATGGATACTCTGGGCAGCCAGATTTTCATAATGGATTTCGAAAGCGTATAGATATTGATCGCCCATTATCTGTAGTTATTGAAGGTCCCAATAGAACTGGGAAAACTGCGTGGGCTAGATCATTAGGACCACATAACTACCTATGTGGTCATCTTGATTTTAATCCACGTAGTTACTCAAATGACGTCGAATATAACGTCATCGATGACGTCGAACCCGCTTATTTAAAATTGAAGCATTGGAAACATCTGATAGAGCACAAAAAGACTGGCAATCCAACCGCAAATATGGCCGACCAGCCCACATCAAAGGTGGGATCCCTTCAATCGTGCTATGCAATCCAGGAGACGGGTCCAGCTACAAAGACTTCTTAGAGAAGCCTGAGAATGCATCTTTAAAAGACTGGACCATCCAAAATGCTTGGTTCGTCTTTATCCAATCAGCACTTTATAACACCAACACCGAGGATCCACGCGAACCAACCTGACTACAGAATTGCTCATCTCATACTACACGCATGGATAACAGGACTGGCGATATGATAACTTCCGAACAAGTCGACCGCGGCAAATACATATGGTTAGTAAAGAATCCATTATATTTCAAGGTAATCATCACCGCCAAAGACCTTTCGAGACCCATATGACATTATCACTATCCAGATCCGCTTCAACCATAATCTACGCAAATCACTTTGTATTCACAAATGTTGGATCAACTTCGAGATCCTGGACCAGATTAACACCCACTTCTTCGGCGTTTATTGGTCGAATACGATTCAATGTAATGAAGTATTTAGATAATGTGGGAGTTATTAGCATAAATCATGTTATAAGAGCTGTTTGACCGCACTAGCTGAATTGGACCCATATATCAATGATGTTATACAAACTAGTGACGTCAAATTTAATGTTTATTGATTGTGTTGAAAAAAAATGACGACAATGACCTTTCGTATTCCATTGTATTACATTACAGAGACACATCCACATACATTCACTTCCTTGGAACAACGTTCCCATCATCATTTACTTGCACATCAACGCCCGTTCCTATCTCGCACTTGACCATCCGACACATAACTATCTATAGTCTCCAATTTCGAGTCACCAATACCTTCACGACGTGACCGACTACATGAGATATCGACAACATCCTTGACAAAGCCCAATAAATCCCGAGGCTCAACCACTACAACAAGCGGAACCCGTAACTGGTATCCACGGGCCGATTATGGCCCACTTGACTAACCGAGGGCCCAATATCCGAACACATGTCCGAAGGCTCCTCAATCGGTCGAGACCCATTGAGACTAAGACGAGGGCCCAAACGGTGATCCAAATCAATTGATGTCTCGCCAAACCCACCGTCACGAGTCTATCGTCGCAATGGCCCATCGACAATGATCTCGCACGGCCCAAATATGGAACGGGCTTTGATGGTTGGCAATGCCACACGCAAATATTATGAGGCCCATATTTTTTGTTCAATATCTTCACCGAAGGGGCCCGAAGGGGCCCGAAGGGCCGTTCCCTGGCATATCAGCCGAGGCGTATCGTAAAAACCCTAGCATCTTGCAATAACGCACGCCGGGATGAATGTTTGAGTCTTCTAACTTATACCGAACAATCCATGGTACCTGTTTCTCATTTGCCGAGCAATACCCATTACCGTGGTATGTCAACTCGCAATGACAATCCACTTGGAATGACATAATACGCTTGTAAACCATCTCGCACCATCTAATCGCCTGTCTATAACCTCCAACCGCACGTATCCCCGCGCATTAGGCGGGCATAGTGCGAATATCGCACTAATATCTTGTCAATTTTCATGCTTTTACCACTAAATTTCATACGCACTTTGTCAAACAGTTTGGCAACGAAAGTTCAATTCTTTCATAATCGTTGGAGTTTACACCTTCAATTATTCCCGTATGTAAATCCTCCATATCCATTACAAAACACAATCAACCTACATTACAATAAATAACGATTCGAAACGAATTTCAACTCGGAGTGTATAATGACATGGACTCCCATTAACAACAGGCCTGACCAAATATAATGCGCCTCTTGCTATTCCGTCACTGGCCCAAATAACGCATCTCGATAGTCATTCCAAATATTTGTATCGATCCACTTATCAACTAACTCAATATGGCGTTTCGCATGTGAGGCATCGCACCGCCTTCTAGTGACAATTTCATCCTTCGAATAATTCGAAACCGATCATCCATGTCCCTTCGTATGGTCCACGTTTCAGGACTAGCTGGCCCAATGGATGAGAATATATCATCTGCATTCGGACTGCTATCACCAACCTTGTCATCAGCCACAATGAGTAAAACAACATGATGCGTTTCTGCCTCACTACGAGCTGTTGGGCCAAGAACAACATTCCCCAAAAGACGGATCCCCTTTACAACAATTTTATCACTCTGACGTTCATGCTTGCTGTTACCCAATTTAATAGCGTTCAACACACGAACATCACCCTTACCATCAAAAGTGATCTTATCTAGATCATGTGTAAACACCTTGACTCCACGACAATCAACTCTTGATCGTTTTCGATACCATCGCGGCACGTACTGCACATACTTGGTCTGAGCAGTTATCCGACTAGCCCGACGATTATGAAACGCTAAGAAAAAAAAGATTGCAATAAGTGCAATTATGAAACGTTCCATATTATAATTTTATTTAATTATTTAATCGCTATAGTATCTGCTTAAATGAAACAACTATAGAAATTATCAAACTGTTTACACTTATTATATTCCTTTATATCAAACTATATATATATATATATATCACATATAAAAAAAATACTAAAAATAAAAATAATATAATGAGCGTAATTGCAATCATATCAGTTTAATTTTAATCAAACGACATAGATTATAGTTACATTTAACCATAATAGTCTTGTATTAGATACTATAATGAATAAATAATTAAATAAAATTGTGATATGAGCTATTCAATAAAGATTAAACAACTATGATCATAATTGCGCTCATTGATTTTTTTTAGCATGACTCTCTACGCAGATGTGTGTGTGCGCGCGCGCGCTTGGTACCTAATCTGATTCCTTCCACTATAACAATGAAATAAGACAAAGACCGCTTGAGTTAAAGCTATGTATCACAATGAATGAAGACAGAAAGGGGCTGTAAATGAGGTGAGATGCACAGAGCACGTTCGGCACATGGTTAGACAAAATGATAAATCAGAAGATCTGTGAGTTGAATTCGCAAAACAACTCGAGGCCAATAGAATTGTAAGGAGTTACCAGTTCGATGAAAGAGTACATTTGATGTGTTGAAATAGTCCGCCATGGAGATTTCTGCTCGGGACAGATCTGGCCCATGTTCATCTCCTATATCAACCTTCTTCTGACAGCGCAACATCCACTATAATAATGCACGACGCAGCCTATGCGGGAGGCTACATTGATTACTAATTACATTTAACTTATCACCCAACGACAATTGAATTGAAATGAATTGCCACATGAAGAAATAGCGCTTGATGAAGCGCATACTGTACGGGTGCATTTGATAGTCCACTTATGTGTTGTCTTTCTATACCAATCATCTCAGTATCCAAAAACAAATTGAGCTCCTTGGAGACCTCCTATATTTTGTGCCAGAAATAACCAAGAAACCTAAAGCATCCGGATAACTACATTGGATCATCTAATACAACTGTGTGTGTGTGTGTATGCGCGCACATATATATATATATATATATATATATATATATATATATATATATATATATATATAAAACTTTGGTTTTTAAACGAGCAGAGTCTGAAGTGGGTTGGATCAGATTTAACCTGTTTGTTTGTGTTGAAAGATTTAAATCTTTTTTATTTTTATAATTATAAACCGGAAAGAATTCATAGTTTCAAGAAACAACTAATTTTTAAAATTTTTTCTCATCTCAGGTTAATAATTACCAATACACAAATTCCAGTCACATACATACATCCAATCCATCATACATAATTTAAAAGCAATAACTAAAAAACAAAAAAAACTAAATTGCTGAGACCAAAGGGCTCGCTTTGCGGCTTCGATCGGTACTAAGCTTGCTTACAATTTTTTCATAGACCCGGGTCAACCCGGCGCACTGCGGGCACTCGTTGAAGTTCCCAATCGGGAAGCCTGCCGACGCGAACCCCACGGAGAACTGGATCTCATCGCCGCTGCGAACGACCTCGACGATGTCGAACCACAGGAACACAACCTTCACGCTAACGCCGCTCAGATTCTTGATCCTGCCCTCGGAGATTGTGCCGCCGATGGTGGATCCGTATTTGAGCTGGTACGAGCCCTCAGGAGAGAAGCTGCAAGTCCCCTTCATGTAGGCGCTGAAGCGGCCGGTGGAGGGGTCGAGATCGTAGCCGGTGACGCCCTTGGGGAGGAGACCCACTGGAAGGTTGTAGTTCTGGAGGAGATCGTAGGGAGAGAGAATACCACCGTCGACGGCGGCGGAGACCCGAGGCGGAGCTGCCGTCGGTGAGAGGAAAAGGAGGAAGAGGGAGAGGAGAAGGGCTGCTGGAGACATGTGGATTTTCTTTCTTCTGTTAGGTGGTATCGACTATTCCCGCAATTCGCATTGGGCACGGGCTTATCTAATTTCAATCACAGGCGAAGTCACAAACAAACGCGTAGCAGTATAAGAACAATGCCACGTATCATCCCCCTGGACTCAATCTTTGGCCAACGAAAAAAGGAAAAAACAATTATAAATATTTTTTAAAAATTTACATATTTAATTTTTTTATTTTTTATATAAATATACACTGTAATAAACTTTTTAATTAATTTTTATATTATTAAAATAATAGGTTATGTTAATTTAATAATTATATAAAGTGAATAATATTTTTTAATATATTAATAAATATTATATAAATTATATAGAAAAAATTAAATATAAAACTTAAAGAAAATTTTATGATTTTTTAATTGTAAAAAAAAATAAAATTTAATATCATCATTAAATAATTAATAATTTCACCGCTTTATTACATAAAAAACTAAAAAAATTAATAATACTCTCAACGTGTAATTACAAATCTAGTCGTATGAAATCATTTAGATTGAAACTGACATAGTGACATGCTCAATGTTGTAAATTTACTAGGAACTCAAGAAACACTTTCCAGTCAACCAGGGACGGATCGAGAAAGCTTAGTTTGGGGGGGGGGGGGGGGGGATACAAGGTATACAATTCACGTTTAGAAATTATTATATAAAACTACGATTAGTAGGGTCAATTCCAAATTTTAGGAGATTCAAGGTGATTATTAAATTGAGAGTCCTTATGTAGATACAATAATATTTGTATCTACATATTAAATTGTCGACTTTTATTTTTATTATTATTTTATTATAATTATAGGAACAATATAAAATTTAAAAACATATATCATTGTCGAAATTATAAATTAAATTTTGATTCTTTGCTACCATCGGAGGTTAGGCCAAGATGAGATGAGACACGAAAGCCTTAATTTTAATTAAATTTATGGGGGCTCAAGACTCAAGCATTATTTGCTTGACCTTGACAGCAGCACTAACAATTCATATCATTTAAGTTAAAATTAATAACATAAAAACATAAAAAAAACTCATCAAATTATCCTATAATCAAATTAGATAAAATTAGATAAATTAGAAAAAAAATCCAATGCATGAAATTATCAGGATCTGGCTGCTCCTAATATAGATGCCTCCACAAATATTTAAATCTAATTGCAAGAAGCATGTTTCAAATTCGAATACTAGCTCATTAATTATTTTTTAAATTATATATATATATATATATATATATATATATATTAATCACACGTAGTTATAAAGTATTATTTTAACTAAAAGTTTTAATAAATTATGATTTTTATTTGTTAAAGTTTTTAATTAAAATATGTATTTTGATTATATTTTATAGTTATATGTAGTTAATATTTAATCGTATGCATGTGTAATTTATATAAACATTTAATGAATTAAACGTTTACGTAACAGAGCTTAGGTTAGAAACTCTGGTCCTCCAAGGTTTATCTTTTTTAAAAGATATAAATTACTTTGTAAAACTAAAAAGTAATATTTATTACGTCGTCACCGGGGGATAGCAAACAACTCTGAGTTATTTATGATAGAAAAAGTTATTTATAACAAATTATGTCATAAACATAATTTGTTATAAATTATGTTCTCTGAGACAGACAATCACATCTAGTTGCGACGTTGTTCTCTTCTCCGCGAGAATACCTATCCCAACACATCTAACTGATCTAGGGACTGAAGGCCATAGCAGTGGCTGTCCCCTACAGCCACAGCCGCATGCAGGATCGTCAACCGTGACATCAAACCCTCCAACGTCCTCGCGGACACTCGCAACTATATATAGGCCCAGTTTGGTAATACTTTTGAAGGACTGCTTCTGCTTATTTTATAAGAAGCAGCAAAAGATATTTGGTAAAGTTTTAAAAAATTTTTTACTTTTTTTAGCAAAAAAACAGTAGCAATTCAGGGGTTGCTTGTAGAAGTTGCTTTTTTGAGAAGCAGTTTTTTAAATTTTAAAATGTCAATATTAACTTCAACATCTTCCATCGATCCTTCACGACTTCACCCCCTACTGGATTGGCCACATCGTCGCCGAGCTCCATATCCGCACGGCTTTCCTCAGCGTTTTCATTGCCGTCCAGCTCCCCTTCATGCCCCCCACCTCCGACCACCTCTCGCCCGTTGTCGACAACAGGACTACTCCGGAGCACTTCACGGTACAGGCTAAATGGATCCCTTTCCCTACCACGGTGGCACCGCGGCTGTACGAGATTGTCCGGGTATCAAGCAATATGTCTGACGACGACGCCAGCGTGTTGGACACCGTCTGGGTGGCGGGGGTATTGAGGAGCTGCGACATCTTAGCTGTGCGCAGCTGGGCTAAGTTCGAGCCCGAGTGGCTAAAGCTTCTGGAATCGTTCCACGGGAAGCCAGCAATTCCAGTGGGGTAGCTCCCTTTTTCGGACGGGCACAGAAAAGGGTCGGTTGTGTACGTGGTGTTTGGGAGTGAGGTGAAGCCGAGCTAGGAAGAGCTCACCAGATTAGCTCGGGGCCTGGAGCTCTCAACTGCCGAAGGGGTGGGAGAAGCGACGGCGGCAGATTGCTCGAGGCTGGCGGGGATGGTGGTCGGCAAGGATCGGGGGGTGGGAGTATTGGCTCGGTTGGTGGTGATGTGTTTGGAGTGGGGGTGGGGAGCAGATCGACAACGGAGGTTGGGGCTGGTGGGGATGGGGGGGGGGGGAGCGAGCAACGGGGCTGAGACCAGCGGGAGTAGGAATGAGAGAGAGGTAGAGGATTAGTTTTTTTAAAATAATAAAATAAAAAAAGGATATTTGTGTCTTTTATATTTTGACAGTACTTTCGTTTTTAATTTATTAAACACTTATCAATTGCTTTTAAAAATTAAAGCACTTTCGAAATTATATTTTACCAAACACTCACCTGCTTATTTTCACAGCAGCTTATTTTTCCAACACAGCTAAAAGCGCTTCTTCTAAAAGCACAATATTACCAAACTAAGCCATACTCGACCTGTTTCGTAAGTTTTCTGTAAAAATAATGATATTGATAAATTTACAACAGTGGTGGAAATGACATGGTTTCAAATCCCTTTCACCTGTGGGTTTAGCTTCATCATCGGATCTTAATTTTTCCTAGTTGAGCTAGCCTCCTTATAAGACGCGCAAACAAGCATTTTCGTCCTCCAAAGAGATTCATCAACATTTGATACTGGCTAGAGAAACAAATTTTTATAAAATCAATGAACTACAGATTTTACCTAGATTTTAACACATGTGTTAATACATAACTTTTTTTAGCTTGTAGAGTGAAAGTAAAAAAGTGGTGGGTACTTCGATTATTTTGTTTTGTTTTCCTTCTGTGCTGCTCACAACAATGTAAGAGCATCAGGTGCAGCCTCTTCAAATTTTTAGTTAAATTTGTCTACATAGAGCAATATGAGCCACAAATTATACTCGAGATATGTGTTTTTCATATAAACTTTATTAAAACTCAAACATTGAGGCATCAACTATCTAAATTTGGTTAAATTTAAATAGCCGGTGCCTCGATGTTTGGGTTTTAACAAAGTTTGTATTTAAAATACAAATCTCGAGTATAATTTATGGTCCATATTGTTCCATGTAAGCAAATTTAACTAAAAATTTGAAGAGGCTGCACCTGATGCTCTAAGGGAAGATTTGTACGTCGTATGTGAAAGAGTAAAAAAGATAGTCATAAAACAAAAAAAAACTGGGTAAAAATTCCCTATATATATGGGAAGACGAATTTTTTTCCCTTCAAAATTCATTGTTACGTTCTAGAAATGCTGCATGGACTTTGCTATTGCCCATTCACAGCTTACTGTAAGAGTTGCAGAAGTCGTTTCAGCTTCAAAGCTGACAGCTGGAGTACTAGTTAATCACTTTGAGTACTTTTCTACTGACAAAATATATTATGTTGAAAAAGTATATTTGTATTTTTGGATGATGTGTCAATTTTCATGTTAGCAAAATTACTTAAAACTTAATGTGCAACGCACCACATATGAGATAGAAAGAAAGAGAGCAGAGGAACTAGGTAGTAGACTCGAACTATGAATCTGGACAGAAAAAGGTAGAACACGGCATAAAATCTAAATTTAAAGGCGAAATAATGAATTTTTAGAAATATGAGATCGACAAACCCCTTACGGGCATTTGGGGCCTGTGCATCTCATCGATACCTACAAATTAAAAAAAAGGCCTAAATCGAATAACTGTAAGCAAATTTATGGTTATTTGAAGTTTTCATCGGAAATTACAGTTAACGGAACCCAGAAACCCGTAAATCTAGACGTGAAAGAGATAATCGTGCCCTTGCTTGAGTCATGCTCGATGCTTGAGACTTGCTTGAGCCTCAAGCTCGAGTGCGCCTCGAGTAGAGGCTCGAGTAGGAGCTCGAGCGATGATCCGTAAGCACATTGAATCGTGAAAAAAAAACTGCTGATGTGGCTTCTTTCATGTCAGTCAGGGACGCAAAAATACTGCAACGCTTGTCAATGCTCATATTTTGTTATACAATATATTTTCTTTTTATCTATTAAAAATATTTTCTTTTTATTACTTTTTTAAAAATTTATTTTACTATTTTACTTTAATTTTATAATTGTAATAAGTTTTTAATTCCTAACTACTAACTTACCTATAAATAGAACTTATATTTAATCAAAATAATCATTCAAATTATTGACTTTTTTCGGTAATAAATTCTTAATTAAACGTTTATTCTTATATTTTGATTTTTTTTAGTTCATTATTAAATTACTTGGGTTAAAATTTGAGTCAGTTATTTTTCCTTAGATTATTAATGAAACCTAATCAAGTTACCCAACATCAAGCAAGTATTGTACCTGTACCAAGATAACGAGCCTAGTAAGAGCTACTAGGTCCGGCATGACAACAATGTCAAGTAGTTGGAACCTTATTTGTATCCACCGTAAGTCCATAAGGATTAAGCAACAATTAAATATGATGGCCTAGGCTCTCACAGCTAACAGTTTCTCTTCTAGGTTAGAGTCTTAGAGAAACAAATCATACCAAGTCCACGGTATGATTGGTTTGTTTAATTATGCTAGGCGAGGGTTTTTGCCATCGTGAATAATAAGTGTTAATTAAGTTGTTTAATTACATGCAGGCATGGACCAAGATAAATTCCAAATTTTTATTTAAAATTAATTTTGTTTTTCAATTTTAAAAAATATATATATACCAGCATGCTCCCCGACGAAATTTTAGCGGACGCGGTCGGAGTGGCTGTGGGCACTAAATTTTAATTATTGCTTTTGGTGCTGACGCTCTGTGCTTAGAATTTTGGTTTTCTTGATCGTCTTGTTTGTATAGCCCCACTGAAAACGATATGGTGGCTGGACCCGGACGCCAACGCATGCATCACAGAGTGTAACGACAATCATAATAACAATAACAATTAGGGGTGTTACCCGCCATAGCGGGGGCGGAGTCTACCTATTACCGTACCCCGCCCCCGTCTAGGCGGATAATAAATTTTTTAAACCGTACCCCGTCTTATATGTAGGCGGGGCGGGGTACCTCGTCATATAGCGGGGTTGGCGGGGAGAGGCTCCATCTGTGTGCGCGCACGCGCATGCTAATCCTCTCTTTATGCTTATTTTATTAATTAATGAGAGACAGATTTTTCATACCAGTACATACATCTCACCAATGCCATTTCAGAATTACAAACCAAAAACAGATACACACAAGACCAATTCACAATTACATAATAGTTCTCAAAAGATAAGAGACCCAATAGTATAAAATCATAGAAATCTCAAGATGAAGACATGATTTTTTATCAGTACAACTTCCTAGAAATGCAAATAATTTACATCTAAGGTTTAAAACCTCCATCTTCATATCCACGTTGATCAACCCCCATCCTGAAAATAAAGACAAATTATGTAAGCATACCTCACCATGTAATACCCTTAACAGGCCTATTTAAATACTGAAGAAAAAGTAACACTTTGTTAAGAGACAAAAAAAGACATGAATAATGCAAAACAAAAATTATCAATTGATATTGGAAAAAAAGACATAAACCTAAGGCATAACCCCAGATAGTGGGGTTTGGCTGCTTTCCTTATCCACTGCACAGAAGGAAAGGGAGAAGCTCTAAACCTAATAAATGAATGCAGAGTGCAGACGTAGGGAATAGCTGTGTTTGAAAAAAAAACTGTTGACAAACTCAGCAACCCACTATTTGTTGGGCAGGGATGTGGGATGCGCAGGCCTCCCACTAGAGAGGAAGACAATATAGATGCCAACTTTGGATCACTTGTCAGTAAGTTCTTAAGAGAAATCAATCCAAACTGAAGATTAACCAATTTCGAGTCATCCTTTAACTGTAGCTTTACCATCAAAGGCCAACGCTGAGTCTTGAGATATTTTATGTTCATTACCTAATTCATTGACCGTATCACTTTTGATTTCAGGAGCTTTGTTTGTTGAGTCATTAGTTATACCTTCATTTAGCACAACATCATCTGTATCACTCTGATTGCATAATAGAACTGCTATAAAATCAATGAGAGCAACACAAAAGGCTTCCGGTTCACTGATCTGAAAGTCTGGCCGATCGTTATAGACTCTCAAATAAACATTCCCAACAAAAAGTTCTTTTGACAGTGCCTTGTACAAAAAGGCATGTGAATCTTTCAGGTCATATGAGCCATCAGGACCTTGGGCTGCACGCTATTTTCCCACAAATCTCAGCAGCTCAGTTCGAATTGAAGAGTTCCAAATAATCTCCGGGGTCTCCAAGTTCGTGTTTAACTTGTACAGTAGTTCTCTGGGCAAATGATCTTTCAACATACTGGCCAGTTTAGGAGTGAGCAAAGCTCCGAGAGCATCTGCTGTAGCTTTATTATAAGGTGTTGAAATCTCATCTAACTCAGAACACAAGCCACTTAACTTTGACAATGCCCATGTTTCTGTGTCAGCTGAATTACAGAATGCCTTATTAAAGGCTGGCGTTTTATGGTACCTGCTGTCGAGGAGGCTGAAGATTGCACTTTTGGGTGAAATGGCTGCCGAGGAGGCTGCACAGGATCTTACCTGGGGACTGCAGTCTCCTGTCCAAAATGAAGGAGACTGCAGAATCTTACCTGGGGAAAACTGTCTCCAAAGCTGTCATTACTGTGCCAGCTTATTTTAATGACGCACAAAGGCAGGCCACAAAGGATGCTGGAAGGATAGCTGGTCTTGATGTACAGAGAATTATTAATGAGCCAACTACAGCTGCACTTTCTTATGGTTTAAATAAGGAGGGTCTATTTGCCTACCCTTCATTACTTCAAATGCTTCAGGTGCTAAGCACTTGAATATCACGCTGACCAGATCAAAGTTTGAAACTTTGGTTGATCACTTGGGATGACTCATGTTAAGGATGTGGATGAAGTGCTTCTTGTTGGTGGGATGACTCGTGTGCCTAAGGTGCAACAGGTAGTCACAGGGATCTTTGGGAAAACTCCAAGTAAGGGGGTTAATCCTGATGAAGCAGTTGTAATGGGGGCTGCTATTCAGGGTGGAATCCTTTGTGGAGATGTTAAAAAATTTCTTTTGTTGGATGTTACTCCCACTGGCAGTGACCACTGAAGATTGCACTTGTGGGTGAAATGGTTGCCGAGGAGGCTGCACGGGAGGTGGCACAGTGGGGAAAAAAGGGGTATATTGGTGAAAATTTAAAAAAACTCAGCAACCCAGCCTTGTTATTTGAAAATTTATTGAGCTAAATCCTTAAAATTATCATACAAAATGATAAACTCTAAACCCGTGGACAAACACAACATCAAATAAACATGAATATATAAGGTCATACCGCAGCAGCAGAGGTAGCTGTTGATGGTGTCCCGGGTGTTGACATTGGTGTTGCTACAAATTACAATAATTAAATATTAAAACCCATGTAACATTAATTTAATTGAATCAATATAAAATAATGTAAATATTTATTCACATGAGACTTTACCAGATCCAGACTGATCAGAAGTCTCATCCTCCGCCTCAATCGGATTAAAATCAAGAACCTCTGGAATATAAATTTCAGCACCCGTGATCCAATTCTGTGTACAAATCAGAGACTCAATAGTGATAGGATCTAATGAGCTCCGGAAAGGATCTAATACACGCCCTCCACTGCTAAATGCTGACTCAGAGGCTACTGTACTTATTGGAATGGCCAAGATACTACGGGCCACCTTTGAAAGTACTGGGTATTTGGGGGCATTCATCTTCCACCAAGCTAATATATCAAAATCTCGTACAAATGGGTGGAGATCTAATGCCAAATATCTGTCTACCTCTGATTGGGCATCTTTGGTGGAACCCATAAAATCCAAGGGGGTTGACTCCATCTTGTCACCCCAATCCATTTTACGTTTTTTCCCACGCCTAGCATCTGCACTTGATGGGGGGGAACTTGTGGTTGTAGGTGCTGCAATAGCAATACTACCACCTGCAATGATAGTGAACTCATCAAATAATCTTAAAAGCATTTCCTGAGCTCGAGATACAACAACTGATGCACAATCTTTGCCAATTGCATCTGTTAATCCAAATACCATGCCTTTCACCTTAAATCGTGGGTCAAGGAGACATGCAACATATAACAAGATATTGGCTTTTTGAAACTCTTCCCCCCAATACTTGTCAAATTTCTCCATCATGGTCCTAGACATCGCCCATAAATATGGTGTTACTACTGACTGCAATATCATCTAATTCTTCTTTCACCTTGGTTATTTGTTGACAAAATTGATGTGCTGTGGGGTACAAAGAGCCAGATAAAACTTTAGTAACATCATAAAAAACCCGCAGAAAATCCACAAAAATAGATACAACCTCCCAATCATTGGACAAAGGGTGCCCTAACGTTTCATCAAAATACTTGACATATTGTATGTCTTCATTACCCAACGTATCAAATGCCAACTTATACTCTTGAGCAGCCTCTAACATCAAAAAGGTTGAGTTCCATCTTGTAGATAAATCAGTGCAAAGACCTTTTTTACATGTTAGACCCACAGTAGTTGCAGCAACTTTGAACCTAGCCAATCTAGCAGGAGAAGATCTGACCCATCTCACAGCAGTCCTGACCCGAGCAACCGAGTCACCGAGCTTGTGCAAGCCATCACCTACAATCAAATTAAGAATATGTGCTGCACATCGCACATGCAAATAATCCCCATTTAAAATTGTTTTTCCTACATCATTCATAAGAGCTGTAAGATGTCTCATTGCAACATCATTTGCCCCAGCATTATCAACGGTGCAAGTACAAATCCGAGTCAACCCCCATTCTCTTATAGCGCACTCTAAGGCCTTCCCTATTGTCTCACCTTTGTGATCAGTGGTTTGACAAAATTTAAGGATCTTCTTATGTAATGTCCAACCCTCATCAACCCAATGCACAGTCATACACATAAAATTCAGATTATTACAAGAAGTCCAACAATCAGTGGTAATGCAAACATTCTCCCCTGCCAATAAACCCCTTAACTTTTCTTTTTCTGACCGATAAAGTTTTTTAACATCTCTTGCCACCGTGTGGCGAGAGGGAATGTTAAATCTTAGTTCCAAGTACCTAGAATAGGCTTGGAATCCTTTCCCATCAACCACTTGGAAAGGCATCTCATCTATAATAATCATGCGAGCTAGGTGTGTCTTAGCCTCATTAGCATCATATTTTGTGTACCCCTTCAATGCCAACCCTCCATTACTCCCCTCACCCATTTTCTTAAATCCAACTTCAAGCCTGGATTGGTTCTTCTCTAACAAAGATTTCAAAATTGGGGATTTCTTGCACTGCTCCTCCAAATGCAGTTTTATTTGAGAAGTGCCATGTCTCCTATAGTGGCACCCATAAATTTTGCCACAATAGTTGCATTTGGATTTTGAATCATTGGAGTCACCACCTTCTATCTTGGTGACATGAGCCCAAATTATGGATGAGGCTTTCTTGCTAGACTCCTTAGGGGCGGGACAAGTAGTAGTGGTAGGAGTAAGATCAAGGGTCTCAACTGAAAGGGGATTATTAGTAGGGTTAGGGGTACTTGTACCGGCTAGGATAGGGTTAGGATTAGGGTTGGAGGTACCCAAAACTCCCTCTGGAGAGCTTGCACTAGAGTCCTCTAGACTTTCCATTGACAGCAAATCTGAAATTATCATAAATGCAATACAATTAGTAGGTAGAAAATATTTGAATTATAGACCGCAAATATAAATATTGTTTTGGGGTTGTCACAATTATATACATGCAAGAAGTGCTAAAGTAACCATCAATGCAGTGCACCCAAGAATTATGAATATAGCGATTATGAGAGACCATAATTGTTTCATAACAGGCATGAATATGCTTCTATTTATTATCAATGCCATTTAATACAAAGTCAAGAATTTAAATTCAGTAACTCTTTGCATTATTATTGACATTGTATTAAATTTATTGTTTTTTTAAAAATACATAACATACTCATCACTGCAGCATTGCAAACTCTCTGTTTTTCATGGCATTAAAGCTCCTAAAATCAACATCTCAGGTACATGCTCCCACACACGCATATACAGGCATAATAGTGATAGAGAATTGGTTCCATTATTGACATTTCGTGAGTTGTAAGGGACTACTGGGCAAAATAATGGTCCCTGGGTGCAGCGACCACATAATGATGACACCCAAGCACACCACCTTTGGAACCAGACCTGTGCTTTGATCCACAAACGTTCCCATCAAACACCCCTTGCCCTAAAACTATTAAGCATACACGCTACATCTAACTTGCTGATTGAAGAGATTATAATTGATTTATAGAAAATTAAACATACACGCCAGCCCCAATATGAGTAAATCTTGCTGATTGAAGAGATTATAAAAGATTATAGAGAGGATTCACACCTGTATTTTGATTTTGTGGTATGAGATTATGAGCGAGCTAGGGTTAAGTCTCTCAGCTCTCAGATATGGCGGGGCGAGGCGGGGGTATTGCCGGAGCGGGATGACTGATATACCGCCCCCGCCCCCGACATTTGTCATATATGCGGGCGGGGCAAGCTCCGTCTGTGATAGCCGGACGGAGTAACCCGTCCCCGCTGTGCGGGACGGGGCGGAATCCATGCGGGGCAGCGGGTGCGGATACCCGCTGCCCACCCCTAATAACAATAACAATAACAATAATAGCAGTACCCATTTAAATTTAAATTTTCTATTAATTTAAAATTTTAATTTAACAAAAATATTTAAAATTTTTATTTTATAATCTCTATATTTTAATATAAAAAAATTAATAATATTTTTTAAAATTTAATCAGTATTATTCACTTTTTATTCTCTTAACTATTTCTTTTTTCTTTTTAAAATCTATCTCTCCTTTTTAATTTTCCTCACTTTTAAAAAAATAAATACATATTTTTAAATAATATTTTAATTGAATAATATTAATATATTTTTACAATCGAAAGTTTTAAAAATATGATCTAAAAAGTATATTATTAAAATAACAATAAGGCACAAGCGTGTATTTATTCTAAGAAGTCAAATTTAAAAAAAAACTACCGTAAATACTTTAATACATGTAAGAGCATCCACATCAACGTGTATTTATTCTAAGAAGTCAAATTAAAAAAAAACTACCGTAAATACTTTAATACATGTAAGAGTATCCACATCAATTTTGACATTTTTATCCCTATTTTAGGAATGAATAGTATATAATTTGCTTATTTTTCAAAAACATCAAACATCTCATTTCCTATTGCTATCTACATTTATTACTTAATTTATTTTATATTATTTTCTCTCTCATCTTTTCATTTATTATCATCAATAAAAATATTACAAATATAATAATATATATTAAAAAATTATAAGTAAAATATTTAGGGATGAATAGTAAATCCCTAAATATAGGGATTTACTATTCATTCCCTATCCCTATATCCTATTTTAGGAAACCTGATGTGAATGAATTTTTGATAAATATTTATTTTTTTCCTTAAATTATAAGGAAAGTATAATTATACCAAACATGTGGATGCTCTAAGAGCATCTCCAATTTACTAGCAAAATCAATAGCAATAGTAATATTTAACTAAATGTAAGCTCTAATGCATTAGTTAAACTATTAGTAAAAGCAAAAAAAAAGCCAAATATGACTTTAACTCTTGCTTTTGCTGTTAATGCCAGCTCAGCAAATCAGATAAGTTTCCATCCCAGCCCCCCAACGTAGCTCTCTCATCTCACATTTCCCCCTCTCCTAGTGGCCGCACAGCCCCTGCATCTCCCTCTCCCCCCGTCGTGTCCCTATGCCCCCCTGCGTCTCCCTTGTGTCCCCCCCCTCCCCGCATCTCCCCTGCGTCCCCCTCCCCCGCCCCCTTGCGTCTCCCCCTCCCCGATCCTCCCGTCGTGCCCCCCCCCCCCCCCCCTCGTCTCCTACCCCCCACGTCGTGTCCCCATGCCCCCCTGCACGACAAAACCCCACACAACCCTAGTATGGATAGGTATTTTAGAAAAGGGTATAGTAGGTAAAATGAAAGTTTAGAAAAAAAAATTGAAGCATTATTAGCCGAAATACTACCGTAGCAAGTTAAATATTACTTTAGCTTAAATTTTTAACTAATTAGGACTGGAGATGCTCTAAGAGGAGCATTCACAATGTGTTGGCTAAAGTCAAAATTTAGCCAAAAAAACAAAAAACTAAAACATCAGATACAATTCAGCTGGTTTAATGTTATTGGAAATTTAACTGGAGGCTAATTTTGTAGCCAAATATTGTCAGTCTCAATGCCTTGTTAAATATTTTTATATTATTTATTTATTCCTCATCACGAGCACACCATGTCCGCTAGCCCCTCTCTGCCGTGACCTCCCCTTCCTCTCCAAAATTGCTGAGTTACACCTTCCAGGCGTGGGATTATAGCCTCCCACCAATGCAATCAGAAAGTTGACGCGCCTCAACAGCCTCATCGTCTGATCCAACGCCCTTTTCGTTACTCTCCCCATCAACATTGCCGGGTGCATCGAACTTCTTTTCCGGCCAAATCCCTCCCGTGATTTTCTCTCTTGCCAACCTCATCCCCCTCAACCTTGCCGGCAATAGTTTCTCCAGTGAAATCCCATTGAGATTTGCCAAACTCACCCATCTTAGCAATCGCCTATCTGGGTTCATCCCGTCCAATCTCTCTAAAACTTAGATGGGGAATCGATGAGGGCGGCGATGCCTTTGGGGGGATATATATATATATATATATATATATATATAGAGAGAGAGAGAGAGAGAGAGAGAGAGAGAGAGAGAGAGAGAGAGTTACGAAATTTTAATAAATATTTTAATATAAATATTGAAATTTGATTGAGAATGTTATTTTATGTTGTAAGATTAGATTAGTTAAATTTCATAAAAAGTAATTATTTGATTAAATTATAGTTGAGATTAATGTGAATGTTCTAATATGAATATTTTGACTTTTTTTATTTTATTAAAATTTACAAATGAGTAATGCTATATATAACCAGAGTTGGATAATTTGTAGGTAATCGTTATGACGTGATAGCTTATCAATTCATCGGAGGAAAAGAAAAAGAAAAAAATCATGATTGTTCAATCGGCCACGATTTCGCAATGATGCCTCGAGCCAGTTGCATGAACATTTATTTATTTTCAATTACACAAAACTATAACAATAACAATAAGTGAAGTTATATTTACTTAATAATTTAGCCGATTAGTTAAATATAACTTTAATTATAATTTTTTATATATATATATGGCCGTAACACATCACAAATGCACTATGCATCCTTCAAAATTTCCATTGCCCTGTCGACATCCTAATTCTTCTCCAAATCAAGGGTTACACGCACTTTGTTGCGCTGATCCGGCACACAGCAACACTGCCCTAATCCGTCACGCCCTACCGCTCTGCCTCATGTGCTGACAGCCCTCAACTAGGGATGACAATTCTGGCCTAACTCGACCCGACCCAAAGAGATAGCGGGGAGGGCACGGGTATTGGCCGACCCAATCCGACTCGACCTTTTTCAATGTTTTAAAGTAATTTTAGGCTAAAATATTCACTCCGACCCACCGTGCTCTTTAGTCCGGTCCCACCCCAACCCAAACCCTTCCGGAGTAGGTTCGAGTCACCCACTACTCGGTCCCGACCGCCCCGTTGCCATCGCTACCCTCGACGACATTGCCAATATTAGCTATTGTTTTCTTTATGTTTTCAATTTAATGAATTATGCTCTTCCATTGTTATGAACAGTTTTCATTATGATTTTTTTGCGGGTGGGTGGTGTTGTAATATTCTGAACCTGCAAACTTGTACCGGTTAAACTGTAAATGGAAGAACTCACTATATTGACAGAGACACTCTTGCTGAACCAGGACAGGTGCTTCTTCTATGGAGTCATATAATAATAGCAGTTAATGTTGTAAATTGTAGTTTGCCTGCACAATTGATATCCGCTTGTTTTCCTATGTTTCTCGGGTGAGCTAATTCACACTTATGTTGATCATTTATGGGATCCTTGCAATTGTTCTTGATCCTTGTTAGGTCAGCTTCGGGACAACAACATATTTCCCATACCATTAGTAAGTCCAAGATTTATCTTATTTGTTTATGTGCCAAGTCTTCAACCGGAAACGTAGCTAGGGAAAAAAACCTATTTAATGTGTTGTTCATCTTTTTGGTTGTGGTCTGGGAGAAAGATACTTGTTGGGAATATGCTGAGAAGTTGGATGGAACTAAGGTTCGATGTAAATTCTGCCTCGGGCTTTTGAATGGTGGCATTAGTAGATTAAAGCACCATCTGTCTCGGTTGATAAAGTGAGGGGTATAATAGCATCGAAGGAGGAGGTAAAAGAGTCATTTAGTGGTAGTAACAAGACAAAAATATATACCTGATCCTAAATCTTCTGGAAATTCCACTACAGCTAAAGCTCCCATGCGTCTCTTATCACAAAAGTTTTCCCTTCAATCAAAACAGTGGATCCTGCTCCTTCCTCAACTAGTAAACAAGAAAATGCTGAGCCAAGTGTGGCTATTTTCTTTTTTGAAAACAAGTTAGACTTTAGCGTGGCCCGTTCTTCATCGTATGATCAGCTAATGCTTGATGCAGTGCAAACATGTGGTCAAAGATTTAGAGGTCCATCCCATCCGCTGAAACCCTTAAAACTACTTGGTTGGAAAGGATTAAGTCCGAAATGAGCCTACAACCAGATGCACTATTGTTGTAGACTTATGGACAGACAATAAATCAAGAGCTTTGATTAATTTTTTAGTTTCATCGCCCTCCATAACCTTCTTCCACAAATCTGGAAACAGTAGACATATCCTCATATTTCAAGAATCAAAAATACCTCATTGATTTACTTGATTCTGTCATTCAAGATTTTGGCCCAGAAAATGTTGTTCAAGTAATCACGAACAGTTTCCTTAGCTATCTTGGTATAATGAATGAACCATATCGTGCAGAACTATGGAACTATCTTTGCCTCACCGTGTGCTTCCCAATGCTTGAATGTAATCTTGGAGGATTTTTCTAAGATAGCCTGGGTGAGTAGATGCATCTCACAAGCACAGACCATTTCTAATCAAGTTCATATATAATACTGTAGCATCCCTGCTTGATCTGATGAAGAAGTTCACAGATGATGCACTGACGAGAGCGTAGGCCCTGTGATGCTGCGCCATATAGAGATCGTGTCGGGGAGACAACACTGGAGAGATCGTGCCGGAGTGACGCTGCACTGATTCGAAATCGTACGCCCTGATGGAGATATTGCACCAGAGTGACGCCAGGAAGAACGCAATGCGAAGCAACATTCAAAGCTATAAAATTAGTAAAAATAAAATTAAGTGATAATTTTTTAAATGTACCATAAAAATTGTGTTAGTTAAAATTTTAGCCAATAAAATTTAATTGGAGATAGTCTCAAAAAGTAAAAATAATATTTAATTATTTTTTGTTTATTTAACTATATATATATATATATATATATATATATATAACAAAGATGCTAACAAAAGAGTCCATTGACCTCAAATATGCGTCGACCAGCTCCCATGTTGACCTTACCACTTAGGCCACTCTCTTTTGCTGTCTCTTGCTGCACTCTAAAATATTAGAATATAAATATATAAAACCATCATTTAACACCATAAAATACCTCTCAAACTCTTACCAGAACTAGGACACGAGTCCTCACAATTTATCCTTTTCATTGAAAAAATTTGGTTCTACCAAATATATATGCCCTCTTAGCTTTAATGGAAATATCTGATTTTTGGTCCCTCCAAAGATGACATCCTTGTTCCGTTCTTATTACCATCCTTTCCCAAATCATATGTACCAAATAATAGTAGGATAATATTTTTCATTCTATTGATGTATATACTAAACAAAAAATTAAAATTTTTGAATCTCATTCTCATTCCATTGGCAATCTTATTCTTTTACTGATTTTATTCACTTCAATTTGATTCTCATATCATAAACATGCCATAAAACCTTGCATGTTAAACGGGCCAGTAGCCCACGGATTGGCCTATAAAATGGGACAGGACCGAGCTATAAAATTAGAGCCCGTTTAAAAATGAGCTTAAATGATTTGTGGCCCATGGACCACTATTTAAATAGGTTTAGCTCGTATGGATCAGGGCTAGCCCTCGGGCCATGCCCTTAATTCAAGCCCAGCCCAAATACTTATCCAAATCCAATTACCCTCCCAGCCCAGCAAGCCCATCCCCTAACCGGCCCGCACGCTGCAACACATAACAAATACCAATCCATTTTTTTTATAAATCATAACATTTAATAATAAATATTAACAATTATCATATTCTATCAAAATAAAAGACCTAAAACCTAATCGCATTCGCGTCACATGTGCGCCTTCATCTTCTCCTCTTCTCTCCAGTTGAACCAGTTCTCCCCTAGTCCCCTTACGCACGCCATTCACCGTCTGTCCTCTCGCCAATGGCCACAGGCCACGCCGTTCTCCATCCATCCTCTCGCCGACGCCACAGCCCACGCCGATGCCGTCCGTCTTGTCGCCGACGCCGTTTGTTGACGCGGTGTTATGGTTTTCTGACAGAGTAAATGCAGGTAATTAGAGACAGAGAGAAACAAATAGGGAGAGATAACTTTGACAATAATTCTTCATGATCTTTATTCCTTATCAGGCCAATATATAGACCTTTTACGTACAACATTAGATAACTGTCTATAATAACTGCAATACACAACATATATAACTGTTATTATATAACTTCCTATTATAACTGTAATACATATGACTGCATAATTATATAATTGATCATGTAATGCGTGTGCAGGTTTCCTTTCATCACTTGACGCCATGTGTCTCGGCCAGCAGTTGACAATTGGAGTTCTGCCCATATCATTCCACCCTCCTTAGATCAACCTTGTCCGCAAGGTTGGAAAAATGATTCACTAGTGTCCACCTCATCGGCTGTTTCGGCAAGGGCTGGGTCAGTATTTTGTTCTTTGATATCTCCAATCATCATTATTTGGGGATGTTGACAGCGATGACCTGGTGTAAATTTGTCATCGCAGTAAAAACATAATCCTTTCTACGTATTGGCGGGGTGGTGTTGTGCCCTGGAGGTGGCCCAAGCAATCCAGCCGACAAAGGAATTGTGGAATTATTAGTGGTTGATGGGTTGGGGCGAGATCCAAAATTGGGTCTTTTTACCAATAAATTCCGTTCTTCAATAAGTCTTGCTACACCTACAGTTTCCAATAAAGTTGTAGGTTGTTTTATTTTCACATCCAAACGAATCTCATCCTTGAGCCCGGCAATGAAGCAGCCGACTAAGAACTTCTCTGGAAGGCCATCCACACGTTGAGATAATTTCTCAAAAGTCTCTTGATAGGCTCCTACTGACTCGACCTGTTGAAGACGAGTAAGTGCTTTCGAGGGATCTTCATAATCTGTTGGACCAAAACGGTGGAGAATCGCCTTGGTAAATTCTTCCCAAGTTAGCGCTCCATGAAATTTTGTGAACCACCTATGCCATTGAAGTGCCAGCCCTTCAAAATGAAAAAAGAAGCAAGATGTACCCAATATTGGTTACTCACCTTCTTGAATGCAAAATACTGCTCGGATTTATATATCCATCCATTTACGTCATCACCATTGAATTTGGGAAAGACGAGTTTCAACTCTGTGTGATTCCGATCCATGGCTGTGACGTGTGATATATCCACTTGGTTATAATTATGACTGGATGATGCCCCATTTAATGGCAAAGCACTAACGTTGCTGATGGAGTTAGAGTTTTGTTGCAGACGGATGGCTTGTAGCTCAGAGATAATTTGATCAAATCGAGATTCAATATTAGCAACTTGGGTTGCATTGCTTGTAAGTATTTGATCGAGTCGAGAATCATGGTTTGCAAGAATCTCGTAGACTTCATTTCGAAATTCTGCATTTGTTTTCCCGCGAGTATCCATAACTTGGCTTTGATACCAATGTTATGGTTTTCCGACAGAGTAAATGCAGGATAATTAGAGACAGAGAGAAACAAATAGGGAGAGATAACTTTGACAATAATTCTTCATGATCTTTATTCCTTATCGGGCCAATATATAGACCTTTTACGTACAACATTAGATAACTGTCTATAATAACTGCAATACACAACATATATAACTGTTATTATATAACTTCATATGACTGCATAATTATATAATTGATCATGTAATGCGTGTGCAGGTTTCCTTTCATCACTTGACGCCATGTGTCTCGGCCAGCAGTTGACAATTGGAGTTCTACCCATATCACGCGGTCTTCTGGTGTGCGAAGCTTGCTGATGTTGTCGCCATCGCCGTTCAAGCTTTTCGTCCGGCCGATCAGAGTCGTCCGACCGATCGGAGTTGTCCGGCTGATCATTGCGCGAGGCCGCCGTCGCCTGTCCTAAAACCTAGCTAGTTTTTTTTATTTTGTTATCTGTTTTCTGAAAATAATAATAATAATAATAAGCCTAGCGAGTTGGGTCGTGCCTGAAAATCTTAGCTCGTTTAAAAGTGAATTTGCCCGGGCTGCTGAGCCCATCCCGCCCTAGTTTAACGCTCCTAATAAAACCTAATCAACTCGAAAATATCTCGGAGCATTATTAGTGGATTAGCTAAAAATTTTAATAAATTTATCTGAATAATATTTGCTATAGATTACATTCAAAATTTATATTTTAACTATAAATTTTATTAAACTCTAATCAAATTTAATAAAATGTAGTTAAATTTAATTAAATTTAAAATTAATTTAACAAAATTAATAAGAAAATCACAGATAAGTACCATCTATATAATTTCATGTTAATAAATTTATTAAAAAAATTTAATTAATTCATGGTTTAAGCTAAATTATAAAATACCCTAAAATCCCCGATCCCAACTCAACTAGTTTGTCGTTTTCATTCTTAAATCGCCCTCCCCTCCCTCTAAATTTAAAATTGAATCCTTAATCCTATTTTTCGCAGCAAAATTGGTTTCCATACCAAACCAACTCGGGTTTGTTTAGGTGGTAAAATTGTTTAGGTGGTAAAATTGAATCCTCCCCACGCACGCATGCACGCACGTGCGCACACACACAAAAAAAAAAAACAAAAAACTATTTAGGTGGTAAAAGTATGAGTATGAATTCCGTGATTTGTTTGGAGTGACAAAATGATTACCATTTTGATTTAATTTAAAAGGTCGAGCTAAAAATATAATACAACTAACTAAAAAACAAATCATACTGAGTCCCCTGTGGACCTAAGACCTCAGGTCAAATACCAAATTAAATTTTATCCCAACCTTCTCAAAAGCAATGCAAAAATCCCAAAGTTGAATATCATTCCCAAAACTACTCAAAATGGAATGCAAAATCTAAAAAATTGAACTGAATTAGAGTTTACCAAATGATGGAATGAGTACTCATATAATCACCAATTAAATAAACAAGTTCCCTGACTGGATTGATTGATTGAGGGAGGGTAGGGCTAAAGCATGTGTCAATGTGTGGAAGCTACGTAGAGAGGGTTGGAATTAGGGCTAACCAAAGGGGTCCGTGAGACTGAATTGGAGTGTTGCGCCGCGTAAAACTAGGTAGCCTAGCCCATGTATTGATAATGTATTTTTTAAAACCTACACCAAAAGGGGCCAACTAGCCAACCCAAGGAGGGGTCATGGCTTTCTTTGGTCCCGTTATCTCTTTGTATGTGAGTTTATTCATAACACTATTCTTGAATTAGTATTCATGATTTATTTATAAATATTAACAAATTATTCATGAACGGTAATGAATTATTCATGAATAATAACATAGATGAATACAAAAATTATTTGTATTTAACTTAATTCGTTAATAAATAATACTTTAAGGGGAGGGGGGAGGGGTCGTGAGTAGGGGTGTGCATGGGTCGGGTGGGGTCGGGTAGAAGGCTAAATCATCAACCCACCCGTCCTTAGCGGGTGACTAATTCTTTCACCTTTCAACCGACCCATCAACCTCAATAATCGGCGGATTTATTAATTTTTTGGCGGGTACTAACCGGCGGGTATGGCGGGTGTCAACCGCCATTAACTGGTATATAATTAGACGATATATATTAAAAAAATTAAACGTATAAATTCTAAAATAATTATAATCAAAAATATATTATTTTATTTACTAAGTATTTATAATTACATATGATGAAATATGTCATATTTATGGATCATAGCATCACAAACTCACAATTATAGGCATTGCGCCGCATAGCTCTCACCTCTCGTAATGGGAGAGACAATAATAAACTAATGTCTAATAGATAGATGATAGAGTTTACTTTAATTTTATAATGGGGTGCGGCGGGTCGGGTTAATAGTGGGTTTGAGCATTCTCACCCACCAACCGACCCAACCCACCAAAAATTAAAAATTTCAACCGACTCACTCATTTATATAATTTTTATTCGTGAGTAGCGGGTAGATTCGGGTTGGGTCGGGCGGGTAAAGCGGGTTGTGCGGATAAAGCGGGTAAGATGCACACCCCTAGTCGTGAGAGTAAGGTGTGAGTATAAAAACCAAATATAAAAAAAATACCGTGTAAGTGTTTTTATTTTTTGTGACTTGAAAACAAAATAAATTTGAATTTTTTAAAAAAACCAAAAACAGTGTTCGCCAAGCACACTTGGTAATACATTTAATACCAAAATTATTTAATTCTTGTCACTAATATATTTGAGGGCCTGTCAAAATTGAATTTTGTTTGACTAAATACGAGAAAAAAAGAAAGAAAAAACCGAAGGTTGTCCCATATCCATTTCAAGGAGTTGACCAGGTCATCCAAATCCTTAGGATCGGGCGGCTTGAATGTTGGTCAATGGTCCATAGAAAATTTATTCTGGTTTCCTCCCACATCACTTCCCATTTATACAAGTTTTTTTTTCTATAGGTAATTATATCAACGGGTGGGGTTGAATATGATCGTGATGGCTAGATTTTATAGTTTTGATTTAATTTAGGTGGTAATAGTATGCTGAATCTGAATTTCATGGTTTGGTTTGGACTGCCAAAACGATTACCATTTTGATTTAATTTAGAAGGCAGAGCTATAACAAATATAATACAACTACCTAAACAGAAAAAAAAATCATACCGAGTCCCCCTTGGACCTCGGGTCAAATTCCAGATTGAATTTTATCCCAACTTCACAAAAGCAATGCAAAAATCCGAAAGTTGAATTGATTTGAATTCCCAAAACTGCTCAAAACGGAATGTAAAATCCAAAAAATTGAACTGAATAGGGTTGGTTTACCAAATGATGGAATGAGTACTTATATAACCAAGGCTGCTTACATGATTGATTGATTGAGTTGTGAGTACCATATCTCCATAATTTGGTTTTTTTTAATAGTAATAAAATAAAATAAAAACAGAACCCTTAAATTGACGAGACAAAAGGGTTTGCTTACATGATTCCCAGTAGGTACCGTACTGGAGTAGTAGCACAGTCGAAGCCACAGCCACACCGAGGGCACGCCAAGAAATTGTCGATGGTGAAATCGGCGGACGCCACCCCTACCGAGAACCGGAGTTCATCTTCGCTGCGGACGACCTCCACGATGTTGAGCCACAGGAACAGAATCTTGACGCTTATGCCGCTGAGGTCGGTGATCATGTCCTTAGAGATTGTCCCACTAATCGTCGACTTGTACTTGAGGCGGTACGAGCCCTGGAGAGAGAAGGTGCAAGTCCCCTTCAGGTAAGCGCGGAACTTTCCGGTAGCGGGGTCCAGTTCATACCCGGTGATGCCTTGGGGGAGGAGGCCTACCGGGAAGTCGTACTCCTGGAGGAGCTCGTACGCCGAGAGACTACTCTCGTTTCCGCCGCCGGGGACGGTGGCCGTGGCCGGCGATGAGAGGTAGATGAGGAAGCAGACGATGACGGTAGCTGGGAACATGGACCACATGGTCGTTGTGGAAAAATGGGTTCGCGTGTGTCGGGACTGGGGCGGGGGACTGGACTCGGGTGGGTGGGCATTCATATTAATATTATCAATATCATAGATTCATAGGATAGGATGCATTTATTATTATTATTATTATTATTATTTGTCATTATGTGTGTCAAATGTCAATTACTTGTTGCCTTGGGTTGCTGCTTTACATCAAAACGACGACATTTTAGATTTTTTTTAAAGGATACATATCAGTATGGTTTTGGAAAGAAACGATATCGTTTAACTGTTACCGCACAGGCACAGAATCCCAATTCGTATGTACGTACCTCATCTGTGCTGTGCTCGCGTACTGCGCACGTGACTGATGATGACGACTTTAGCGAGCAGGTTGGAATCCAACCAACAATGTATGTGAATACAAAAACCATCTCGATCACGCCGCGGCCCAAAAAAACAAACGCAAGGGAAATTATTTTCAAAACGTTACCATTTACCCTTTACCTTCATATATTGAAAGGTGGTAAATGGTACGGTCAGCACTGAATAATGCATACATATTATGCATTGTTCCCATATAATCACAATCAGACAATAACCAACAGGTATGGCTGGAGGACAACTTAGTGGGAGGGAGGCATCGTTCCCTATATATGCTTCATCTAATCAATATGTTTCAAATCACATTGTAGGAAACAAAAATTAGTACTCATGCAAAATCCTAATCATGGTCATGCACTATCAAAGTGCAAGACCCAAAATTAACCTACTTTAACAACTTTGGAACCCACGCCAAAATAAACAACTTCGGAACCCACACCAAAATAAAACAACATTTTAAGAATAATATCGGTGATAACACACAACTCTCATTTCTGCTAGCAAGATCCTTGCCAACCTCTCCCAACCTAATCTATACAATTCAAGTCAACAATTAAAATGGGCACTTAAAAACATCTGCTAACCATAGAGATCATGAATAATAATCTGATTTCATGGTGGCTTTTCATCATACATCGCGTCTGATAACTTTATAACATGAGGATGATAAGAGGAGACAAAAGAAGGATAAAGCATATATTCATGCCATCGCATAAACAACTGAAATAACAACCTTTCTATATGTATAGCCATCATAACTTTAAAATTACATCAATTAGAGAGCACCTAAAACTATGAGTTTAGGTACGCCTCAAGGCCATAATCAGCCTACAATGGACTGCCCTCACCATCTGGAGACCGAACACATGCACAATAATAGGCAAAAGTACTAATTATTGTGCATAAGGCAAGTTCAGTGAGATGAACTAAAAGTGTACCATACAAAAACCAATACCGAAATAATAACAATGACTGGCACAAAGGACATTCAGGCATAAATTCATAATATACAATCAGAAGACATAATCCGGGAGTGAATTCAGAAAGAAAAAAACGTAAACCAAGACCTACATGAATACTGCTAATCACAATAAAAATGGAAAATGAAAGAACATAGACTCAAAATATAGCTCCGTAACAAATCAACTCACATCCTTGAGTCTTTTTATCAAGGCATCCAGGGATTTCTTTTTTGGATTTTGCTTTGCATTCCTTCCTCCAAAGGATCCAAATAGCCTTTCAGAAGGATCCTTCAATTTCTCAGAAGCAGCCATCACCTTCTTATAATCCAAAGTATTGTAACTCCTTTCCCTGATTACTGGATTCAGAAAATTCTCGGGATGATTGCTCAGTAGCAAATTAATCAGTTGCCTTGCCTCGGCCAAAGCAGTTTTCAGCTCATTTATCTCTGAGTCTGAGAAGAGTGTTGTGAGACTATCCACAAATGATTCCAACAACTGAATATCTGAGTCAACCCCCATAATAGCATTAAAATTGTATCTTTTAACTGAATCCCCAACTAGGACCCCAACAATTTTCTCTGATATGTAGGAGACAACATCCTGTAGAACTCTTTTAAGTGTTTGGACTGACAATACCTGCTGGGCTGTAGAAACAAGAGTTTCCAAATATATTATCAACTCATTCATATACTCATTTGCAATGTGGGGAGGTTCATCCACCGTCCAATTCACATTCTCAATCAACATCATAAAACCATCAACCTTCGTTTTAAGCAATCTAGATAGCATGTCTTCTGCGGCATCACGTGCATGTTTAAGGGGAAACTGCCTCCTGCCTCTTTCTGCCATTCGTAAAGGAAATCCGGAAAGTTGTGCAGCTCGGCGGAAGAAGAAATCACAGGCACGCTCCAGGGCAGTCATATTCGCTGAAAGCTGCATAGCTTGGGACACACCGCTAACTGATGTGCTAATCAGCTTCAACAAAGCATCATCCAAAACCTCAGTTAAAAGCCTATCCAGATACTTCTTCACAACATCATAGAAATCAATGTTCCCACCATATGACATGAAGCTGATGGAATCCTCAATAAAGGACCGCACAATGCGACAGCAATCCGGCACCGTAGATGAGAATGGGGCAACATAAGGGAACGCGGGAACTATATCTGAAGTTTGTATCTGAAAGGATAACACATGCATCGAATACTCGTACTCCTTCCTCATCAACATTTGCTCAAAATTATCAGCAGCAAGCACCTCTGCAAACTGTTTACTGCAATCCGAGAGCAACAGGTCATGGTACTTATCCCCATGGTTGCTCAAAACAACAAGCAACGGATCAACCACGTATCCATACCGCCGCAAAGTCACGCTCAGCAAACTCACATAATCCTTAATCAACAACAGGTGATTCGCGGTCTCCATCCTAGAAAACTGTCCCTCCAGCACAGAACACATCTTACTCACTGCAGTTTCCCACAAATTCTCAACCTGTAGTTTGGAAATCAAACCCCCAGCCGTCCTAAGGATTCGATCCTCGACAATAAAAAACCCCGCGATTTGGGCGAAAAACGTCTGGTGGGACTCGAGGAACGGCATCATGGAGGAAACCTGAAAATCCGACGTCAACTGCAGCTTCCGATTCTCGAAATAGTACCGCTTGAACCGATCCTCGAGCCCTAGGGTTTGGTGTATGTGATAAGCCCTATACAACGGGGTCAAATCAAACCCCAGCACGCTACTGCCATTACTGCTATCCCTACTTTGATCGCCATCGTCGTCATCGAGCTCTTCTTCTTCCAACGCGTAAACGCAGTCTCTGGAACTGAGTCGACTCTGCTCCTCCGCCTGCCGCTGCTTGATCCGAAGCTCCTCCTCCCTCTGCCTCGCCGCCGACGCCTGCCCGATCGCGATCTGACCAATATTGCGGCTCACGGTACGGATCTCCACCAGCCAGTCCCCAAACTCCTTGCTGATTCGGGTCTCGATATGCGACCGGATGGCTGGAATGCCCTTCTCCAGCACGCGCTGGAGAGCGGAAGAGGGGGTCTTGTCGAAGAACTCTCGCTCGATGGAATCGACGCACTTCAACACCATGTAGAGGTTGTTGTCGGCGAGGTGGAGGTTGGCCCTGGAGCAGAGGGCAGAGAGTCGGGAGCACGAGTGGACCGAGTCGAGGGCGAGGTCAACGTTGCGGCTGACGATCCGGGCCTCGACGAAGCAGTCGAGGGTGGAGAGGAGAGGGGCGGCGACGGAGTGGAGGGCGGCGTTGGAGGAGGAGAGGGAGGACTTGAGGGACTCGACGTCGGAGAGGAGGGATCGGAGGTCGTCCACGGCCATGATGAACTCCTGGTAGTGGGCCTTGCAGACCTCTTCGATCTCCGACTCCTTGGACTTGGCGAAGTGGCGGAGGTGTTGGAGGAGGGTCTCGGGCTTGCCCGAGGCGAACGCCTTGCGGACGAAGGGAGCGAGGTCGTCGTTGTTGCAGATTGCAGAGGAGAGGAGGAGCTGCTCCTGCTTGTCGGCTGAGTCGCCTCCTCCATCCGCCGCCACCGGCGCGACTTTCCGGCGATTCCTCAACGACTGCATCGCCGCTACTGTCAGAGAAAGAAACCGCTAGGGCGACGGACGGGGGGCGTGAAATGACGAGAATGAAGAGGAGGGTGGGTGGGGTGACTGAAATGACCAAAATGGCACGGTCAGTGACCTAACGCCGGCCTTGTGCTTGATGGGTTTTTGCGGGACGTTGTAGGGATAGTTTGGTAATTTGGACAATTTTGACGGACACAGGACGTGGGCGATAGTCACGGATGACACGGTAGCGAGATAATATAGGGGAAAAATATATCCGCGATGGCAATGCTATAGGCAGAGGCGTCTATCTCTCTCCCGTGTCTGAAATCTTGATGTGCTTTTTGGTTTTTTACTTGGGGCCTAACAAAATTACTCTTTTAGCATTTTATTTGTTTTTTTAAAATTATTTTTTAAAATATTCTTTATATATTAAACCAAGGCATATTTGATCAAGTATTTTTAAAAAAAAAAATTATTCGGTCAAGAGCAATTTTAATAAGTTGTTGAGAGATTATTAATCATTAAGGCTTAATAATAAATGTTTACAAACACTCAAAAGTATTTATAAATTTTAAAAAAATTAAACATCCCACAAGTAATACCTAATGCTTATTTTATAAATTATAATTACCAGGGCGACTTCAAAAAAATTATTTAGAGTGTTCGCTTTATATATCCATTAATATAATTAGTATATTATATATACTAATATCAACTATTTTTACGGTGCGTCAAAATATCAACTATTTTAATAATACTAAAACAAGTCAATAATAATTATTTTAATTTATAATATCAGTATTTTATTGTTATTATTATTATTATTAGGATGGAAAGAAAAAAAAAGGTGAATATTGGTGTAGATTTATACATTTTAGGGATGATTCATAAAAATATGAGTAAAAGGTAACTTTTTAAATAAAATAAAATTTATTTATTATGGGTGTGAAGGTTTCTACGTCATTAAAGAGCTCCAATTAAATATCTCACTATTCATCCCCACCCCACGTATTTATACTGACTTGAAAATTTTCTATCACAGGAAAGTCCGCACAACAACCCCACGCATATAGCAACTAGCCCCACTCTATATGGCTACTAGCTAGTTTATTATAATAATTAGGGCCGTAAATGAATCGAACCGAGCGGAACACTATAGTATTTATAGTGCTCGGCTCGGCTTTGTATTGTTCCTTAACAAACCGAGCCAAACACAAACACTAAATTATTATGTTTGAGCTCGTTTGTTATTATTTGTGAACAGCTTATTAATGTTAACAAATAGTTCATGAACACTAGTTCATGAATGAGGTTCATAAATATATTAACGAATGTGTTCACGAAAATTAATCTTTATAAATTCATTTATTCGTAAAAAGATTATTTATTTGTTCGTTCGACTATTGTTCATAAATAAGAACATATATTTATTTAATATTTATAAATAAATATATTCATTCGTCCATTCATTCATGAATTTCAATGTACATTTGTTTGTTTGTTTGTTCATGAACAAAAATATCTTACTCAAAATAATAATGAAAAAATACAAAAATTAATATAAAATTATATATCATTTATCTGAAGAAGTATGTTTTACATAACAAACCAAATTTTACAAAAATTAATCCAATACAATAGAAGAAAAAGCTAAGAGCCATGAGTGAACCCATTGCCCAGAAAAATTACATAGTATATAAAATTGCATAAACATTTCTCAAAGGGTAATAATCTGTAGTTCCAAAACAATGGTAAAGACAACGAGCATAGCTACAAAACAAATAA
Source organism: Taxillus chinensis (assembly GCA_023512835.1). Taxonomy (NCBI): domain Eukaryota; kingdom Viridiplantae; phylum Streptophyta; class Magnoliopsida; order Santalales; family Loranthaceae; genus Taxillus; species Taxillus chinensis. Next base: position 6,612,059 of record CM042090.1, on the reverse strand, counting down.
CAAATTCAGAAGAAAAATTAATTATCAAATGAAGAAAATTTAAAAATTAAAAGCATATCAATTAAGTATGAAAACCAAATTAAAATTGCATAACTTTAATTTCATTAAAACAGATAGATAAGGGAGAAGATCTCTCGGGACTAAAAATAGAAGAACTGCAACAAGGGGTGTAGACCGATAGAAAGAGACCAATCCATGGAGGAGCAGAGAGAGGGGGCGCAGACTAATCCATCTTCAACCTTGTGGCCTCATGATCGACACTCGGCAGAGAGAGCGGGTACTTCAAAATTTTTATACATAAAAAAGTAAAAGATAGATCTTAGGGTGTAGATCGATGTGTTGGGTGCAGATCCATGATGATGGGTGCATAAGTATAGGTCGATGACAAATAGGTTCAGAACTACAGATCAATGACAAATGGGTGCGAATCCACATCGCTAGGTTACATATCTATGTTGTTGAAGAGTCATTAGCCACATCTAAATTTTTTATTTAAAAAACAATTTAAAACAATACAAAAATATAACTCAATCCATATCAATCATCTTTAAAAACATACAAAAAATAAGAAAACAAAATGACTAAACATAAATGTTATTAATTACTAATTAGTAATTACCATGGTATAGAGATAGATGGCGATGGATGCTGCTAAGAGAAGAGTGATAAATTCGATACCAGCGCCAGTGGCTAGGGGGAGGAAATGAGTGGTAGTAAGAGCAAATTCGGTTAATTCGATTAACGTATGGGATAGGTGTCGGCCGCATAATATTATTTTAATAATTTTTATTTTTAAATTTTGTTACCTATTTATAAATGATGGTTTGTGAACATAATTATTTATGTTTACAAACATATGTTTGTGATCAATGTGATGTTTACCCATGCCCAAACTCGCCAAGCTCCTCTACCATCATGGCTTCTACATACCTTCGGTCACCAAGAGAAGAACAAAGTATTGAATCAATATGCAGAAACAAGAAAACGAATAAGAGGAGGAAGACAGAGTCGAGACTGACACTGTATTTGACTTTATTAATGAAAATATGTGTTAACACTATTTAATCAATTAAGTCTTTTATACATGAACTCTATAATGGAAAATATCTATTTTGCCCCTATTATACCCCCCACAAGATGGTTGTAGGGATCTGATACAACCATCTTGGTCAATAGTGTCAAAAACGTTATAGAGGGCAACAACTTGGAGATGGCATACTTGTTATGGTCATTTAAACTTCCATTCATTACACAAACTAAGCCAGGAGGGCTTAATAAATGGACTACCTAAAATCAAGCACACAGAATAGTTATGTGAAGGTTATTTGACTGGAAAGCAACGACGCAATCAATTCCCCAAAGAAGCTCTATTTAGATCAAGTGCAGTGTTAGAATTAATACATGTAGATTTATGTGGACCAATCACACCTGCAACATCGGTAGGTAACAAATATTTTTTCCTAATGGTTGATGATTATAATAGATATATGTGGATCTCACTATTAAAGTCCAAAGATCATGCTTTCAAAAAAATTCAAGAAATCAAGTCTGAAGCAGAATTAGAAATGGGCGTGAAGATTTTATATAGATTAGGGTGGTGAATTCCGATCTAGTGAATTACAAATTTCTGTAAGGAGATGGGTATTAAATGTTTTTTAATAGCCCCTTACTCCCCTCAGCAAAATGGGGTTGCAGAGAAAAAAAACCAAATGGTAACATCAATGACATGAAGCATGATGCAAAACATGAATATGAAAGCAAAGTTTGGGGGAGAAGCTATCATAATTGCTATATATATTTTAAATTCTACAGCTACCAAGAGTGTGGTGAGAATGACTCTATATGAAACGTGGCATAGACACAAGCTAGTGGTTCATTACATGCACATGTTTGGGTGTGTAGCACATGTGAAACCTGTAGATGGACATGATAGTAAATTTACAGCACGAAGTTCACCAATGGTCTTTATAGGATATGAGAACAAAACGAAGGCTTATTGAGTGTATTATCCAATTAGAAATAAAGTGGTCATCACATGTGATGTTATTTTTGATGAAGAGAAGGCATAGAGTTAGGAATTCATGCATCACACAGGAAATGCATGCACAAAGGATTTAAAAAAAAAACCTATAGTCTAGCATAGACTGAAATTATCAACAATGTAGATGTTCATACTAATGTGGAACCATTAATTTCACAGTAGGTAGAGGAAAGTATAGTAGCAGTAGCAATCAATCTACAAACTCCATCTCCTCAAACAACATCTTTAACACATGAATCGGCCACTGCATCATATCCTTTAGTCCAAACACCAATATGTACAAGACATCTACAAGACCTTTATGACTTGACTAAACTAGTGCAATTTGATTTCTCTGGCTATTGTCTACTGGGTGTGAATGATTCAGGGACTTTTCAAGAAGTTGTAAGGGATAAACATTAGAGAAATGCCATGTAGGAAGAAATTGACTCTATTTAAAGTAATCACATATGGAGTTTAGTGCATCCACCAGTTGGGCAATAAGTAATTAGACTAAATTGGGTGTACAAAGTGAAGAAGAAATCTGATGGCAAGGTGCTAAAATACAATGCTCGATTGGTCGCGAAAGGGTATGCGTAAAGACATGGTATTGATTTTGAGGAAGTTTTTACACCGGTCGCAAGAATGGAGACTGTGGGGCTATTTATCGCTCTTGCAGCTGAAGAAAGTTGGTGGTTACATCACATGGATGTAAAATCTATGTTCTTGAATGGAGAATTAAGAAAAGAAGTATATGTCCAACGACCACATGGTTTTGAAGAAAAGGGCAGTGAACATAAGGTACTCAGGTTACACAAAGCCCTATATGGATTAAAATAGGCCCCAAGAGCATGGAACACTAAGTTGAACTGCACACTAACGTCATTTGGTTTTAATAGAAGTCTGTATGAACATGCATTTTACAAGAAAAATGATGGGAGCACACGGTTGCTTGTAGGAGTCTGTGGTGGACTTAATTATCACTGGTAGCTGTCAAGATCGAAGAAATTGAAAAGTTCAAACAGGAGATGCAGAAATGTTTCAAGATGACTAATTTGGGGCTATTGAGCTATTATCTTGGCATAGAGGTGGTGCAGGCACCTAATAGAATTTCTGTATGTCAGATAGCATATGCAAAGAAAATTCTCCAAGACCATGGTATGCGGGATTGTAATCATACGCAAACCCCAATGATAAAAAAGATTTAAATTGAGCATGGATATTTCATCAAATCTAGTTGATCAAACTATGTATCAGAGCATAGTGGGCAGTTTGCGTTATTTACTACATACCAGACCAAATTTAGCGTTTTCAATTGGAATCGTGAGTAGGTATATGGAGACTTCGAAAATAGAACATCTTACTGCGGTAAAACAGATCTTAAGATATGTAAAGGGTACACTTGATTTAGGTTGTATTTATGAAAAAAAGAAATCAAACGAGTTTAAATTGGTGGGTTTTAGTGATAGCGACATGGCAGGTAATGTGGATGGCGAGTACAAGTGGGGTATTGTTTTTCTTGGGCTCTAACTTGGTGAGCTGGCAGTTAAGAAAATAGACGGTGGTTACTTTATCCTATTGTGAAGTGGAGTATATAACATCTGCTACAATAGCTTGCCAAGGAATTTGGCTAACTTCTTTACTTACTGATCTCACGAATCAGGTAACAAATCAGATAAAGCTTCACATAAACAATCAATCTGTCATTTTCTTGCAAGAATCTAGTTTTCCATATTTTTCAACAAGCACATAGATATATACATGTTATCATTTTATATAGGACTGTGTGACAGAAGGGAAGATAGTGGTTGAACATGTCAGCACAATTAGATAGTTTGCAGACATTCTAACAAAACCAATCGAAAGGCTGAAATTTCTGGCTATGCATGAGAAGATAGAACTGCAGTTTGTGAAACATGCCAACTAGCTCAGGGGTTGAATGTTAGACATAATCTAGTTGGTAACCTGGACAAAGTCTCTGTCTTTTTTTTTTTCTATGTTTTGGTCTTTTTGTTTCATTCTTTGATTTGTGTTTAGTTTTTTAATTGGGCCAAGAGAATCGTGTCATTTTAGGATAGAATTTCTTTTATTTTTGTTGAGGGTATAAGTGAATATCCATCAAATTCTATTGATGGTATTCACATTTATTTTGCAAATTTGCTAGTATATGTTGTATTGCTTTATAAAGTGGAAAATAGAAAACGTTGCTGTTGTGTGTGCACCACAAAAACGTTTCGGCTCTCTATTTTTGTTCTTTTACAATGCACTTGTGCTGGAACAGTCATCAGGTTACGTCCAAGCGGAGGAATTGGGGGAACCAAGATCATCTACAGTAACTACCATTGGACTGAAGATGGGGCCGTGGAGAGAGCAGGCGATGATGGAGGTCCAAACAGGCTGCGGAAGCAGTGGGGCCAACATTACCAGGAGGAGCTGGCAAGGATGTTAGAGGAACGTTGGGATTGGGCCCTCCCACTAAATTCGCTACAGCGACCGGGAGGGAGTCCTATACGGTGGGTGTAGACTGTAGAGTTATTCGATCAACACGATCGGGTTTCCGAGTATTTTTAGTTACCAGCGAAACAAGCAATATTATCTGCTGGACCAACTCACCTCCTCAACCATATCAATATTATTGACCCAAATTTACAGCACCAACTCATCTCTTCCCATCATATGTTGTATGTATTATATATCCATATTTAACGTGAATCGTGTCATCAATCTTATAAATTGCATGGCGGAGCGCATTTCCCTCCGATTGATCGAAAAGTATGGTCTATTTATTCCCATTAATTATCATCAGTTTCGCCAGTGTACGCTAAAAATAATACAAAAAAAATTTCAAAACCATTCTCCATACCCCATTAATTTCAAACTTGTCTCTCGACCCAAACACAAACAAAAACGACATGAAGCCCACGTACATTTCGTCCCTATGCCTCTTGCCCATAGTCTTTTGCCTTTCCCTTCCTCCCCACCTCGCCGTTGCCGATCTTCTTACCTCGGCTTCCGAGGCAGCCGCCCCCGCAGGCGGAAGCCTTGTCGCGAACGCCTGCCAGTTTGCGGTGCAGAAGGAACTCTGCTTCTATATTCCCCAGTCCCGGCCGGGGAGCATCTTGGAGGACCGTATCGCCATGGTGCAGGTTTCGCTCAAGCAGGCTTCCATGAGAAGCGCAGAGATCTCGGAGCGCATCGACGCCATACTACACAACGAGACCTCGCTAGCGAGCCTTGCACCCGGCACGGACCAGTGCCTGGCCGACTGCCTGGAGCATTTCGTAGACGCGACGGACCAGCTCGATGACTCCATGGCAAAGCTGGTAACGACAGGGTACAAGGATGTCAAGGCGTCAGTGCAGGCGGCGGTCTCGGACGTGGAGTCGTGCGAGGCAGGGTTCAAGGACCAACCGACGGCGGACAAGTCGGTGTTGGAAGGGTCCACCGAGGTGTTCCGACAGCTCTGCAGTAATGCCCTTGCCATCGTCGAGAATTTGGCCCACTAAACACGCAAAATTTATATTTTTTTTCTGGATTATGCTGTTGCCTGTCGTCTGTCCTGTGCATGCATGAATGCTGCTTACGTAGGTGCTCATCACCTCTTTGAGCATCGATTCTTTTCGAGTGTTACAGTTTGAGGAGTTAATATGGGCCTTGTGGCTCTTAAACATTTTAATGGAATTGGTCGGTTGGAGATTATTCGATTGCATTAATTGTTTACGATGAAAACGAATTTTAATTGCAACCAAGTACCAAGTGATTTATTCATATAATTTTTTTATATGATATGTTATCATTAGGATTACTCATTGATTATATAATTCCAGTAATACATAGTATTACTATTTTAATAATGATGGATGTTCACTAATTATTACATATTTTATAGTTATTTTGATAAACAAATTTCTTTCAGTAAAAGTAAAATAATAATTTTGTCATCACCAACCTTCATTTTAACTCTAGTCTCATGCTATTAGGGATGAATATTGGTCAGTTTAATCAATTTATGTAGTATTTTTAGGGACAAATCCAGAAAGCTTAATTAAGGGGGTCAAAATATAAATTGTGTAACTCATATCTAATTAATTGTGTTATTTAAAACTACGATTAGCACCAGGCCCGATCCAAGGGAGAGGCCCTAGGATGCCCGGCCCATTGGTCCATTTAAGGGGCACCAATTTTTTTCATCTAGGGTACCCCACTGACTCCACGCACCACGCACCCCGCACCATGCATCCACGAATCGATCCTCCCACACCATTGTAGTCACTCCCGAGTCCTATCGGCTGCCAGCACCACGTAGCCCTGCACAGTTGCACTCGATTTGCCTTTCACCGTCTGACGGCTGCGGTGACACCCTCAACCCCTCACCTTTCACGATTTCACCGAGCCACCAAGGTCACATGATGGGCGATGGCGTCAGCGTGAGACAACAATGCAATGATAGTAGCGTCACATCCGTTGATCGTCTGACGCAGGACGACCATCGACCGATGATTTGACAGACGACGATGACAGTTCGTCGATCTGGTTGGTGGCGACGAGCCGACAACGATTTGATCCTCCATGGCTCCACCTCTACTCCTCGGCAGTTGGCTCCTCCAGGCTCACGACAGTCCTCCTTCCCTAATCACTCAACAAGTCTTTTTTTAGGTAATAGCAAATTACCAAAGTTTAAATTGAATAATTCAATTAAAAATTATTTAGTATCGTATTGATAGATGATATTTTGATTTGATGACTATGAGATCAATATAATTTTTACATTTCGGCAATTCAATTGAATTATGACATTTAAAATTATAACATTGATTTGAATAATTTTAATTTGGTGTTACATTGTGTTGAATCATGTATAGATTAATAGTTGCTTTTTGTTTTGATGATGTTTTTAGTTTTTTAATTTAATTATATTTGATGAGATGACTATGATATTAATATAATTTCATTGTATAGATTATTGAATAATATTTATATACTGTAATTTTTGAGTGTGTTGAATTGTAATATGATAATTTTAATTTGTTATTTTAGGAGTCATCATTAGACCATACATCCTAAAAAGTAACTTTCCGGAAATGCGAAAAGAAAAAAAACAAGATAAAGAAGATTTTATCCAAAGTCAATCCAGACCCCTTCATAAGTTTCTAGTTTTTACTAAACAACCAAGGACTTCAGATTTAGGCATTAAAGAAGAACCTAGTAATCAAGATTTAGTAAATGAAGAACCTCTTAATGAAGCCATGGTGAACGAAGAAGAAACTCCTAATTAAAACTTAGTAAATGAAGAATATCCTTCTAATCAAGACATAGTTAATGAAAATAATCAATATGAAGATGACAGTGAAAAATATGGGCTTTCATTTTGTTCAAACATTGATGATCCGAGTGAGTGGAATGTTATCGATTAGAATCTTATAGATACCTTAGTTAAAAGGGGTCCTATGAGGAAGGATGATACTAATTTCTTAATAGATGATAGTAATAGACATTTTTCATTTTCCCATTAGATCTGACACTTGCCAAATGAAGAGAAGCATGATAGGAAATGGTTAGCATATTCATATACTATCTATAGAATATATTGCTTTGTTGTAAGTTGTTCAAGAAAGCTGGAAACACAACTCAATTGGTTGATGAAAGCTACAAAGACTAGAAAAATGTTACTCATCAACTTAAATCCCATGAATCCAACTGTAGAGACCCGTGTCTGTGTGGTTAGAGTTAAGCCCGAATAAGAATTTAGAATTTCTTCGACAGTGTGGCCTTAGGGCGAGCGTTGAGTTATTATTAACATTATTTTAATATTCGGAGGTTATTAATATGTGTTATTATTATAATAATTATTTTAATGTTTTGGGTTTATAATTACTATGACGTTGACATTAATATAATTATTTAAGTCTTGGATTATTATTATTAGTACGTTTATTGAGTTTATTACTATTATAATTATGTGACTATTGTTAATCCGAGTATTTAATCTTTAGACCTGATTATTACTATAATGTTAGTATTATTAATAAAATTTAATAATACTTGAGGTTAACTCTTATAATGAGTTATTATTATTTTTATTACTGATATTAATATTCCTACTAATCTATTTATTATTATTATTATTATTTAACGTTAGTATAAATAGGGGAACCTTGGGTGAAACCCTAGGTCCGTTGTATGTGCACAGAGTTTAGAAAGGGAGAGCTGTAGGTTCAAGCTTTTGGGTTCAGTCTATCTTCAATTCTTCAATCCAGGTAGGTAACCCTAGACTCTTCGTCGTTAATTCATGATTGTTAACCGTTGGGATAGCCTTGAATCGTGCCTTCCATCTTGTTTTCTTTTTTTGCCTTCTTTTCTTTTTCCGTACGTCGCTCACCCGCCTCGCGCCTGCATGAAGTGCAGACTTGCTCTATGATAAATGTTAACCACACTATTTTTTTTTATTTAACCCCTTATTAACGACATCATCGGGTATAACTGGGCCATATGGCCTAGTTCCTTGCTGTATGTGGTGGTTGCGTGCGTCAGAGGTCCAGTCTGCTCCTGCGTGCGGAAGAGGCGATTGTAGCTTTGGCGTGTAGGGTGTGCATCGTGTCATAGGTTAACAATTAACATCTTTTTTATATATATATATTTAAAAAGTAAACCAGGCCTTCAGGCCTGGTCTTCGTCCGCGCTAAGGCGCGTTGCATGCCTTTGTGGAAAGGAAAGCGGGGACAGGGTTGGGTCGTCGCGCCACGCTGTTGCAAGGCGTGGTTATTGCGCCGCACAGACGTGATGAAGGGGACGACGACGCCTCGCCATCCTCACGCACGTGGATACCAACCCTAACGTTACAAGTATAGATATTAGGGCTAGTTTATAATTTAAGTTAGTCGAGCTTGTTTAATTAGTTGATTAAATAATTAATATATGTGCCTGACATTGTTTAACATTATAAATACCAATTTGTATTGGATTGATTGGTTTGATTTTTTTTTTAAAAAAAATTCATTGGGTTAATTATTCAGTTTGGTAATTTAATTATCTTATGGTACGTTATTATTTGGATTATCATTTGTTGGTTGCAAAAGAAATTGATGGTGGAATTGATTGGGTTACCATGGGTCCCACAGAGGGCTGGCAAGAGGCTGCAGGTCCCCCATGTGGCAAGTAACTCAGGTCCCATATGTGGCTGGTTGTCATTAGGGACACCGTAGGTCCCATGTATGGCTATCAAAGAGGAGTTTGGAATACCGGGAGATAGCGGTGGTAATTTCTGTGGATAGATGAATTACCAGTGTGGACCTTTAATGATTAGAATGTGATGTGATATCTTATTTGTGATTTGAATGAAAGTTTGTTGTGATGGAATGTGACACTACACTGGCACAGGCATACACAGATCATACAGGCCTAGGAAATTATAGTGATAGGTTTGTGGAGATGGGGACCACCTACTGGGCACTCGTGCTCACCCTACTTTATTGACATTTCTTTACAGGTTGTAGAGGATAGCCGTTGGAGCCATAGCGGAGCTGTCGGGACATCTTTATGTAGGGTTCATTCATGGCTTATTCTTTACCCTTGATTATTTGGTCATTTTTTTTTCCGGACTTGGATCCGTGACAGTTGTACAAACTTGATTGGCTGGACTTCGGTAATATTATTTGCAGATATGTTTACTAATGACTTGTGTGATGCATGGGATTATTTAAAAGTACAATGCTACCCCCGTTGTGGTATTGTGCAGGGTTGAATCAGTCACCAACCCCTCGACCCCTGGAGCGGGCGTGGGGAAGTCGCGTTCCTGGTTCTGTGGGTTAAGAATCTGGGGGCGTGACAAGTTGGTATCAGAGCATGGTTTAGTGGACCTAGGTTAGTGAGGGGTGGTTGATAGACACTTAGAAGCTTAGAAGACTATAGGGAGGGCGCCTGATCAACGCAGTCCTTATATGTGTTCTGGGTTGACTGAGGGTTCATCAGATCATCCTAAGAAGCATTTGGGTTGGGTGCATACATGCTGCGTGACTGTGTGCATATCTAGGCACTAGAAATCATCTGCTAATGATGCTATAATGATGTACTTGTATTGATTATACTATTGACTATTTGTGGGTTGTCCTTCTTTGATAATTGATGATGATTAACTGGAAATTTCAGTATGCTAGTTTAAACCTAAGAAATCTAAGTGAATAACCCCATAATTTGGTTGTTTGACTAGTGCGCAGTAGTTAATAGATATTGTTGATATGTGTTGGTGCAGAATGGCACCCAAGACTAGGGCTCAAGGTCCAGCAGAGGATCTATCCATTTAGTCTGAATCACAAGGAGAACAGAGTTCTCCAGTATCTGCCTTGGGTTCAGAGATTGCTGCTCAGATTGGGGCTTAAATACTGAGCCAAATCCAGGGTGCCATGCAGGGTACCATGAGGGAGGTGGCCAAAGAAGTGATGCAGGAGGAACTGAGGAAGCAGCAGCAGCCTCAGTAGGAGCAACAGCAGGAGGTTCTAGAGGAGAGTCAGCCACAGGTTACGGCAATTCCGCCTGCAGTACCGATCGACTGGTGAGTCAGTTTCTGAAGCAGAAACCGACAAAGTTTGAGGCGAATACGAGACCCGATGAGGCCGAGGAATGGGTCAAATGGATAGAGGACATCTTCGAGCTGATCCAGGTGCCCGAGGAGGCTAAGGTTCGCTTAGCCATGCATTTCCTAGTAGGTGGGGCCCGCAGGTGGTGGGACGCTGTGAAGCATGTTCACGAGAGCCCGATGGCATGGGAGGACTTCGTGGAGCTCTTCTACACAGAGTATTTCCCTCGCTGGCATGCCCGATGGCATGTGCAGAAGACGAGGCGACGGGAGTACTATACACTGGAGCATGGCGGTCGGACTGTGATAGAGTATGTCACTGCTTTCACTGAGCTAGGGAGATTTGCCCCAGAGTCATGGAGGGTTGAGGCTAATAAGACCCAGGATTTCATTGATGGGCTGAGACCATCACTCAGGAGGGGACTGAACATGATGGAGTTGACCACGTATAGTGACGCAGTCAACAAGGCACTTATTGGAGAGCGGGACTTAAACCAGATCAGGACTCAGAGACCAGGGAGCTCATCGGGGCCTAGCCAAAAGAGGCCAAGAGAGGAGCAGTCTGAGGGATAGGGGGACAAGAGGCCGGTGCCCAAATTCTCACAAACGGGGAACTCAGGCAGCAGTTCTACCTCACGGTTTTCAGGGACATGTCGATCTTGTGGACTTCGGGGACACAAGGAGGCGGATTGTAGGCGGAAGAGTGGCAACCCACTCAAGTGTTTTCGATGTGGGGGACTGGGACACAGGATAGGAGAGTGTCCTTCTGCCAGCTCGGCTAGTGTTGCGGGGCCACATCGACCTCGTGACCAGGGCCAGAGGAGCGGGACTCCATATCAGAGGCCAGCTCAGTCAGGACAGTCAGTATAGGGACGACCTGCTACACAGCAGCCTCAGTGGGAGGCCCAGGCTCAGAAGGGACAGAATGATTGAGCTACGACGAGTCAGGCCAGCGGCAGTATGCAGAAGGGGAGGAACTATGCTATCACTGATAGAGAGGCAGAAGTTCCACCAGTTGACGAGGCGAGTCAGGGGCCAGCTGCGGTGAGAGGTACAATTTTGGTTTCACGCACTATTTGTACTGTTTTGATTGATACTGGTGCTACACACTCGTTCATTGCGCACTCCACTGTAGAGGGACTAGAGTTGGATTGTACCACCGTTGATCAGGCCCTTGTGGTTGATACACCCGCAGGGGGCCTGGTGGTGATTGATAGGGTTTGTTCGGGATGTGAGGTTACTCTCGGAGGTGTTGACCTCCGGTGTAACCTATTTGTGATGCACTTTGATGCTTTTGATGTGATATTGGGTATGGACTGGTTGACCCGTGTAGAGGCGGTAATTGAGTGTTATAGGCGACGAGTGACCTTCCTCACACCTAAGGGCACTCGAGGCACCTTCGTGGGTGAGTGGTCTGATGATGCATACAAGTTGGGGCCTTTGAGGCAAGGATGGGGTGATGTAACCCATCAGTTAGCCAGTCTGACTCTAGTTGACCCCCAGCAGGAGGGTAAGGTGGTGTTACCCAAGGTGGTGGATCAGTTTCCCGACGTGTTTCCCGAGGACTTGGTTGAATTACCGCCTGAGAGAGAGGTGGACTTCTCGATAGAGTTGCTACTTGGGACGGCACCGATCAGATTGGCAGCTTACAGGATGGCACCAGTTGAGCTTCGAGAGCTCAAGAGGCAGATTAACGATCTTTTAGCGCGTGGTTTTATTAGACGGAGTAGTTCGCCTTGGAGTGCTCCGGTGTTATTCGCCAAAAAGGCGGATGGTTCACTTCGATTGTGCATTGACTACCGACGGTTGAACCAGGTGACAGTGAAGAACAGATACCCCATACCGAGGATCGATGATTTGTTTGACCAGTTCAGGGGTGCCCGTTGGTTTTCCAAGATCGATTTGAGGTCTGGATACCATTAGTTGCGTGTGCAGGAGTCAGACATCCCGAAGACAGCCTTTAGTTGCAGATATGGCCATTATGAGTGGCTAGTGATGCCCTTCGGGCTCACTAATGCCCCAGCGGTGTTTATGGGGTTGATGAACCAGATCTTCACACCCTATCTTGATCAGTTCGTGGTAGTCTTTATTGATGATATCTTGATTTATTCCCGGACAAAGAGCGAGCATGAGGAGCATTTGCATGTGGTATTGCAGACGTTGAGGGACCATAGACTATACGCAAAATTCACGAAGTGTGATTTTTGGCTGCAGCGGGTGAAATTTTTAGGGCACGTGGTATCATCGGAGGGTATCACAGTGGATCCAGGCAAGATTGAGGCAGTGATGTCTTGGAAGCGACCAACGAATGTTTTTGAGATTCAGAGTTTTCTGGGGTTGGCGGGTTATTACAGGAGGTTTGTCAAGGACTTCTCCCGTTTAGCTGCACCGATGACTGGTTTGACCCGAAAGGGGGTGCGGTTTGACTGGTTGGATGCTTGTGAGGAGGCTTTCAGTCAGCTGAAGGCCAGATTGACTTCAGCACCTATCCTAGTCCTGCCACAGGAGGGTGTACCCTTTGAGGTTTATTGTGATGCCTCTAATGTTGGATTGGGTTGTGTGCTCATGCAGGAAGGACAGGTAATTGCTTATGGTTCCCGTCAATTGAGGACTCATGAGAAGAACTACCCTACGCACGATTTGGAGTTAGCTGCAGTGATCTTTGCATTAAAGAGCTGGCAGCACTATCTCCTTGGGGAGAGGTTTGTGGTATATATTGACCACAAGAGTTTGCAGTACATCTTTTCTCAGCGGGATTTGAATCTCCGACAGAGGCGTTGGGTGGAGTATATGCAGCAGTTCCAATTTGATCTTCAATATACACTTGGGAAGGGGAATGTAGTAGCTGATGCCTTGAGCCGGAAGAGCCAGGCCACGGTGGCTCTCTGTGCTATCAAAGAATGGGAGATGATGGGGCAACTTGCTTCTCTGAGGTTACAGCCAGTACAAGGAGCAGTGCAGGGTATGCTGAGCGTGGTTATAGCAGTGCCTGAGCTGCGACGTCAGATTATTGAGGCTCAGTTGGGGGATGTAGAGTGTGAGGTCATTCGAGACCAAATTCAGACTTCTGTACGTTCCCCAGATTGGACTGAGGATTCTGACCATGTTTTGCGCTATCAAGATCGGTTGATTGTTCCATCTCCTCTCCGGGAGGCAGTTTTACGGGAATTTCATCACTCTCGTTTAGCTGTTCATCATGGGGGAACGAAGATGTATCATGCTGTCCGGCAATAGTTCTGGTGGTCGGGCCTTAAGAAAGCCATTGCGGATTTTGTTCGACGGTGTTTAACGCGCCAGCAAGTCAAGGCCGAGCATTTGCGGTCTGCCGGTGAGTTACAATCGTTACCTGTGCCAGAGTGGAAGTGGGATCATGTGACTATGGACTTCGTCACGGGGCTTCCTCGTTCTAGAGGTCATGATACTATCTGGGTTGTTGTAGACCGTTTGACGAAATCTGCCCACTTTATTCCGATTCGTGAGACCGATCCAGTCCGGACCTTGGGACAGCGTTATGTCGATGTGATCGTACGGTTGCATGGTGTGCCGTTGTCGATTGTTTCTGATAGGGATGCTCGGTTCACTTCACAGTTCTGGTGGCAGCTACAGCATGCATTGGGCACCCGAGTGAATTTGAGTACAGCTTACCACCCTCAGACAAATGGCCAGTCCGAACGCACTATTCAGATTCTCGAGGATATGCTTCGTGCTTGTGTGTTGGATTTTGGTGGTAGTTGTGTCACGGGGTCAGATTTCCTGCGCCTCTCAACCCATTGGGGCACTTAGCTTCTCTATCCACGATCCGCTAAGTTTAGCCTTTGAGGGTTGAAGCGCACGTAGACTGGTTTCGCCCTGCCACTGTGCTCATCAGGAGAACGGCTCCAGTTCCCGACCAGTTTGTGTAAGGATGGCCAAATCCCTTCTTCAACGTCAAGTCCTCGACTAGCGGCGTGCTCCCCGCATTCAACCGGGTCGGCACGTCTGAACTCCGAAGGGGTTCCATCCGTTCTCCTCCACGAACTGCCTGGAACCTTCTCGCTGCGCACCATCTACGCTCCAACCAACCCCTCTCCTTTACGTAGCACGAATCCATTCCTGAATCGTGCCACTAAGAAACGTCCCGCCAGCACCACGCTGCTCGGGTCGTGACATTCTCCTCCACCCAATCCTCGCAACGTCCTCGTTGCGCTTGTCGACATCGCTTCCCCGCGGCGATGGCATCGTTACCTCGACGCCCTCCCACTCGCCCAATGTCAACGGCTTGGACATCGCTTCCCCGCAGGTGCAACACCTTTACCAAGATGCTCGCCCCACTCGCCCAATGTCCAAAGGATAGGAGGCTTCCAAGATCGCTCCGACGCGCTCCTTCGTACTCCCTTGCCCAACTCGTATCACACTCTAGGATACTCCAACTCTATAGACGCGAGACGTGCAAGACACTATCGGTCGACTCACCTCTCGTGAGCTCCCACCTTGGGATCACGCTACTCGCGAGAGTGCTCGGCGAGTCTTCAGGATACGGGCCGGTTCGGCTCTGATACCACTTGTCACGGGGTCAGATTTCCTGCGCCTCTCAACCCATTGGGGCACTTAGCTTCTCTATCCACGATCCGCTAAGTTTAGCCTTTGAGGGTTGAAGCGCACGTAGACTGGTTTCGCCCTGCCACTGGGCTCATCAGGAGAACGGCTCCGGTTCCCGACCGGTTGTGTAAGGATGGCCAAATCCCTTCTTCAACGTCAAGTCCTCGACTAGCGGCGTGCTCCCCGCATTCAACCGGGTCGGCACGTCTGAACTCCGAAGGGGTTCCATCCGTTCTCCTCCACGAACCGCCTGGAACCTTCTCGCTGCGCACCATCTACGCTTCAACCAACCCCTCTCCTTTACGTAGCACGAATCCATTCCTGAATCGTGCCACTAAGAAACGTCCCGCCAGCACCACGCTGCTCGGGTCGTGACATTCTCCTCCACCCAATCCTCGCAATGTCCTCGTTGCGTTTGTCGACATCGCTTCCCCGCAGGCGATGGCATCGTTACCTCGACGCCCTCCCACTCGCCCAATGTCAACAGCTTGGACATCGCTTCCCCCTGAAGTTGCAACACCTTTACCAAGATGCTCGCCCCACTCGCCCAATGTCCAAAGGATAGGAGGCTTCCAAGATCGCTCCGACGCGCTCCTTTGTACTCCCTTGCCCAACTCGTATCACACTCTAGGATACTCCAACTCTATGGACGCGAGACGTGCAAGACACTATCAGTCGACTCATCTCTGTGAGCTCCCACCTTGGGATCACGCTGCTCGCGAGAGTGCTCGGCGAGTCTTCAGGATACGGGCCGGCTCGGCTCTGATACCACTTGTCACGGGGTCAGATTTCCTGCGCCTCTCAACCCATTGGGGCACTTAGCTTCTCTATCCACGATCCGCTAAGTTTAGCCTTTGAGGGTTGAAGCGCACGTAGACTGGTTTCGCCCTGCCACTGGGCTCATCAGGAGAACGGCTCCAGTTCCCGACCAGTTTGTGTAAGGATGGCCAAATCCCTTCTTCAACGTCAAGTCCTTGACTAGCGGCGTGCTCCCCGCATTCAACCGGGTCGGCACGTCTGAACTCCGAAGGGGTTCCATCCGTTCTCCTCCACGAACCGCCTGGAACCTTCTCGCGGCACCATCTACGCTCCAACCAACCCCTCTCCTTTACGTAGCACGAATCCATTCCTGAATCGTGCCACTAAGAAACGTCCCGCCAGCACCACGCCGTCGGGTCGTGACATTCTCCTCCACCCAATCCTCGCAACGTCCTCGTTGCGCTTGTCGACATCGCTTCCCCGCAGGCGATGGCATCGTTACCTCGACGCCCTCCCACTCGCCCAATGTCAACGACTTGGACATCGCTTCCCCGCAGGTTGCAACACCTTTACCAAGATGCTCGCCCCACTCGCCCAATGTCCAAAGGATAGGAGGCTTCCAAGATCGCTCCGACGCGCTCCTTCGTACTCCCTTGCCCAACTCTGTATCACACTCTAGGATACTCCAACTCTATAGACGCGAGACGTGCAAGACACTATCAGTCGACTCACCTCTGTGAGCTCCCACCTTGGGATCACGCTGCTCGCGAGAGTGCTCGGCGAGTCTTCAGGATACGGGCCGGCTCGGCTCTGATACCACTTGTCACGGGGTCAGATTTCCTGCGCCTCTCAACCCATTGGGGCACTTAGCTTCTCTGTCCACGATCCGCTAAGTTTAGCCTTTGAGGGTTGAAGCGCACGTAGACTGGTTTCGCCCGCCACCTGGGCTCATCGGAGAACGGCTCCGGTTCCCGACCGGTTGTGTAAGGATGGCCAAATCCCTTCTTCAACGTCAAGTCCTCGACTAGCGGCGTGCTCCCCGCATTCAACCGGGTCGGCACGTCTGAACTCCGAAGGGGTTCCATCCGTTCTCCTCCACGAACTGCCTGGAACCTTCTCGCTGCGCACCATCTACGCTTCAACCAACCCCTCTCCTTTACGTAGCACGAATCCATTCCTGAATCGTGCCACTAAGAAACGTCCCGCCAGCACCACGCTGCTCGGGTCGTGACAGTTGGGAGGCTCACCTTCCCTTAGTGGAGTTCTCCTACAACAATAGCTATCAGGTTACGATAGAGATGGCGCCATATGAGGCATTGTATGGGCGACCGTGTCGCTCCCCTCTGTGTTGGGCCCAGGCAGGGGAGACAGTTGTTTTGGGTCCAGATATGGTTCAGGAGTTGGTTCAGCTGATCCGACAGCGGATGTTGACGGCCCAGAGTCGTCAGAAGTCATATGCTGATAGACGACGGTGACCGCTTCAGTTCGTCGTAGGGGATCGCGTCTTCTTGCGAGTCTCGCCACGACGGGGGCATAGACGATTTGGGCAAGGGTCCAAACTCTCACCTCGATTTGTGGGTCCTTTTCCTATCATTGCAGCTATGGGACCGGTAGCCTATCGATTGGAGTTACCACCCGAGTTGGCTCATGTTCATGATGTTTTCCATGTCTCCCAGCTGCAGCAATATTATCCGGATCCTTCCCATGTGCTCGATTGGCGTGAGATAGAATTAGCAGATGATGGTTCCGTGGTAGAGGCACCAGTTCAGATTTTAGACCGCCGAGAGCAGGTTTTGCGGGGCAAGACAATTCCTTTGGTCCGAGTTTTGTGGCGTCACCATAGTATGGAGGAGCAGACCTGGGAGCGGGAGAGTCAGATGCGTGCTCTTCACCCCGAGCTGTCCGAGGACGAACAGTCCTAAGGTGGGGAGGATGTCAAGATCTTCATCATGCTTTGAGGTATAACCTTGTTGTTTGTTTGTTGGGCTTATGGTTGTTAATATCTTTGGGTTGCGTGTGAATTGTTGTGTTGTTGGTTACCTTGTTTGTGGACGTTGTTTTGTCTACCTCGTAGGGGATGACTTGTCTTTTCGGGGACGAAAAGTCCTAAGGTGGGGAGGATGTAGAGACCCGTGCCTGTGTGGTTAGAGTTAAGCCCGAATAAGAATTTAGAATTTCTTCGACAGTGTGGCCTTAGGGGGAGCGTTGAGTTATTATTAACATTATTTTAATATTCAGAGGTTATTAATATGTGTTATTATTATAATAATTATTTTAATGTTTTGGGTTTATAATTACTATGACGTTGACATTAATATAATTATTTAAGTCTTGGATTATTATTATTAGTACGTTTATTGAGTTTATTACTATTATAATTATGTGACTACTGTTAATCCGAGCATTTAATCTTTAGACCTGATTATTACTATAATGTTAGTATTATTAATAAAATTTAATAATGCTTGAGGTTAACTCTTATAATGAGTTATTATTATTTTTATTACTGATATTAATATTCCTACTAATCTATTTATTATTATTATTATTATTATTTAACGTTAGTATAAATAGGGGAACCTTGGGTGAAACCCTAGGTCCGTTGTATGTGCACAGAGTTTAGAAAGGGAGAGCTGTAGGTTGAAGCTTTTGGGTTCAGTCTATCTTCGATTCTTCAATCCAGGTAGGTAACCCTAGACTCTTCGTCGTTAATTCATGATTGTTAACCGTTGGGATAGCCTTGAATTGTGCCTTCCATCTTGTTTTCTTTTTTTGCCTTCTTTTCTTTTTCCGTACGTCGCTCACCCGCCTCGCGCCTGCATGAAGTGCAAAGTTGCTCTATGATAAATGTTAACCACACTGTTTTTTTTATTTAACCCCTTATTAACGACATCATCGGGTAGAACTGGGCCATATGGCCTAGTTCCTTGCTGTATGTGGTGGTTGCGTGCGTCAGAGGTCCAGTCTGCTCCTGCGCGCGAAAGAGGCAATTTTAGCTTTGGCGTGTAGGGTGTGCGTCGTGTCATAGGTTAACAATTAACATCTTTTATATATATATATATATATATATATATATATATATATATATATATTATATTTTTAAAAAAGTATACCAGCCCTTCCGGTCTTCGTCCGTACTAAGGCGCGTTGCATGCCTTCATGGAAAGGAAAGCGGGGACAGGGTTGGGTCGTCGCGCCACGCTGTTGCAAGGCGTGGTTATTGCGCCGCGCAGACGTGATGAAGGGGACGACGGCGCCTCGCCATCCTCACGCACGTGGATACCAACCCTAACGTTATAAGTATAGATATTAGGGCTAGTTTATAATTTAAGTTAGTCGAGCTTGTTTAATTAGTTGATTAAATAATTAATATATGTGCCTGACATTGTTTAACATTATAAATACCAATTTGGATTGGATTGATTGGTTTGATTTTTTTTTTTAAAAAAATCGTTGGGTTAATTATTCAGTTTGGTAATTTAATTATCTTATGGTATGTTATTATTTGGATTATCATTTGTTGGTTGCAAAAGAAATTGATGGTGGAATTGATTGGGTTACCATGGGTCCCACATAGGGCTGGCAAGAGGCCGCAGGTCCCCCATGTGGCAAGTAACTCAGGTCCCATATGTGGCTGGTTGTCATTAGGGACACCGCAGGTCCCATGTATGGCTATCAAAGAGGAGTTTGGAATACCGGGAGATAGCGGTGGTAATTTCTGTGGATGGATGAATTACCAGTGTGGACCTTTAATGATTAGAATGTGATGTGATATCTTATTTGTGATTTAAATGAAAGTTTGTTGTGATTGAATGTGACACTACACTGGCACAGGCATACACAGATCATACAGGCCTAGGAAATTATAGTGATAGGTTAGTGGAGGTGGGGACCACCTACTGGGCACTCGTGCTCACCCTACTTTATTGACATTTCTTTACAGGTTGTAGAGGATAGCCGTTGGAGCTATAGCGGAGCTGTCGGGACATCTTTATGTAGGGTTCATTCATGGCTTATTCTTTACCCTTGATTATTTGGTCATTTCTTTTTTTTTTTCCGGACTTGGGTCCGTGACAGTTGTACAAACTTGATTGGCTGGACTTCGGTAATATTATTTGCAGATATGTTTACTAATGACTTGTGTGATGCATGAGATTATTTAAAAGTACAATGCTACCCCCGTTGTGGTATTGTGCAGGGTTGAATCAGTCACCAACCCCTCGACCCCTGGAGCGGGCGTGGGGAAGTCGCGTTCCTGGTTTTGTGGGTTCAGAATCTGGGGGCGTGACACCAACAGTGATCACATTACTTGCATGGAAAAATGGTTTGAACTCACTTTGAGATTTAAGAAGAATAAAACAATTGATAGACATCTGTAATAATAAATATAAATAGAGAAAAAACACTTGAAGCAAGCATTATTGAGGATTATTATTGTGAGGACTCTAGCCACACATAATTTACCCTTTCGAGGGAGCCATGAGAAGATATATGAAGAGAGTAATGGGATTTTTTTGGGCATAATTCAAATAATTGCTGATTTTGATTCAGTGATACAAGAGCATTTTCGGCATATTAAAGGTACTGAAATTCATTCTCACTATCTTAGCCATAAAATTCAAAATGAGTTGATACAATTGATGGAAAATGAGGCCAGGAGTAAAATTGTTGAAAAAAAATCAAGCAAGCAAAATACTTTTTAATAATACTTGATTGTACTCTAGATGTAAGCCATGAAGAACAAATATCACTTGTAATCCGGTGTTTGGATGTTTCAATAAGCCCGATAGAAGTGAAAGAGTATTTTCTTGAATCTTTGAAAGTTCATTATGCAATTGGCCAGTGCCTTTTTGATGTGCTAGTAGAAGATTTGGAAGTTCTTGAACTTGATATTGGTGATATAAGAGGACGAAGCTATGACAATGGATCTAATATGAAAGGGAAACACAAAGTTGTTTAGAAAAAGATGCGTGAAATAAATCCTAGAGCTTTTTACACTCTATGTGGTTGTCATAACCTTAACCTTGCACCATGTGACATGGCTAACTCTTGTGATAAAGGTAGGCATTTTTTGGAGTGTTATAACACATATATGTAATTTTCTCTTCTTCTACAAAGCGATAGAAGGTTTTTAAAGATAATGTAAAGGTCTCACAGTGAAGCCACTTTTACAAACACGTTAGGAGAGTCATTTTGAGAGTGTTAAAGCAATAAGGTATTAAGCTCCTCAAATAAGAGATGCATTACTCAACTTGACATATTCATGTGACGATCCTAAATTGTCTAGTGATGCTAGAACAATTTTAATACATATATGGCATAACCTGTTGTTTGCTATTAATACTATTAGCAAGACTCTTCGAAATGAGAACATGAATATTGGTTTCATTATAGAATAGTTGATAGGAATTGTTACCTTCTCTGAAGAATATAGGGAAACTGGGCTTATAGATGTCAAAATTGAAGCCATGGAAGTTGCAACTTTATTGGGAGTTGAACCAATTTTTCAAGAAAAATGCATTATTCGTAGAAAGAAACATTTTGATGAGAATGCAAGTGAAAAAGTGACACAGTCAACTGAATAATCATTTCGAATAAGTTACTTCACATATATTGTTGACTAAGGCCTTACTTCACTTAAGGAGAGGTTTGAGCAATTTCAACTATATGAGTAGAATTTTGGGTTTTTGTTTGATTTGAAGAAGCTAAATTCAGTTAACAATGCATATTTGAAGAGTTATTATCTCAAACTTGAAGATTTTCTCAAATGTGATGGACATTCTTATGATATTGATGGCAGAGATTTATTTTTAGAGTCTAATTGAAGTGTTTAATCATTTGAAAGTAATGGATATTTGTTTTCTAAATGAATAGATTGTTTATAAGATATTACTCACCATTCCAGTCAGAATTGCCTCTAGAAAAGAAGCTTCTCAAAGTTTAAATTGATCAAATTTTACCTTCAGTCTACAATGTCACAAGAAAGATTTAATGGGTTGGCCATTTTATCCATTGAAAATGATTTTGCACGTAAGATTGAATATGATACTTTAATTAGCAATTCTGTGAGTGTAAAAGCAAGAAAATTAAAATTTATGTGATTGTTGCTAGTTTGCTACTAATGATTTCTTAGGTAATTACATAAAATAATAAATAATATTTATACGTTTATGTATGATTAAATATTTTATTATATTTATTATTTTTCCCTTCTTTCAAGTAACAAACAAAAAACAAATCATTTATGTTTTGGTAACTGATGGAGATGATGATATTTGTCTGTTTAGATTAATCAGGTATGTTATATTATTAGTTTATCTATTTATATTTATAATGATAAAAGGAGCTTAGAGGTGATCCAAATGAAACTATTCTTTTGAATTAATTATTATATCATGTATGCGTTATTTTATTTTTATGATTATATGTTTTAATGTTCTGAACTAATAGTTGTAGATTTTAGCTTAGAATTATTATAAATTTTAGGTAGGTTAAGAAAAATTTAAGGTTCAATAACATAAAAAAATAAAGGCACTTTTTTTAGAAGCTCGCCTCAGTCGCCTAAGACATTCGATTTCTTAGGACCGACTCTAATTAGCACCAAATAAATTTACAAGTAATGACGTAAAAGCATAAAAGACTCACCAAATCTTCCTATAACCAAGTTAGACAATATTTTAAAATCGTTTAATTCATTTATCACTATTACAATTAATAACATATTCATTACAAATAATTTATAATAGTAAATAATATTACTAATTAATTTTAATGGTAACTATATATATATATTATTAAAATTTGCGATAGTAAATCATATATATATATATATTACTGATTATTATATATATAACAGTTAAAGCTATTTTTATTTGTATATTGAGTTTTATTCATGCTTTTAGGTTTTATGTCTCTAATAAATGAACGGCCACCTGCAGTTCAATTAGTATTTTTTAATAAAATTTTAAAATAAAAAAATAAAGTATGATATTTTAAAATGAAAAAATAAAGTATGATATTTTAAAATAAAAATTAATAAAGCTTTTGTAGATTATTAAAGAAGGTTTAAAAATGACTTGGGCCACAGACCGTCAAATTAAATCTTTATTTGATCATTTCTTGTTTGTGAAATTAATCATATTATATGTTTGTTTGAATAATCACTTCTATATACACATAGCTATATATATATATATATATATATATATATATATATATATATATTATAATTAAAATTTATAAATTATATATATATATTTTGGGGGGGGGGGGGGGGGGGGGGGGGGGGGCTAGGTGGTTGGCCCCCTAATTCCATCCTTGAGTATTTTTACACTGAATTAAAGACTTTCGGTTTGAAAAAATAAAAAATCAACAACCGACAAACAAAAGTAGAAATGATAAACTAATAACTTTATAAAGTGCACTAACTAGGATATATGCAAATATTTATAAAATCAATAAGGATGAATATGTCTACCATTAAAACTCCCGATCTATTCACTAATGCCTATACAAATCCATTAGTGTTAATTTTATAGTACAATTTTAGGAAAGAATATAGATTCACGAGGGACACGACTATATTTGCTAGTAACTAAGGTAAGAAGAGACATATATGAAGTGTTCGAATATATACTATGTTATATTCATTCGCTTTGGTTCACGAATTAACTAAACCATAAACTAACCATAATATATCAGTTTTCTAAAATTTCAAACCAAATAAACCAAACTAATTTTAAAAATGATGTATTTTTAATTTATATGAATCGATTCAGTTCAATTTATTAATTTGGATCGAAGAATATTCCATTATCAATCCAATATTTGGTTAATGCTTAGTTTGGAATTGAAAGCCCTATATATTCTATGCTACACAACTTCACGTAATCATCAAATCCACCCTCACGGTGGTAGGTATTGTTAGAGTTATTAGCTTTTCATCCCAAAATCAATTGGTAGTGGGTATAATTATTACAAAGAGCATGGATTTGTGTTGATATTCACTAAGTGGTTGGAAACAGCTTCCTATGTCCAAGTCACTCATTCAGTGGTTACTAAGTTTGTCCACAACAACATTGTTTGTCACTATGGCTCTCAGAACTAATCATAACAAACAATATTGCCAATCTGAACAGTCGGGGGATAGACAATTTGTGTGAATAGTTCAAAATCCGACATCGCAACTCAACGTCATACCGTCCTCAAATGAATGGAGTAGTAGAAGTGGCAAACAAAAATATCAAGAACATTATCTGAAAGTTGATGGAGACATACAAGAATTGGAGTGAGAAACTCCCATATGCGCTACATGCTTATATAACTACAGTTCACACTTCAACTGGGGTAACATTGTTTTCCCTAGCTAGTCTATGGCATGGAGGCTATTTTACCAGTTGAGGTAGAGATCCCATCTCTAAGGGTGCTCATGAATACTAAGCTAGATGAAGTCGAATGGGTCAAAAACCATTTTGAATAGTTGAACCTCATTGAAGGAAAACAACTCATAGCTGTGGAGTCCGAGGACTTTGCAATTCCCACATCGGCTAGGGAGAAGAACGAAGCGTGCCTCATAAGTGACGTGTATACCTCTCCTAGCATGAGGCCATTTAGAATGCTTGTGTGGCACTGCCAAGAACAAAACCGGAGATTGGACTTGGGCCCTGAACCAGACAATATCGTACTACGGAAGACTTGGGCTATAGATGGTATCAGAGCTGGGGATCGGGTCGGTGTGCCATAGTCCCACGGGGATGTGGGCTTCCTAAGGGGGGTGGATTGTGGAGTCTGAGGACTTTGCAAGTCCCACATTAGCTAGGGAGGAAAACAAAGCGTGCCTCGTAAGAGGGCGTGGATACCTCTCGTAGCACGAGGCCTTTTGGGGTGCCTGTGTGGCACTGCCAATAACAAAACCGAAAATTGGGCTTGGGCCCTAAATCGGATAATATCATGCTACGAGAGACTTGGCTATTACAATAGCAGTTTGTCGAGGCCATCTTTATCAAAAGAGGATGATGGCTAGCTTTAACAAGAAGGTGTGACCAAGGGCATTTAGAGAAGGAGATCTGGTCCTAAAAAATATACTACTAATACAGCATGATCACAGGGGCAAATGGACTCTAAACTATGAGGGGCCGTTTGTTGTAAAAAGAGTATTCTTGGGTGGTAAACTCATACTCACCATAATGGATAAAGACGATTCATTTACACATTATCATATTAAGACAGTTCACTTATTAGTTATGGAACCTCTCTTTGGGTCAAAAAAACAAGAAAAAACAGAAAACACCAAAGAACCTGAAAACTAAAGCCTTCTCATCTTTCAAAGGAAATCTAAGCAATCATCCACTATTCCACCAAATCCAAACCAGCTTACCCGAGTGAGTCTAAATCTTATACTCATCACCTCCTTCATATAAATGGCAATAAAATCTCATTTTGGTACAAAGAAGAGAAATTCATAGCTAAGAGCGGACTTGGTAAAAACCCAAATGGGCATCAAGGGAAAAATATAAAGCTCTGTGAAAAGAGAGTAAAGGCAAACTTAGTGAAAACCCAAAAAGGCACTAAGGGTAAAATATAAAGCCGAATAAAGGATCAGAATCCAAAGTCATCCAGAGCATCCTAATAAAGTCTCAACATTTCGAATATGACTCCTCTTCAAAGTTCAGTAAGCAGAAAGACTGTTTAGTAACTCCATATTAGAGGTTGGCTTGCAAATAGAAGGATTGGTCAAGGCTTAAACATACTCTGATCAACTTTTTGGACCTATATCTTTAAAAACTATCATTCTATTCCATAAAAAAAAAAACTTGTCAAAATCTTATGATAATGAATAAGTTATGTGCAAAGATTTCATTTTTAAAAATCATTTTTCAAAAAAGCTCCCCAAACAGAGTTTTCTTGAACATTCCATGCATGGGAGTGTTAGCATACTGTCACGCCCCCAAATTCCAGGGAACCCGAAACCAGGAACATGACTTCCCCTTGCCCGCACCCGAAAGGTCAAGGAGTTGGTGACTAGCACCAATAGAGACTACACCGCAGGTGCTGTCTCAATCATGCAACCCTGTACAGTCATACATCAAGGGTAATCCTGTACTTTCCCATATATCATCATGCGTACAATAAGTTAAACAGTTATACAGGCATCACATCACAAACAGTATGCAAATACAACTGTCTACGGACCCATGTCCAGGATATAATACACAACAATATAGAATACAATACTGTATCATACATCAGAGTAGCGGGCACGTCCTCCTGGAAGAAAGTCCACTAGTCTCGGGTCACACCTGAAAAAGGTAAACAACAATTAGGGGTGAGCGACAAGCTCAGTAGGTGACCACAAAACTCTACATCATGCAAACATACAAGTCTATATGCTCAGTGTACTCGTGCATCGTGTAATGTGCACGATCATCAGGACACAACCTACAAACAAACATCAGAACCCAGCCTGCCCACACAGGACAACTTGTCCACGACCCTCCACAGGATCCCAACTCAGGGCACTCAGCCCTACCACAGCGCTATATGCTCGGACACAGTGTCACACAGGCCTGCCATCGGCGCATATTACTGCCACGGCCACAATGTAATATGCCCGGCCACAATGCCACACAAGCCTGCCATCGGCGTATATGCCTGCCCCGTCAACCACATAGCATCATCTATACTTCACGGTGAGAACCCAACAAGTCATAGAGCCCAAGCCCCAAATCCTCAAACCAACATACCAACACCAATATGGCATTAAGGTTCATCATACTCCCTTTATAATTGAAGTCAGTTTTCACAAATCGATCATCATTCCTTGACCAAGAAAGGAGATACCCATAGAAGTTGTTTTCTTGAAATAAAAAGTCTCGGCATTGGGTCTCCATATCATAACTAAGATAATCTGATTTTTGGGGATTTTTCTGAAATGTCTAACCCCACTTTCCAAAAATTCACCTTGACGAAAAACTGGATTTTTCCGAGATTTTACACTAAATCCCAATTTTCACATTTTAAAAGAGTGAGAATTTAATTTTCTAGTATTTTTCTTTGAATCCAAATGGGATGTATTTTGTTATTTACATTGTAACTTAAGTAAATGGGTCCAGGCACCCTGGTAACGTACATTGGCAGCTGCACTGTCTAACTGCTCGAGACACCCTACTCGAGACACCTTGCTCGACGCTCAACTCGACGCTGCTCGACACTCTAAGCTCGAGCAACATGCTCGAGGCTCCCTGCTCAAGGCTCTGCTCGACACTCTACTCGAAGCTAGCCTTGAGCAATTCTCCAGTCGCGAACTACCGACTGTGTTCTTCCCGATTTTGTTCCAAAACCCAATTATACTCGTTAAATCTCCATTTTAAGCAGTAATTCATCCCTATTAAGGGTTTCTAATATCATCTAGCCACATTAAGCTACCAAACAACCTAAATCATCTAGGTTTTATGCTCAATTTCTATTTTTCCCCAATTCCTAGGGTTCATCATGAATTTTCATGATTTCATCTAATTCTTACCTGTTAATCCAATCAAACAGCAAAGAAAGGGTGAAGAATCAATGGAACACCTACCTGGAATGATTCTTAATGATCGAACAAGCTTAAAATCCCCCAAAGCGAAGGCTCCAAGCTTCTCTCTCTCTCTCTCTCTCCAAGTTTCTGAAACGTAACGTGAAAGCTCCTACTCTCATCCTATTTATATTTTTGTATTTTCTTTTATTAATAAATCACAAAAATATTAATTGACCTCCCGAGGTCATGAACTCCAAATTGAGCCCAAGTACAGTCAAAACGCTCAAAATGATGAGCACATCACTATCCAGATATTTTCTTACCCAATTGACTGCTCAAACGCAAGGTCAACCAATAAACTCCGAAAAAGTCAACAATCGGGCCACTCGGGGCCCTGACCCGAAATTGGGCTCAATTATAGTCAAAATGCTTACATTGACGAACACAATATTGTCCAGATGTTTTTAACAATAGAGAAAGACTAACTCTCAGCCCTACCCAAATACGAGTCTTTACACATACAAAGATGATGGAGCCCCTACCCCTTGCAGCAAAGTAAACAAATGGTTCAAGGCATCCCACTGGCCTCATTCTCCAATAGAGAAAAAAAAGACTTTAAAACTTAATCACAAATTCACATGCGAATTAGCATCTTCATGCATCATTAACATACGTTCTAGCATGTTTGCTCTTTTTACTTACATGATTGACTACACACCAGAATGGCATGAAGATTCATCTTATGATCCACCAATAGTCAAGCTTCAAAGAAAATTTCTAAAGATAGATGTGGACTCACCCTTGATAAACCGAATTCCTTTTCAGAATCTAAAACTAGGATCGGCTGACCTAGATCGTAAGCCCAAACATGACTCTTAAGTGGTAACCTCGTAGAGCGATCTCTTATAGTGAACTCATAGAGGGAGCCATGATAGAGTCATCTATCCATAGCCCTAGATGCTATCTCGCTATCATTCGACCCAAGATGTCACCTTCATAGCCCAAGAAGCTAATCGACCCAAGATGTCGCTACATTCAGCCCAAGAAGCCATTCCTCCACACCTAGAAGCAATTCGACCCAAGATGTTGTATTTGATCCAAGATATCACTCCTTTGGCCCAATAAACTATCCTTTCAGCCATTGAAGCTATTCGACCCAAGACGTCGTATTTGACCCAAGATGTCTTATTTGACCCAAGATGTCACTCCATTGGCCCAAGAAGCTATCCTTTAATCCTTATAAGCTATTCGACTCAAAATGTCATATCCAGCCCTAGAAATTATTTGACCCATGATGTCATATCCAGCCTTAGAAGCTATTTGACTCAAGATGTTATATCTAGTCCTAGAAGCTATTCGACTTAAGATGTCGTATCTAGCCCAAGATGTTATTTGACCCAAAAAGCCAATACTAATCAATCCAAGAGATTATTATGCTTGGCTACATAAACCATGGTTATCCATTGGCTTCAAAAGCCATCCCTTTAGCTTAAAAAGCTATCCGGCCCAAGACGTTATTATATTGACCCAAGATGTCACCTCAACCCAAGATGTTGTTTTCTTTCCACATTTTTAGTGGCTGACCATTTTGACCCAAAATGTCATTTTACCACTATCACCGTAGCTGTCACCCCAACCTAAGATGCTTGCTTCTTGTGTTTAATATTTCTTGTGAATTTGTTTATGTGGGTTTGTATTGTATATATGAGATATGACGTTGTTTTGTGTTTTGTTTTGTTTCACATATGTGATATGTGGTGTTATTTGATATGCGATACGAGGTCATATGTGATATATGGTGTTTATTATATATGCTATGTGGCTTTGTGGTGTTATATATATGGGATATATATGGCTACATGGATGAACATATATAAGACATGTGAGTTTTTTGTGAGTTTACTTGTGCCTCTGTTTTGGCTTGTGGTAGGCTGTGAGCTTAAGGTTATAATATTGTGTAGTGCTTAAGCTAGATTTTGTGGTGTCGATGTAGCCCTGTGCTTTTGTTTTTGAGGACGAAGTCTTTAAAGGGAAAGGATGCAATAACCTATCTTTGAGATTTTGGGAGATAGGTGTTCGTTATATATGTTATGTGGCTTTGTGGTGTTACATATGGGATATATGTAGTCTATGTGGTTGAACATATATGAGATATGTGGGTTTCTTGTGAGTTTGTTTGTGCCTCTATTTTGGCTTGTAGTGAGCTATGAGTTTATGTTTATGTTATTGTGTGGTGCTTGAGCTTGGATTTTGTGGAGTCGATTTGGCCATGTGTTTTTGTTTTTGAGGATGAAAAGTATTTAAAGGGGAGAGGATTTAATGCCTCAT
This sequence comes from Taxillus chinensis, assembly GCA_023512835.1. Classification (NCBI taxonomy): domain Eukaryota; kingdom Viridiplantae; phylum Streptophyta; class Magnoliopsida; order Santalales; family Loranthaceae; genus Taxillus; species Taxillus chinensis. Next base: position 6,582,287 of record CM042090.1, on the reverse strand, counting down.
GTTTGAGGTCCTGAGAATGAAAATATCTACATGGAAATTTACTTTCAAACGGAGCATTTTGACAGTAATTGGACTTGATTTGGAGTCGAGGCCCTGTGAGAGTAATTTTAATATTTTAAGAAATTAAATGAGAAGTATAAATAGACAAAAATAGAGGAGGAACCCTAACTTTCATGTGTGTGTGCGTGTTCTTCCTTTCTAGAGAAAAAGAGAGGAGAAAAGAGAGAAAGAGAGAAAACAAAGGGGAAATTGGACAATTGAATGATCCAGACTCAAATCAATCTTAATTTGAGATAGGGATTCATTCTTCTCACTCATCTATCGTTGGTTATGCTTGCTAAAGTCGCTTAAACATGAAAATTAACCCCAAATTAATGGAATTTGATATATGAACCATAAGTGGGAAAATTCATATTTTTGGTGTTCTAATGCTTATAAAGTGGAGAAATTGAGTCTAAGACATGGTATGGAGTGTTTTGGTATGAGTTTTTGTAATTTGGTTGCTTAAACATTTAGATTTTGGTCGAAAATGGTGAATTCCCGAATTATGCTGCAACGTGGTTGACTAAAATGGGTTTGGTCGACTGAACTGGGTATTTTAATCGACCATGGCATTTTGATCGACCATTGTCTGTTTGGTCAACTAAAAATTTTATTCGACCATTTGATCAAACAAAGTGTTTTATTAGACCAAAGTGGTCAGGTGAACTAGAGTGATCGTGTGAGATGTCGTCAGTTAAATTTAGATCGACCAAGGCCTATTTTGAGCCGTTTTGATCTGTTTTAAGCCATTTTCCATGTTTTCTTCGTGGTTTTATGTAATGACCCGTATTTAAGGTTTCGAGAGATAGCCTTGTAATGGAATGCATATCAAGGGATAAAAATATCTAAATAGGAATGTGCTCATTAAATGGAGCATTTTGACTATAATTAGCCTCGATTTGGAGTCCAATTGGAGTTTGGGCCCTGTGAGGGTAATTTGGATATATTAAGAAATAAAATGAAGTATAAATAGAGAAAAGAGGGGATGGACCTTCATTTTTCCTGTTATGTATGTGTATAAGTGAAAAAAGAGAAAAAGGGAGAGAACATTTGAGGAGAAACCAAGAGCTTGCAAAGGGGATTAGACAATCCAGACTCAAATCACCCAACTTCGAGGTAGGAATTCATTCTTCACTCATATGTTGTTGATTAAGCTTGCTCGAGTAGCTAAAACATAGGAATTAACCTTAAATTTGTGGAATTTGGATCATGAACCCTAAGTTTTTGGGAAAACCCAATTTTGGGTTGAATAATGTGACTCAAGTGCATAATATATGATTAAAACCTATATGTAGTATTTAATATGAGTTTTATGAGGTTTCGAAGGGTTTGGGGGTTGCTGGGTTGATTCTAGACGAGAAACAGGCTAAAACGATAATGAATAGTAACCTTAACGAATTGTGAGATTGAGGACTCAAGGGAACCTCAAGACATCGAATAATCAATGGGATTGACTCTAGAATTGGAGGTTTTGAATGTGTAGTTTTGAGTTTCGAATGGGTAGTTTTGAGTGTCGAATATTTAATGTTAAATGTGTAGTTTCGAGTGTCGAATGTGTAGTTTCGAGTTTTCACTACAACAAAAATGAGATACGACGACACTTTTTTTTTTAGGTTTAACGACACTTTTAAAAAGTGTCGTTATAAATATAACATGACGACACTTTTCAGAAAGTGTCGTTAAATATCTAAAGGTTGACGACACCTTCTAATAAATGTCGTCTATTATAATTAGCAACGACAAATTATTTCCGCGCGAGCCTCCCATTTCTCGCGCTCTGTTTTTGGGGCTGCGCGCGTAACACTTTCTACACCCTTTTCCTACCGCGCACTTCATTTTCAGCAAACAAAGTGTCTCAACCCTAACACCTGCACCCACATCTCTAACACGAAATCCCTAACATCCACAGCCGTCTCGCTTACCGGACGTGGCGTTGCAATCCGACCGTCGTTCCTCCCCACGTCGCACCGGAAGCCATTGATCCTCCCTTCATCGCGTCGGAAGCAGTCGCTCAACCTCCGGCCATCGATCTCCCCACGTCGCACTAGAAGCCATCGATCCTCCCCTCGTCGTGTCGTAAGGTGTCTCTCAATATCCGGCCGTCGATCCTCCCCACGTCGCGCCAGAAGCCATTGATCCTCCCCTCTTCGCATCGCAAGCTGTTGCTCAACATCCAGCTGTTGATCCTCCCCACATCGTGCCAGAAGGCATCGATCCTTCCCAAGCCATTGCTTAACATCCCATCCTTAAGGGTTCTTGGTTGCTCTCTACGTGAGTAGTCTTCCGATCTACATTTTTCAAGCTTCCGATCTATATGTTGAAACTTTGCTAATTTGCTTATTTCAGTTTGATGGTATCGTGCATGTGTTAAATTCATTACATATGGTAAAATCCTATAACTATGTGTGCACCTTCATTGTGAAGAACTAAAGAGACTAAAGAGACTTATAAACTTTGAAATCTAGGAGTTGGATGTGTTGAAGTTTTTTTTTTCGGAATGGAGTTTTTCAAATCTTGAAAACTTATTTTTGTAAACCAACATAAATATAGGAGATGGTAGAGAAGCTGGTTGATTAGACACTGAATTAGAGGTTTGTAGGAGATGATAGAGGAAGGTGAGAGATTGGTGGACTAAGAAAAAGGGATCTCTGTCTTTGTTCAACCATTATTGGCGTCCATCGTAGCTACTGCAACACAGCAAGTGTTTTCATTATTTTTTAGTGTGCATATTCATTAATGTTTGATGCATTTACCTCACCATTATAAAGTTAAATGCTTCATTAACTTGAGAAATTGACTATCTACCAACGTAACATTCAAAACCACAAAGATGAATATACATAGGTTTACGAAAGTTGTATAAATTCAAGGTTTGATTTTCTTTTCAATTGGAAAATCCAAGACAAACTTCAAATGATTTTATTTTCATTTTAATAGGGCCGTGTCACAAATTTATTCCTAAGTGACATTGTCTGTTCATGTAAAATTACATTGATAATTTTCATACTTTACTCTATGTAATGAGTTACCTCCAAAGTAGTAAATGATGATGTATAAGTAGTGAATTTGATAATACTATAACAATTGTTTTCATTGTTGATCATAAAACATTACAATTCTAACCCCCATGATTAATTTATCGAATTACATGTTTTTATGATTATGAAACTATTGATAATCTATATTGTAATAGTTGTTGTAAATCTTTAAATTCTAAAATGTGTTTCATAGTATTTAAGCATAGCCTTATTCGATTTAAATTAATAAAGTCCATGTGTTTTAGGTCTTTATTTTTTATGATGATGGATATACCATTAGATAAATCTTGGATGTCCATGGATAGAAGATTGCGTGAATATGATGTTGGAGTTGATCAGTTCCTACATTTTGCTTTGCTAAATGCAAATGGTCGTACATCATTTAGATGCCCATGTGTCCGATGTGTTAATTGTGAGTGTTTACCTTTCGAAGAGGTAAAAGACCATTTGTTCGTGCATGGAATTGATCAAAGGTATCTCATATGGCATTGGCATGGAGAAGAATTGCCAAATGCACCATCTTATCCAAAAAAAATAGGCTCTTTTCCTGTTTTCGAATCTCACACACCAGAAGATGGTGCAGACGCAGTGGACATGGTTAAAGCTGTTGCCCAAGAACAGTGCCCCAATGATCCACACATGTTTAAGAAACTACTTGAAGATGCGGAAAAGCCTTTGTACCCCGGTTGTTCTAAATTTACAAAGCTTTCTGCAGTGGCAAAACTTTATAGGTTGAAGACAAGTAATGGACATTCAGATAAGAGTTTTACTGATTTGTTGCAATTGTTATCAGCAATGTTACCAGATAATAATGAGTTGCCTACATCGGTTTATGAAGCAAAAAAAAACATTGAAGTCATTGGGATTGAATTATGAAAAGATACATGCTTGTCCAAATGATTGCATACTGTATCGGAAGGAGTTTGTTGATGCTTCCCAATGTCCCCAATGTCATACTTCTCGATGGAAGGATGGTAAAATTCCAATTCATAATAAGGACAGAGTGCCTTCAAAAGTGTTATGGTATTTTCCGCCCATACCGAGGTTTAGAAGGATGTTTCAGACTGCTCAAATAGCAAAGAATTTGATATGGCATTCAAAAGAACGAAAAGTGGATGGACAACTGCGACACCCTGAGACTCAAGATCTTGGCGATCAATAAACCTCAAGTGGCCAGAGTTTGGTGCGGATCCACGAAATTTGCGCTTGGCTCTTTCGGCTGATGGAATTAACCCTCATAGTTCATATAACATTCCATATAGTTGTTGGCCTGTTATACTAATCACATATAACCTTCCACCTTGGTTATGTATGAAACGAAAATTTATGATGTTAACTCTATTAATTTCAGGTCCAAAGCAACCCGGAAATGATATAGATGTTTATTTGGCTCCATTACTTGATGATTTGAAATTGTTGTGGGATGTTGGTGTTGAAGTCTATGATGCATACCAACAACAAATGTTCACCCTAAAAGCTATATTATTGTGGACAATTAATGACTTTCCAGCTTATGGGAATTTGAGTGGTTGTTGTGTCAAGGGCTATAAAGCTTGTCCAATATGTGGGGAAAATACATATTCAATCAGATTGAAGCATGGGCGTAAGAATGCTTATCTTGGCCACCAAAGATTTTTCCCTACCAGACATGAGTATTGCAAACGAAAGTGGGGTTTGTATGACAAGCATAATTTTGGAAAAAAAACTAGTAGTGTTAAGTGGGGTCCAAACACTACAGAAGGTTGAAGGAATACATTATGTTTGGGGGGATAAGAAAAAAAGAAAGAAAGATAAGGACAATGAAGTAACTAAATGTTGGAACAAGAAATCCACATTTTTTGAACTTGAATATTGGAAACACCTTCATATTCGCCACAACTTGGATGTTATGCATATTGAGAAGAATGTTTGTGATAGTATAGTTGGTACGTTACTCAACATTCCAAACAAGACCAAGGATGGAGAAAATGCTCGGAGGGATTGGGTTAAGCTACTTAAGAAAGATGAACTTAAACCAGAGAAGAGGGGTGAACGCATATACTTACCTCCAACTAGCTATACACTATCTAGGGAGGAAAAGAAGATGATATGCAAAACATTGTTCGAAGTTAAGGTACCAGACGGATTCTCCTCTAACCTAAGGAATCTTGTATCAATGCAGGATTTAAAAATCCAAGGGATGAAATCACACGATTGTCATGTTTTAATGCAACAATTGCTACCTGTGGCTATTCGAAATGTTTTGCCAAAAAATGTGAGGCATGCCATTGTAAATTTTTGTCTATTCTTTAAGAATATTTGTAGCAAAGTCATAGACGTGTCTCTATTGCCTACAATTCAGAAGCAACTTGTTCTAACACTATGTGTGTTGGAGAAGATTTTTCCTCCATCTTTTTTTGACGTTATGATTCACTTGACTGTCCATTTGGTTCGAGAGGTGCAACTATGTGGACCTGTACAATTTCGATGGATGTATCCATTTGAGAGGTATATGAAAGTGTTAAAAGGATATGTTCGAAATCGAACCCATCCAGAGGGTTGTATAGCAGAATGTTATATTGCTGAAGAAGTAGTTGAATTTTGCTCTGAATACTTCTCTGATTTAGATGCCGTCGGTGTTGCAATTAATCGAAATTTGGCTATTGATGGTGATTTTTACACTGGACGACCAATAACAAGTGGGAAGCTTGTCAAGATTAATAAATTTGAATGGGAACAGGCACATCGATATGTGTTAGAGAATACAGATGTTGTGCAACCATATATTACGTGAGTTTTAAGTGCTTAAGTTTTTCCACATTCATTTATAAATTTATAGTCATTTTAAAGCATGTATTAAATTAAACTTCAATTTCCGTACAACTTTATAGGGAGCACATTAATTATTTGAAAAGGCTTCATCCTCATAAAGCGAAGTTGGCTAAATGGATTCAAGAAGAGCACCACCGCACATTCATTGGTTGGATCCGTAAGAAAGTACATTTGTAGGAAGGGTTTTTCTATGATATTCCGTAACTTGTACTTTGTTTGTTTTAACCACAGACATTTTGCAGATCGATGATCTCTTAAGCCATGGTAATAAAGTAGATCGGGATTTGGAGTGGATAACGAATGGCCCATCTTTTGAAGTGTTCAAAGTTCTAGGATACATCATTAAAGGTTGTCGTTATCATACTAAAGAACGTGATGGAATGCGAGTTAACCAGAATAGTGGAGTTAGCTTACTTGCGACTGCAATGCATGTTGCAAGTTCTCGAGATAACAATCCAGGTGATTGCGAGACAAACTACTATGGTGTTATTAATGAGATATGGCTGCTCAATTATCATATGTTCAAAATTCCTGTTTTCAAGTGTGATTGGGTTGACGAGTAATAATGGGATTAAAGTTGATGATCTTGGTTTTACATTAGTTCAGCTTGGTAGGATTGGACATAAAAATGAGCCTTTTATTTTGGCTTCCCAAGCTAAGCAGGTATTTTATGTACAAGACCAATTGGATTTGAGGTGGTCAGTAGTTCTTGCGGCACCGCTTAGAGATTACTTGAATGAAGAACTAGAAGAGGAGGTGAGTGATGTTTGCGTGGAGCGTATTGTTGTAAGTGAAGCACTGCCAGATGATGAATTTATTGAAGGAATTGACCGAATCGGGTCTACATTGTTAAGAGATGGAGTTCAAGGGGAATGGGTAGATGGTTAGCCCTTTTTATTTGCAAAGGAGCCTTTGTATTACTATTTTGTATCATTAATATTAGTAAAAATATTTCATGTTTTTTGAAATAATTGCAGGTCTCTTTATATTATTTATATTGGCAAGTTGTGGATTATATTTTTGTTATGTCTTCCGGAAAAGATGGAGTTAAATAGAGGTAGTAGGGAGGTGTAGAGGTGTAGACTATTTCGGTAACACCCTGCCTCTTAGGTAGCAAAGTAATCACACAATTTCAACCTAACAAGCATTATGGGATGTCATATACATATATATGGAAACATATGTTTTTATGTGTATATTATTTGTACGTAGGTGACATGGATCCAAATGATGGCCAAGAAGGGAGAGAAGATAATAGCAGCCCTTTGAAAAAGCAACAAAAAAAGCGGAAGAGGGGGAAGACAAGCCTTACACTTGGTACAGGGAAAGGAAAAAAAATCTAAACACGAACTCAATTTTAATGTTAAAGGACAACCTCGGGGGCCATCACGAGTATTGACATCTACAGATGTTGGTAAGATATGTCGTACTCATGTCCCAATTAATTGCAAAACTTGGAAACATGTGCCAAAAAGCGTGAAGGATAAAATTCTTGAAGTGGTGGAGGTATTTTGATTTTACATAATGCTATTCATTTTATCATTTTTGTATTTGTCACATGCATATGTAGCTCAAATTTTCATAACTTCTCCCATTCTTATATGACGTGCAGGAGAACTATTACTGTAATCAATTCGATGGATGGCAAAAGAGGATTATGAGAAAAGTTGGTCTTCGATTTCGTGATTTCAAAAATAAATTGTATACTCAATATATTCTGCCACATGTTAAAAGTCTTCAAAATATCTCGAAAGACCCACCTGAGGTATACTCTACCATCACCAAAGATCAGTGGACTGATTTTGTTGCACAGAGAACAAGTAAATCTTGGAGTGTAAGATCTCATTGCTGCAATCTATTAAATTGGGTGTTGTCTTTGCAAATAATTTTTAATATTGCAATCTTAAATTTGCAGCAAGTGCGAAAGCAAGCGCAGGGTAATCGTGCAAAAAATATTTACAATCATAAAATTGCTCGAAAGGGATATGCAGGTTTGGAGGAAGAAATTGTAAGTAATAAATAATAAGAGATTACTTTTGTTGATTATTTTTATGTACTATGTTCATAATATTTTTCCTATGTTTTGGCTATTAGCAACAAGAGCGGAATACTGCAGAACCTATTGAGAGACATACATTGTGGAAGAAAGGAAGGCAAAATAAAAGTGGATCTTATGATAATGAGGCAATCAAGGAGCAAGCCGAAAATATTGTGAGTGAACATTAAAGCATAAAATTAAACCCTTCCACCCCTTAGGTAGAGCTTAATTTGAATAGTCATTTTATGTTGATTTCATGCAAAAAATTTCCAATTTCATATGTTAAATGTAAAGTTATATTTCAGGACAAAATTGCAGCTGAAGTTGAAAATGGGAGTTTGACAGTTGAGGGGAGCAACGATGTATTGACACAGGCATTAGGAACGGATGAAAGCTATGGCCATGTGCGGGGTGTTGGTGCCTTGGTCACACCGACACAATATTTCCATGCCCTCCGTCCTAAATGTACCTCATGTGAAACTGTTATTGCTGAGGTTTCTGATTTAAAGAAGTATATGCTTACCATAACTACACTTATCGGCCAGCATGGGTTACAAGTACCACCTTTTTCTCGATCAGACTCTCATCAAGAGAAGATTGGTTCCAATAGTGCTAAGAATAGCGCTATTCACCTTGGGACAGAAGAGGTATATTTGTATATGTTTTTTCTCAAATTTCTACAATTTGTGGAATTGAATCTAAATGAGGTATATATAGCATGTTTTATGCTTAGCAAAACTTGATATAAATAGCATTTGTGATGTAGGAATGTGCCGAACATGGTGAGAGAGCAAACAAAGCACCAACCCAACACTCACCATTAACGCAAAGACCTATGGAAAGAAATAAAGAAAATGTTGGTGGTGATGATGTGTTTATCCAAACAGATCATGATCCATGGCCATCAGATGACATGGTAAAAGTATATTTTGACAGTTTCATGTAATGTTTATACAAAAGTAATTTAATATATATTTCAATGGCAGCCACATGCTCGACCTTGTCAATTGGCAAACCCAACCATTCATAGAGTTGTAGCGCGTGGATATGTGTATGACTTGGGTGATACCAACATCCTTCATGATATACCACAAGGCGAGGGAAATGTCCGTGTATCGGTCCTTGATCTTATAAATGATGAGTATGGAGATGAGCCTCTTCCTGTGCCAAATGCAGACGCTGAGAATCTTGGTGAAACAATTGGAGGATTTGTTTCATGGCCAAGGACACTAGTTATTTTGAAGGATACGATGGTAATTTTAAATATCCTAATCTAAGAAAACTTATTTTTTTAATGATTTGTAATAACACTTATTTTGTTTAATGAATAGGTAAAGGCAATCCCACGAGATGGGGTCCTTGAGCAATTGATTTTTCAATTCACACTACTTGTTGACAAAGCTACAAGTCAGGACCCTAAAGCTCCAGTTCTTGTCATGGTGGATGAAAACGCATTTCAAAGCAATGATCCTAATTCAAAACCAGTGGGGGAGATTCCAGTTTTCAAAGATGAGTTATTACATCTAATTAATTTTGAGGAAATTGGATGTACTTTAATGAAGTTGTATATGTGGTAAGTGCAAGATATGTTTATTTGTATCAGTGTAGTAATTTAATGCTAGTTAAATTACAATTATGTTATTAATACAAATGTTTATGTTTATATGCTTGTGTTAGTGCTCTTTTTAATAGGGCAAAAGAGCTAGGAGTGGATAGCTCAATTAGATTTGCAGAACCAGCAGGAGCAAATGGAAATTTTGGGAAGAACAATTCTGATATTTTATATTATAACATGGATGCAGCAAGCTCAAAAGAGGATTGCATTTTTCTTTACCCATACAACATTGGGTAAGAATTGTAGTTAAGTGAATAATCTTATGTGATATCAATGGTATACTATATATGGGCTATTTCTAAATCATATATATTTACATCGATGCAGGTTTCATTGGGTGTTGGGCGTAGTTGATCCAAGAGAAACGACATATGTGGAATTTTGATCCTTTAGCCAATTCTATTGATAAGAATCTTATAGAAGCTTTAAAATTGTACGTTTAATTTCAATTACTCTATTCTATTAAATTTTAATACATAAATTTTGTTAGTAATGATCTTTTTATATATGTAGTTCGTTTAAAAGTTTAGATTACAGCTTCAAATTTAAATCAAGTAAGAAGTCACCTACATTTAAGAGAGCTACGGTAATAGTTTGTGGTCTCATTTTTTATATCTTTTTATATATAACTCTTTCATTTATCATTGTATATATATAACTCGAAAATTTTGTAACCTTGTTCATGCAGTGCCCAAGACAAATTGGGACAATAGAATGCGGGTACTATGTGTTGCGGTATATGAAGGATATTATAGAATCACATGGAACCCACCCTGCTTCATTGGTTAGTCACACTATAAACTTTTATAATTTTTAAGCATATCAAAAAGTTTTATTGATTTATATATATTTTAAAAAAACTTGTAGTTTCACAATACTGAACCATACAATACAATAATGATTGATGAAGTGCGGGCTGAACTCATTGGATTCATACGAGATCATATGTGAATGAAAATCATTTTCGTAGAGATATGAATTAAAATCACAGGTATTAAACATATAACTTTATTCTTCTCATTCTTTTTCTGTTTTGAATTACAAGATAATTGGCTATAACTGGTCTGTGTTTAAATGTACTTGGCTATGTTCTACAAGACTACTTTGTACTTGTAGCCATTATTACTTTAATGGCTACTTGTAGACAAATTGGGACAATAGAATGTGTGTACTATGTTTTAGTAAGCATATAACTTTAAGCTTCTCATTCTTCTTCTATATTCTATGATCAGATCATCAATATTTCACTTGTACAATAAAACACACGCTAGATAGACACGGACGCTTACAACTTAAGTACATACTGAATTTTAGTTTTCAATGCTACTACGTATTGCAGTATATTGAACTCAATTTTAATTTTATTCCTAACGATTAACTCACTGATTAGTGTTAGCTCACTAATCAATAATCTGTCAATATGAGCTCACATTAGCATAATAATTGGCTTATTAATGGAAATTCTGAAAAGGGAATGCCTTTAATTAGATTATATCATCTCTGTTTTAATGTGATAATCATAGCATATATGTGTTTTATGTTTTAATGTTGGATATGTTTTTCCTTATATCTGTTCTAAATGTTGCTATGCTCTTAATGGGTTGCTCTGTTCTAACTTATAACTATTCCAACTGATCAAATGTTGACATGCAATCATTAAAACAATGTGGCAGCTTATAGATAACATTAGCCAACCTTCATGCATTGTTTCCTTGAGGTACTGTTCGTTACCTTTTGGGTGGAGAAATTAACAGTTGCCACTGGACCCATTCCTGCCCTTTGCAGGCTTGCTTTCCAAGGATATATATCATGATTTATGTTTGCAGAACTAAGAAAACCTTTTTGGGGAGTAGAAACTGTAGAGAACATCTAAATCCAAAATACTTTTAGTCACATTCCCATAGAGTAATGTCATGATTTTCAAATTATTTTAAAAGAAATGCTCCAGCTGCCACCATGGAAGCATGTCCCTTTGTTTCCTTATTAACACAAACGTTGAAGCTGTCCCTTCAGAAGCATTTTGTATGCTTCCAGCAAGTGATTAGCTGCTGGTCCAAACCCATACAGTTGTGGAACCTCCATCATTTGCTCTGTTTTATGTTATAAGGGAATGCCTTCAGCTTATTAACTTATTAATGATCAAACAGGCTGCCACTGGTTTGTTAATTTCAACCATGACTATATAGCAAGCTAAGTTAGTGAAAACTGTGACTGATATATTTGTAATTATATTCAGGGTGGTTCTTAAATTGACTAGCTTTTTTAATTGTTTTCCTACATTTGTAGCAGCTTCTACATATGCAGGCATCTTGATGAAATGAAATTGCATATGCAGGCAGCTTTCACGAAATTAACGGCTTTGTTTGGGTTGGATGAAATTAAAGTTTTTATTCATGCACGGTTTCTTCACGAGAAACTATATATTTTGATGTTTGGTTTCATATATATTGTCCATATATCGCATTGTTTCTATTACATAGATAATTGGGTTAATATGAATGATAATTGTGTTGTAATTGCTATATTTATTCATTTGATGGAATTAAACATAATGTTCATTGAAACCAATACTGTTCAATGGCCAATATATGTGCACATGCACACTAGTTTATATTAAAGGATAATCTCACTTCCTGGCTATGTTTATCTTTTCCCCATTGCCTTAGTCGATGTCTGAATGTTAGTTATAACCAAATGTCTGTGCAGATCAGCAACTAGCGTTGCCAGGTTGCAGTTTCACTAGAGAAGTCTCTATGTTTCCCCTTTGCCACAGCCGAACACCATTAGAGGAGTGTCACCCTGGAGCAAGTAGCGTTGCCAGGTAGGTTTGGTTATTACAATATGCAGCTATTATTTCATGGTATTACTTATTGTTGGTTTGAATTTATCCTGGCTTCACAAAAAAGATGAAAAATAAAAAAAACAAACCTTCTCTACTTGTTGAAGATGCAGATCTATTGATTAGAGGAGAGAGATGCTTAATTACATCTTGACAGACATGATGATAATGATAGATGACGAAGATGTAATTTGTCAACATGCATGTTCTTTGCGGTGATATGTATTATTGCCAATGGCCTTTACAACTTCACTGAGCTATATTATGTTTGTATATATATTTTTTTCTGTTTTAGGATATGCATTTTAATTTTGTAATTATAAAATTGTATAATTATTAAATTAGTCTTTATATGATTATATGTATTTGTAATTATTGTGAAGGTGTTAATTTACTGTTAAAAAATCATATATGTTTGTATATATGATTTTTTCAGGATATACATGTATTTTTGTATTATAAAAATAAATGAATTAGTATTTATATAATATATATTGGAGCAAATTTTGGGAGGCTTTTTTAAAGGTAAAGTTTGACACTTCTAAAATGTGTCGTTAGAACAGGTTGCATGGAAAAATAGTTTTATCAGAAAACTAATGACACCTGTTAGTGTGTCGTCATAATACTAAATAACGACACTTTTTAAGTGTCGTTATAATACTAAATAACGACACTTTGTAAGTGTCGTTATAATACTTAATAACGACACTTTTTAAGTGTCGTTATAATACTCAATAATGACACTTAAAAAGTGTCGTCGTATCTAATATTCAACGACACGTTTAAAAGTGTCGTCGTTCCCGTCCATTTCTTTGACGACGGGTCGATAGACGACACTTTCAAAAGTGTCGTTAATGACTTACGACGACACTTAAAAAGTGTCGTTATTTACTGTTTTTGTTGTAGTGTTTGAATGTGTAGTTTTAAAGGTTCAAAGGAAGGTTTTAAAGTAGTTTTGAAGACAGTTTCGAAGGGAGATTCGAAATACGGTTCCAAAATACAGTTTCACTGGACTGGACCATTTACATTGTAAACCTTTATGCCTTTTCACATTTAAATAATACAATATAAATAAGAAAATGTCCCATTTGGATTCAAAGAAAAATACAAAAAAAAATAATCAAATTCTACTCCTGTAAAATGTGAAAATTGGAAATTAGCACTGAATCCCGAAAAAATCCAATTTTGGTTCAAAGTGACTATTTGGGAAGAGGGGTTAGACCTCTCAAAAAATCTTTAAAAATCAGGTTATCTTAGTCATGATATGGGAAACCAATGTCGGGACTTGTTATTTCAAGAAAACAACTTTTATGAAAATCCTCTCTATTGGTTAAGACATGAGGATAGATTTGTGAAGATTGGCCTATGTTATAGAGGGAGTGTTGTGAACCCTAATGGTCATGTGGGCCTACGAGGCTACCTTGATAAGCCTGGGAGGCTATTGTTGAGGTCCTGGGAGACGAGATTTGTTCAGAGCCTAAGAGGCTACTGTGCCTGAGAGGTAATGTTGTGCCCGAGGGGCAACATGGTACCTGAGAGGGAATGTTTGAGATTACCTGGGAGGCTTTCTTTGTATTTTAAATGTGTGAGTAGATGATTTAATGGGTGATGTATATGTAGCATTAGACGAACACATGCCTACACTAATTTATAAGTTAGGATAGGTCGGGGAGACATGATTTCTACTGAGCTGTGTGATCGGGGAGATTTATACCCCCTTTTTAGGGCCATTTTGGGTACATTTTCATACTCTTTTACTTCATTTATTGCCCAATTATGCTACATTATCATATTTTTATGCCCTAACCCAGAAAATAGGATTTCTTGTAATTTTTGTGGTATTTTTGCTATATTTTGACAGGAATTCAAAAATCAAGGAAGAATTCACCAAATTCACAGAAGGAAGAAAGAATACCAAAGACCTAAAGTTCACAACGCCCAAATCTCAAGTTGGTCGGGTGAAGGTCGGGTGAAGCTCATACTTTAGGGTTAGCTTCGCAGAAACTCATTGAAGATGTTCTCCTTTTGGTCGGGTGAAATCCGAGGTCGTTCGGAGGTGGTCGGGTGAAGCTTATTTTGCATATTCAGACTCTCCAAGCATCATGGAACATTACTTCCTTCTGGTCGGGTGAAGTTTGAAGACCCTACATGGCAGTCGGGTGAAGATTTCTTCACCCGACCAAGCTCAAATTCCGGCGATAGACTTCTTGTTTTTGCAGTTTGCTCTTTCCCTTCTGGACCGAAGTCATTTGAGCAAATGACATGCACAAAACACTCAGGTCAAAGAAGAATTAATTGAAGAAATTTGAATTCAAATGGGTGCTTTGTATTTGGATTAAGGTCTTTTATGGGGATTAAGAGGGGAATTTATATTATTTTCAAATTTCAAAAATAAGGAGTTACATGAGAGTTAATATGGGCTAATTATTTGGAGGAATTATGAGAAATAATGGGGAATTCAAATTCAAAAATTCAAATATAGCCTTGGGAGGCTATAAAAGGGGAGTGGATCCTTCATTTGTAATCATTCAATCATCCAGTGATCCAATATTCAACAATTCTCTTCCATTCCATTCCTCACCTAGAGTAAAGAGAGAGAGAGAGAGAAAGAAGAAGGTTTGGGGCATCTCTTGGAGCTTGAAGGCAACCTGCTGGGAAAAGAAGATCAACCTTGGAATTCTTGTTCTAAATAGGCAAGCTATCCTTTTTGGTCTTTCTAATCCATGTTCTGTAATTTTGTTTTCAATTTAACTATGGAAGCTTAAAAACCCCTGATTAGGGTTAGGATGGAGTTTGATGTAATAAATTAAATTGTAATATTTTAGTTTAATCTCTTTCACCTTGTGAGTATTTATTGAGTATCTTGGGTTGAAATATAAAATGGATTCTGACCATTTCATTTTATCATATTAGGTATTTATGTGAAGGATTGGAAAATGAAGCATAAGTACTGGAAAAATCAGGATATTCAAACTAGGGATTACATGACATGCGGCAGCGAGTGTAATACTAGGATACCAAGTTAAGAGTGGGTGCGATGTTTGCTCTAAACTAAATAACCTAATTCTTAAAGGGTCACCCGTCCCCCATGCTAGGATGTACACAGAATTACTGCACTTGAAAAAGGCTAATTCATGCATTAGAGGTTGGGTATTAAATATTATCACAAGGAAAGAATTAGATTGAACTAAGACATAATCTTGAGAAAAAAAAATACATCAAATAAAGTCTTAACTCCAATCACCTTTATCAATTGAACTTTTCTCTACTCAAATCAACATTTCCATTTCTCACATATTTTCAAAAATCAAATTATTTAAATTCAGTTTTATTTTTACATTGTTTTCAATCAAAATCTCTTTATAATCTAGTTAAAGTATTCAAATTCTATATCCTTCCCTTGGGTACGATAATCCGGACTTAAAAATCCATTTTATTACTTATCACGATTTGTACACTTGCAAATTGTCGATCACTGTGGTTGCTCACCCCTTTTGTTGTGTTTATTTTTGTTTGTTTCTGGTGCTTATAGGAGCTAGGAGGTTCACCAGAGGTGAAGACCTTGTGTGTATTTGTTTGTTTTGTTGGATTGTAAAAACTATGATGTAACCCCATATGGGAAAGAATATATATATATATATATGTGTGTGTGTGTGTGTGTGTGTGTGTGTTTGTACTATGGGTTGAAATGAGATTTATGTATTCGTCTGCTATATGTGTGGTATGGATTAGAGACGGTACCCGTGCTAAGGTTTTTTTCTTGGTGTTATCACCAATCCTTTGTTCCTTCGGGTACGGGTATAGAGATTCACTAACTGGTTTCTGCGGGTCGAAAATCCGGGGTGTGACATTTCATCGTCATGCTTTGTGGAAAACCAAATGAGGGGATTTAGGGCTGTGAGCCCATATGTTTGAAGGGACTTGAGAAATCTAGCTTGTCTTATTGTTTTGCATGTATGTCTTGTTTGCTCTCACATGTTTGGAATGTGCATGAGATATCATGAATGGTGTAAAGTATCTGTCTATATGTGGTAACGATAAGAGATGCTATGTTTGCATGAATTATAGTACCTATGTGGGCCTGCGAGGCTACCTTGATAAGCCCGGGAGGCTACTGTTGAGGGCCTGAGAGGCGAGATTTTTTTAGAGCCTAAGAGGCTACTATGCCTGAGAGACAATGTTGGGCCCGAGGGGCAAGGGCAATACTGTGTCTAGGGGGCAACACGGTGCCTAAGGGGCAATATTTGGAATTTCCTGAGAGGCTTGCTTTATATTTTAATATAAGAGTATATGATTAAGTTGGTGATATACATGTGGCATTAGACGAGCACATGCCTACACTAGTTTATGAACTGGGACAGGTCGGGAAGACATGATCCTTATTGAACTGTGGTTGCTCACCCCTCCCATTGTGTTTATTTTTGTTTGTTCCAAGTCCTTACAGGAGTTAAAAGGTTTACTCGAGGGGAAGATCTTGTGTGTATTTGTTTATTTTGTTGGATTGTAAAACTATGATGTAACCCTGTGGGGGCAAAAACATGTATGTATGTGTGTTTCTACTGTGAGTTGAAATGAGATTTCTGTATCCGTGTGCTATATGTGTGATATAGTTTAGGGATGACACCCGTGCTAAGGTCTCTTTCTCGGTGTTATTACCAACCCTTTATCCCTTTGAGTATGGGCATAGAGATTCATTAATCAATTTCTGCAGGTCAGAAATTCGGGGTATGACACCTTGAATGCCTTTATCTTTGATGGGCCTACAGAGATGTCATCATGAGTGTCCATATATCCTATAAATACCACTTATTGTAGCTAAAATTCAAACATTTTCTAAATTTAGTAAACAACTTTTTCTTCCTTAATGTTTGTAACTTAAATATTCTTAAGTGTTCTTCGTGTTCCTTCTAACTTTTGGAATATGTAAGTATGCCATCGATAAAGATAATAACAAAGTAATAATTAAATAGTCTATTTATCAAATTGATAAATATAACCATAGTTTTAGTTTGTTCAAATAACATTATAATGAATTTATAGTGATTATAATTTGTTTAAAAGGACATCTTTGGATTGTCCACCTCTTTTATCCTTAGCTAGTGGTAACTAGCTTGGAGATCATTTTTGAGCTCCCTATAGCTGATGCGGTGCCACAACGAGCCATCCTTATTCTTCACAAATAAGTTTGGTGCTCCTCAATGGCTAGATGTATCCTTGATCCATCAACTCTTATAGCTGCTTGTTTAAAACTCATTTAACTTCATTGGTGCCATGTGATAAGGGCACTTTTAGAGATTGGATTCAACCTAGATACAAAATCGATGGAGAATTCAACTTTTTGTCGTGGAAAATGTCCTCGTTATTCTTCCAAGAATACATTTGCATATTACTTCATATTAATCTCACTCATACTTGTGTTGATCATGGAAAGATATTCCGCTTGTTGATAGTTAGATATCATGACCATAATGTTTCCATCAATTTGACATGTAAACATAAGCTTAGGTTGATTTGAAAGGTTAAAATAATCTTTTTCTGGTTATACTCAATGTTTACATGATTAGTAGTGGGCCAATCTATAGATTTTGTTTGCTAGTAATATCCTATCACATATAGTATTAGGATACAATTTATATACCTTGATGGCATTTATGGAATAATTATCACTTGGTTTTATAATTGATAATTCAACTTTAACTTCTGTTGAGAATTAATCTTCATGGGTGCAATACACTTTTGAAAGACAAAAAAATGTGTTGAGATGAAATCAAATAATGTATAAGCATTTGGTGTGCACATTTTACCACTTCAATTCTTACTCCACCATTGGCTCTAGTTCAACTAAAGGCAAAGGCACGAGTTTGTGGTAAAATTTTACTAATGGTGTTTCTAGTATAAAATTTTTTTAGGTGCTCCTAAAAATAAATAATATATATTATTTGCGTAAACAAATTCGAAATAAGGTACAATGATCAATTTATTTAAGCTTCCCGATGATCAAATTTTCACATCAAAAGCCAGAGGAGTAAGGTACGCCCGTCTGGGGCAACCAATCATTGGCCATCAGAAAGTTGGCCGCCGTGAAGTTCGCTGCGACATTCTTATTAATCACATGGTATCCAGGCCACTTGACCCTACCCTTAGTCGACGACCCCGATCCGGTGTTGTTGAACTCGGCGTAGTACAACGTGTTGAGCGCGAAATTGCCGGACCACGCGATAAACCCCGCCTGATTGATCAAACTTTTCAAGCAAGAATGAATGAAGACAGTCCGGGAGTAATTCTTCCATGGTCTCCCCAGGTACGATTGCGTGGCCCCGTTACTCGCCGCCAGGTCCGGGGCCGCCGCGATCGTGCAGTTCTGGATGGACGTCCCTGTGTTCTGGTTCGGGTCCGTCCGGCCCTGCGCCGTGAAAGCGTTGTACTGTCCGTCCATCGGCTTACGAGCGTAGAGGTTGCAGTTCTGGAAAACCGCCGCGGCGTTGCCGAATATGGTGTCGACAGTGCCGTAGATGTCGCACTCTCGGTAGAATTGACGGAGTGAATGGGTGTATAGGGTGTCCTGGTAGCCCTGGAAGCTGCATTTGTAGAATGTCGACATGTCAGCGCTGTTTCTGACCGCAACTGCCTGGTGTTTGGTAGCACCGGCGGTGTTTTTGAATGTCATGCCCACACAAAGGAACATTGGCGCTGTCACGGCTGCATGCGAATATTAATATTGTCAGTAACACATCCAAATCGGTCAGTAGCTACACTAGGACTCCAACTATATATCAATTAATCACAAATTAAAAGATGTAGTTTTTATTAATTAAAAACATCTTTTTCTTTCTCTCTCTCTCTCTCTCTCTCTCTCTCTCTCTCTCTCTCTCTCTCTCTCTCTCTCTCTCTCTCTCTCTCTCATATATATATATATATATATATATATATATATGTAATTAAGATGGGATGTTTTGGAAAAACGAAAACTATAACACGTCACATCATGATGTTCTCTCTACTTACCAAATGTTGAAGAATTGAAAGTGGTCCAACCGTCGACAACGTTGTGGCTCCCACTGATGATGGTGTGGTCGATTCCATCGCCAACCATCATCAAGAACTTCTTGTTACTGTCCACCACAACGTATTCCTCGTACTCCCCAGCCTTGACATAAATCACAAAGTAGCCCTTTGTCCCGTCGGTATCGACAGGTGCGGCCGCGACAGCATCGTTTATGGTGGAGAAATTTCCACGGTGGTCCTTCCTCACGACCACGATGTCGCGCACGACACGGGATCGTTTAAGGAGGAGAAACTTCCTCCGGCTCACCTTCTCGTAAATTTTCCAGGTTTGGCTAATCGATAGCCGCCTGTTAACGAAACCGAGCCTTTTCTTCGAGACCCGCGGCAGTGAGTTTGTCATATTTTTGGGGACCCAGGCACTGGTTGCTAGCGCGAGGGCCACACTGTAGAGCTTGGTGCTGTTACTCAGTGGCGTGCTCAACCCGTTTTTGACACGCCACGCCGAAGCCGTGTCCTGGAGGCCGTCTAGACACGTCTGTTGGTTGGTCAGAATGGCGCTGAGCAGCGTGTGCAGATCCCCGCCCTGCATTGGGGGGAGGGTTTTATTTGTTGCGTTGACCGTCTTGTGGCAGTCGGTCAAGAATTGGGTGTTGAGCGTGGCGAGCTGGTGGCAGTCCTGGAGGGCTCGGAATGCTGGCGTGGACAGCGTGGAGTTGTTGTTGTGCATGTAGCGGTCTACGAGGTTGAGGAATTTGCGGGACATGTAAAGGGATTGATTTACGGCGAAGCGGCCGTAATCGTAGACATTTCCGGCGGGAGCGGCGGGGTGGCCGAGGATGGACTTGCAAAATTTTGGGTCGAGGGTGGAGTTGCAGACGGTGGCGGTGGGGACAGGGGTCACCGAATTATTAGAGGCTCCGGCCCCGGCAGTGAGAAAATTGAGGAGAGAGATGATGGTAACGCAGAAATTGGTACGCTCGGACGAAACCATTTTGTTTTTGTTAAGTAGGATATAGAGTTTGATGATGGTTGGGGAATTTCGCACGTGTGTGCGGAGTATATATATATATATATATAAGTTAGTGTAGGTGTGACGGGTTGTCTGCAGTAGGAGTGTGGGCAATGGATACCTGCCCCGCTACCCGCCCGCTTATCCGGTTTCGCTCCGCTATCCGGTTGCAGCCTAAGCAAAAGCGGGGTGTAGTTTTTAAACTTGACACCCCGCCTCAGGCGGGGACGGGAAGTGGTAATAGGTAGCGGGTATCCCGCCCCACCCCCGCCCCGCTTAATTTTAATAATATTTATTTATAATTTTATAATATTTAAAATATTATTATTTAACTATTATTTTTGATTTTTGAATGATATTTATTATTGTAAAATTAAATTATTTTTAATAAGTTTTTGGTTAAAAATGATGTAGAAATTTGATTTAAGCCAAAATTATTGATATGGATAGATCCATAAAAAGCGATAACAAGATATGAGCAAATCGAATTCGCAAACTCAACATTCGAAAAAAAGCGGTATATCCTATCACGCCTATATATGGAACGAGATACAATCTTAAAATTTAATCTATTGCATCGAGGATCCGAAGCATTTGGCATCTCTATCCTTATTTTAGGGATGAAACGATATTTGAATTCCTACAAATTTTTAAACATTTTTTTTACATCACCCCTCCCCCCCCCTACAAACAAAAACCTCATTTCCTTATCCTATCAATATCTATTTATTTTATTATTATTTTCCTTTACTATTTCATATCCCTTAAACTAGCTTTTACATAACGGTCACCTTGAAGACTTTTACTGGTTATTAAAGCAAATTTAATGAATTGACAAATCTGTATTGGAAAATTGAATTCAACATTTATCTAACGGCATTAACACATATTCACCCAACACGGTACATTAAACATAAACACACATAGATAGAAGTTTACGGGAAATCAATCTCGAGGCGGGTCATTCCTTGTTGAAGAGCGCAGGCTAGCGACGCCGCAGCGTCATCGACGAGAACATCATACGATTTGGGGTTGTAAAGCGGGACTCCAAGCTTGGGGTCATCATAATTCGTCGGAGCAGGGGCTTCTTTCTTTCTGCTGCAGCGAACCCGACCACAGCTGAACCCAGAAAAAGTTGAAGACGAAGGGGCAGAGAGATGGAAGAACCGGAGAGTGGGGATGGGAGAGAAGGCACAGATTGGAAGGAGCTTCAGATGTGAAGAGAAGGCCATTGCCATGGCTGGGTCTCGCTCTCTCTCAGTCTCTCGATATTGGCTGTTGGCTCAACAGAGAAGATGAAGCGAGGGAGGATATAAAATTAATTATAAAATTGAATAGAGAGAGAGTATAAGAAATCAGCCATGGTGGAAATCAAAAGCTTAGAGATTACCCATAATCGAAGCAATATTCGTCTGATTGGAAGGGAGGAGCCAAGGATTCGCACGTCACCAAGCTGTGGGGGAGGAAGAAAAAAAAAAGCGAGAAAAAAAGAGAAATTGAGTTTAGGGATCTACGTAATAACTCCAAATATAGGGATTTCTTTATAAACCGTATCCCCATACCGTATTTTTCAGAATCAGATGTAGAGCTGCTTTTGATAAAAATTTAAATTTAATCCCTAAATTATATTGAATTACAATTAAAATCTATTTTTGGAAGGATGATGGCCGTACAATATTATGGTGGCGTCATATTCATGGTGGCCGTTACACATTTATGACCCGTACACATTTATGGTGGCCGTTCATATTAATAATGGTCGGTTACACCATTATTGGGGGGGTTACATGTTTTTTTTTGGTGTGTTTTGTTAGCTTACAAATTGTAATATATATTCCTATGGTTTAAGTAAAAGATAAGTTGAATAAACATATCATTTTGTGTGTCTTCCAATTATTTCAATTCCAACATTTGGTATCAAAGGAGGTAGATCAATTGAGTGAAATGGCCTCCAACATGGCACGAATGAAATCCCGCAATTGAGAAAGAGAATTATGAGAGATGGGGTCCAATTTAAGGCCTATTTGGGTCCCAGGATTTTGGGACATTGTTAATGTGGGTATGATGACGGGGCCCAACAAAAAAGGGGGCCCCACCCCCCCGGAAAAGGGGGGGCCCCGGGGGGCCAAGGAAGAAAGATAAGAAGGCATTATCTCATATCATCATTTGGCGATGCAACTCGGGGGGGGGGGGGGGGCGCCGAGGGAGCGGTGGGGGGGGGGGGGGGGGGGGGGGTGGGACACTTTGAATAAAGTGTTCGGGGGGGGTGATTCGTGTGAAGAGATCGGTATTCTAAGGGCTGAATTTGAGGGGGGGGGGGGGGGGGGGTTTTTTTTTTTTTTTTTTTTTTTAGTGGGGGGGGGGGGGGCGGTCTTTTATTTTTTTTTACTTACTTGTATGAATGAAGGCGAAATGGCGAAAGGGGGTTAATGAAGTCCGGGTGAACGGTGGGGGGGGGGGGGTGGGGGAATCAAAGGATTCTGCGAGCAAATTGGAAATTGAAGGGGGGGGGGGGGGGGGGGGGGGGGGGGGGGGGGGGGGGGGGGGGGTTGGGGGTTTTTTTTGGTTTTTTGGGGGGTTTGGTTTGGTTTTTTTTTTTATTTTGGTTGGTTTCAACATTTGGACTATTGGAGACGAATGCAAATCGGGAAATCAGGGGGCGAGGGGGGCGGGGAGGGCGGGGACCTTGGAATTCACGGGGGCGCGGGCGTGGTCGATGGAATCCACAAGGAGGTCGTGGACAAAGCGGCCGAGGGCAATGGAACCAAAATCAAGGTGATAGTTCCAATTCGGGGGGGGGAGGGGGGGGTGGTAGCTCTCAAAATTTTTCAAATCAACGACGGTCCAATGTTCAATGTTATAATTGTCGAAGATTGGACATATTGCTGCGGTGTTATTCACGGAAGGACAATCGAGCCAATTTCGCATCAAGAGATGTGGAATATGATGATCCATCTGTTTTTTGGCACATCTTTGCGTCAGTGGGCTAGACTGGGCAACGAGAGCATGGGGGGGGGGGGGGGGGTGTGTGGGGGTTTGGGGGGGGGGTTAAGGGGGGCGTGAGCCTTGGAGATAGTCCAAGCTCGGAGTTAAAGGTAGAGGGGAGAGGGGGCCCGCCCCCCGGAAAAAGGGGGGGAGGCTTTCGGGGGGGGTATCGGTGATGTATATTATGTTCCCAACATGAAAAGCAATGTCCAAGTTTGGGGGGGGGCTGTAGGGAGGGGGGGGGGGTCTACTGGAGAATATGCTCTCATCCGGGGAGATAAAAATAACGAGGTAATTGCACGAGTGCGGATGACGTCAAATCGGATGTTTCCTTTGACGTTAAATACCAAAGATGGCGAGTGTCTCATAGGGCACATCAAAGATGGTCGTGGAGATGGCATTTCGTTTGGCCATCTTAATTTTCAAAGTCCCAAGAAATTATCATCTAGGAGGATGGTTCGTGGTCTTTCACAAATCAATACGGAAGACCGGGAATGTGAGGTGTCTTGGGAAGCGATCCCGCTACCTTTCCCAAGTGGCGAGTCTGGAGGGAGAGCACCATTACGGTTGGTGCATACATTTGATATTTGTGGACCTTTAGATCGATCGGCAAGGCAATGGAGGTAACAAATATTTTATTACCTTGGGGTTTGGGGGGGGGGGGGGTTGATTGTTTTTTGGAGGAGGAGAGGGCTATTTTTTGAAGGAGAAAGCTGCTGCTTTGACGATATTCAAAAATTTCAAAGGGGCGCAAGGGGGTGGGGAGTCAGGACACAACCTCATGATGATACGATCGGGGGCCCGGGGGGGTGAATACACTTCAAAGGCATTTCAAGATTTTGTAGAGGGCAAATGGTGGGGGGGGGGGGGGGGGGGGTTGGGCCTCAATTTGACGGGGGGAAGGGAGTTGCGGAGAGGAAGAACCGCACATTTTGGACATGGCAAGGTCCATGTTGAAACGAGGGGGGGCGCGCCATTTGTTGGGCAGATGGGGTTCATATTTTGTTTATTTTGTTGAGCGGGGTGAAGGGAGGGCCCATTGCGGGGGGGGGGGGGGGGGGGGGGGTGGGTGGTTGGAAGCCCAGCGTGTCACGTCTCGTTTGGTTGTGTTGCTTGCACACATTCCGGAGAGGGGGGGGGGATGGGATGATGGAGTTGGGAGGGAAAGGAGTCTTCGTCGGCTAGAGGCGAGGCGTACAAGGTGGGCATTCTGCACTAACCAAAAAATTAGTGGTTAGTAGGGATGTCATCTTCGAGAGGAAGAATCATGGAATTTTACGATGATGATGCGGGAAAAACTATTGTGATTGCAAATGATCCGGATGAACGGGCCCGGGGTGTTGCACTCGGATGCTACTTCACCACCTCGTATTCTCACCCACAATTGTCAAGTCAAACAAGTGGCACATCTAGCTCATCAAGGGATGAGACTGAAGATTCAAATGGGGGGCTTGGATGATATTATGAAGAAGCAGAGGGGGGGGGTTTTTTTTTGTTTTTTTGGGGGTTTTGAGTTGGGGGTTTTTTTTTTTTTTTTTTTTGGGGGATTGTGAGCCTTTTAATTTTTGTGCCTCGGAAGTTGTGGCGAACAGCGATGGAGGAAGAAATTCATTCTATTGAAAAGAATAATACGTGGAAACTATCTGACGCTTCGGGGGGGGAAGGGGGGGGGGGGGGGGGGGGGGGGGGTGTACAAAATTAAAAGAAATCTGTGGATAGGGGGGCGGGGAGCGGGGGTTTTTGTTGCAAGGGTCCAAAAAGAAATATGGGGTGGACATGTGAGGTGTTTGGGGTGCTCGAATGGTCGGTAAGATGTTGATTTCTTTAGAGCCCATCTAATTGGAAATTTACCAATTGGATGTTAAATTGCATTTTTAAATGGGTTTTGGAAGAAGAAGTTTATATTGAACAGCCTGAAGGTTTCGTGGTGGAAGGAGGGGAGATCAAGTGCTTTATTAAAGAAGGCTTGTACGGCCTTGAAACAAGCTCCTCGGGTTTGGAATCTCGGATCGATGAGTATTTGCGGCAAAATGGGTTTATCAAATGCCCTTGAGCTTCGGTCGTGAAGGTCGAAAATGGAGACTATTTGATTCTATGTATATATGTGGATGATTTTTATTTACGAGAAACGGTGAGAGTTGTTTGCCGGCCTTAACAAACAATCCATGTTCAAGATTGAAATGACGGACAATGGTGTGTCATTTTTACGGGCATCGAGGTCAAGCAAGGAGGAGAAGGGATTTTATTTTCCAAAAGAAATACATGCAAGAAATTTTGAAAGAAATTCAAAATGGAAATTGCAAGGGATGAATACTCCTTGGTGGCGGAGGGTTAAATATCCACAAAGGGTGAAGGAAGGTTGTGTTCCACATTATATAAAAGCCTTGTAGGAGTTTACGTCTTGACAATAACAAGACCCGATATACTCTATGGCGTGGGTCTTGTGAGTGGTACATGGAGACACCCAATGATCAGGGCGGGGGGGAGGGGGCGGCGGGGGCAAAAGAGATCTTGAGATACTCAAAGGTACTCTTGATTTGGGTTTGTTATAAATATGGTGATATACACAACTGGGGGTTGATAGTGTTGGGGTGGTGTCAAGATGAAAGGAAAAGTACAAAGGTTATGTTTTTATCTTGGATCGCTTTACATGGATGTCAAAGGGGGGGGGGGGGGGGGGGGGAAGCTCTTACAAGCGTTGTCCTCTGGGGGGGGGGGGGGTTTTTTTTTTTGTTTTTTTGTTGGGGGTTGTTGGGTTTAAAAACTGTGGGGCTCTTTAGGACACCCTCAAGAACATTCTGATTTTTGTTGACAATAAAGCTGCGGTCAGTGGTTGTCAAAAAATCCAGGTATATTATCATGGAGATAAGCATATTGACACCCGATATCATTTTCCAGAGATCATGTGAGGCAGAAGACAATGGATTAGAGATTGAATACAAAGGAGCAAGTGGATATCTTCACAAAGCCCTTACCGGTGGCTTCTTTTCTAAGTTACGGGAGATGCTTGGACTGCAGTTTAATTTGTGGGGGTGTATTGAAATTACAAATTAAAATCTATTTATTGGAAGCACGATGATGGCGTTACAATATTATGGTGGCGTTACATATTCATGGTGGCGTTACACATTTTGACGACCGTTACACATTTATGGTGGCGTACATTTAATAATGTCGGTTACACCATTATTGTGGCGTTCATGTTTTATATTTATGGTGTGTTTTAGTATAAGCGGTTACAAATTGTAATATATATTCCTATGGTTATAAGTAAAAGATAAGTGAATAAACATATCATTTTTGGTGTGCTTCAATTATTTCAATTCCAACAAATTATAGGGAAAAATATATTATACCAAAGCTGATGTAGATGCTCTAAGTGAAGACATGATGCGGTAATAAGTTGATTCCGCCTCCGATAGGACCCGAATTACTCCTATCAACTGCTTCGTGGAGCTTCTAAAAGTCAAAATTGTCTTAAGAGAGAAATTAATAAAAGCCGGTAGCGGGGTGCGGGCAGATGAAGCCTCCCCCGCTTACCCCGCCATAGGACGGGGTACCCCGCCCCGCCTACACATGGGGTGGGGTACGGTTTTAAAATTTTTTTATCCGCCTAGGCAGGGACGGGGTACGATAAGAGGTAGACCCCGCCCCCGCTATGGCGGGTAGCACCCCTAGTCTGCAGGCTTATGTATTTGTCATTTTTTATTTCAAATCTGTTTCATTTATCCTTTACTGGATAAAAGGTGAAAAAGTGATCAAAGAATTTGAGAGAAAAACAAGTGCGGGAAGAAAATTAG
Organism: Taxillus chinensis; assembly: GCA_023512835.1. NCBI lineage: Eukaryota > Viridiplantae > Streptophyta > Magnoliopsida > Santalales > Loranthaceae > Taxillus > Taxillus chinensis. Next base: position 6,555,105 of record CM042090.1, on the reverse strand, counting down.
TAAAAAAATAATTATTTAATTGGAATGAAAAAGGTTAAAAAATATATTTTTATAATTTAATTAAAAGAAGAATATTATATGAAATATTAATATTATTCTTGAATATAAATATTTTCTATTGTTAGAAGAATTGTATTTTATATTTTTTGTCTCTTTTCACAGTAATTTTGTTGAGAAATAATTTCATACATATCAATAACAAATTTCATATCATTCATGTACTAGAAAAATATTAATTCCCAATTAATATAATGAGGCTCCTTTGCGATAGATGTTTAGAATAATTGCATATTTTAAATTTTTTTCTTTTTTTTCTATTGAATAAACACAAATTTACTAAGTGAAAAGAATAATAGAGAGCAAAACAAATTAGACCTAAAACCATAAAAAATATAGGAAAAAAACTAACAGTATCTCTCCATAAGCCAGCTTCAAGAGCATTGACAGCGTCTCTCGATAAATAAGTTGCAAAAGCATTGATAGCATCTCTTTATAAGCAAGCTGCAAGGACATTGGCATTTCACTCTTGTACAAGGTAAGCCCCATGAAATCACAACTTCTAGTAGTGTGCAAACACAATACCTTGCTCTTAAATACAGAAAAAGTCCTTTCATCTCCGCATTTCAATAATTCATGCTTCCCTCTTAAATACATCATCTCTTTTATGTTACAAATCATGTAAATTGAATACCCTTACACAATAAATAATCCACTAAATTACTCAAAAAAACTTGATAACAATATGATTAAGAGCCTACATCATTATGAATTTAATTAAAAACAAGAAAAAAGTTTAGATAATTTAATTTATGTAGTTCTATACATATCAGTCTTAAACCTATAGAGTCATCTTCATATATATTTTAACAATGAACAATATATGAATTAGCTTTTAAAAACCCTAAATTTAATTTTTTTGCAAAGACCTCCCATAATAGGAAGGCCCTTCCATTAAAATTAATAAAATTTAATGGTCTTTCTTTTTATACACAACGTAAATGCAGTTAGTTACGCACGCGCAGTGTCATAGCAGCAGCGACACACTGACACCATCCGACCAGTGGAGGAGATGAAGAAGAAAGGAATTGGAGGCTCCTCCAAATCTAGGGCCTCAAGCGGCGACTTCACCCTAAAAAAGGCAGGGCTGCCCTTGGTACCAAGTAGGGTGTTAAGAAAAATTTATTTGAAATTGCTATGAATCCATTTAAGTCAATATCTGTTTCAATAAGATCAGGACGAAACAAATATTCGATATGATATGTAATATTATCATCTATACATACAATAAAATGGATTTGAAAAAGATTCTTGAATTCCTCTCAAATTCATAATAGGTCAGTCAAACTCTTTTTGATCTCGATTAAAGAGATATCGAATCTGTCCCAATGGAATTGAAACGAAAGGAATATCCATCATAATCCATCGCATTGGTATCCTACCTCAGAACCGAGAATGACTTATGAGGTACTTGACGTGCAGTCGGTGCCCATGTGCACCGTTTATACTTTGAAAAAGAGAATGTTATATGCATTCTAAACGTCGAGCTGTGCCATTCCCTTATTTTACTAAATTAAATGAATGCATTCACGGGCCATATTACTTTCCTTGCAACTGTAACTTCTATATTTCCAAAAATAAAGAAGGCCTCGCGCACGTGTTTAACACCTAACTTCTATAGGGAATTACTGATTCAACAAGTTTTCTTTTCCCATAACTTCGGTTGCTTTCCTTATTCTAGTTGGGGTTTGGAGTAAAATTAGGAGTTAGGAGGACCGCTAGCAGCTGCGGGACAGTCAATATGAATGACCAAGAAACGTGGTGATGGATCTCATATCTCGTAGCTTTGTACACATGACCGTACGGAGACAGTTGACATGACACGAAGACTGGTAAACATGCTGGATTTTATTGTATAGTTTAATGAGGTACATAGCGCAGTCATTAATTAATACTAAGATGGTTTGCTATCCAGCTTTAAATAATACTAATAATAAAAGAAAACTTGTATTTGGCACGTATTCTCACCAAAAAAAAAAAGTTGATACACAACCACTACAAAAAACTGAAAAGCTGCGTGTGCATTCATTTTTAGAAAACTTCGGCGTAAGTAATGCTGGTGTGTTTATAAGAAGAATGTTAGATACAGTTGTCATCTCATAACTTTTGTGTTATCATGATAATATGTCATGTGATTAATAAAAATTTAGTGATATTTTTTTTCCTGCCAATCATACCGTGACATGTCAGCATAATAAAAATAGATAAAAGATTTGCATGTGTTTAATGCCGGCTAAAATCAAATATGTGCCGTTCTTTTTTTTAACCAGCATAGGTACGAGATATGTTAATAAATTTTTATTAATAAATATATATCAATAAATTCTTAACCTTACATCTATAGGATATTTACCCTTGAAGACTAACCGAAGGTAAAAATTGCCTCAGCTGATCTGTTTAAATCCCAGTAACGGTATAGATAAATTGACTAATGGCGGTAGAAAGGGATGGAAGGAAAGTGGCTTTTAATTTTTTTTTTTTAATACAAAGATTAACATATAATTGAGTGGTGGTGGAGGAAACATTAATAACTCATCATTTAGTATGTAAGAATTAAATTACAAAGAATGAAAATAACATGAGAATAGAATGAAATAGTTAATTACTTTATAATGTGTTTAATATATAAGATAATGAATTATAATAAATTAATATAATTATAACATATCTCGAATATTTGTAAAAATTATTAACAAAATACAAATATTTAGCATTCTCTTCACCTAGTGCCCATCATCACTTTAGTGTTGGGAGAAAATATAAAAATACGAAAAAATAAAATTGACACAACGAGAATTTTACGTGGTTCGATAAATTTTCTATATTCATGAAGCTACTATAGTATTTTCATTATGGAGAAAAAAATATACTGTGTTTACAAAACACTCAATCCAAATACCCAAATACACTCGAAAATTTATCAATTAAATTTTCCACTATTTATTTCCCTCTTCTCTCTCCCGTATTGGAACTCTTGCTGGGATTTGATTACATTACCATGGAGTTGCCCATTTATAGGCTTTTGGAATTGCAATAGATAAGAAGGCCAACTCCCCATTTTTGAGAAAAAAATTCATACCAACCATCCTTCTTGAAAAACACTTGTCGTCTTTCTTTGCTTTTGCTCACCAATGTTGAATAGTTGTGCCATTCGTCCTTAAAGCCAGCTGCAACATTTGATAATCTCTCACTTAAAGACTGATTCCAATCTATCTTCACACCTGTAATAACTCTTTCCGATGTAACTATTCATAAAGACCAATTAGAGTTGCGCACAACTTTAATTTTTCTGTAGTAACTGCTTTGGTTAACATATCAGCTGGGTTCTTACTCCCATATATCTTCACAAGTGTCAACACTTCATCCTCTAGCGGTGATTAAATGAAATGATAACGAAATTCGATATGCTTGGTCCTTGAATGAAAAGTTGAATTCTTGGCCAAGTGTATTGCACTCCATCCATTCCATCCCACTCGGCTTCTCTCAAGCAGAGACCTCCTCTATTGGGTATCTGACTAGGCTGTCCCCAAGACCCTTCTCCTATTCAACCACATGGTCCTGTTGGTCTGTCCCGGGTTGGTCCACCAACTTCCCTACACAGTCTGCCCTAGGCTAGGCCTCCATCGGTGTGGTTGTAGCTGGCGAAGACCTTACCTCCGTCTAGGACGTGAAGAACCTCATTGCAGAGGTGTTCCACATCGACGCTGATGGGTTTTACTCCATGGCTGCCAATGAATGGTGTAAGATCCAAGCCCTCGTGTGGCGGTTTCTCCGCTCCCCCAGCTTCGTCAAGGGTGGCAGTGGACAGCTGCTGCTGGTGACCCGACATCAAGAGACCAAAAACAAAAAAGGAAAAATGATTAAAAAAAAGTTTTTTTATTTAAGTATGTGTGGAATGAATTTATCGAAATATAATCTTCTCATAAAGATCATTAATCTTTTTTTTATTTGTGTACTAAATGCGAGAAAGAAATTAATTTGATTACTTTTATTTCCACATACCAAACATGGTCTAAGGGAGTGCTAGAGACTTACAAAGAGAAATATAAATTTTGAAAATAATTAATTTTAACTGGATGATGCGTGTGTGTGTCTATATATATATATATATAACTTGATGGTACAACCAGATATATTCGGATAATCTGCATGACAATTGATTATATTTGAAAATTTTGTTGTCGAATATTTATTGTGCTCAAAAACATGATTGTCGAGTAGAATTAATTTTTGAGAAAGCGCGTTGCCAAATGTATCTGACTGTAAAATTTGATCATATCATCTGGTTTAATATCAATACCTATATTTTTAACCCAAAGCAAAGTAAAATAAATGGGGACCACATAAAGCAAAAGTAAAATAAAAAAACTAACTGACGAAGTACAATTTATAATTAAAGACTTAAAGGATAAGTAAATGGGGAGTGGGGACCATAAAAGAATAAAAACATGGAGGTTTATAGAAGAAAGGATAAGAAAATGGATAAGATAAGTAACAATTTATTTTTTCAATAAATTTTTGAAATTGTGTTATACAAACTATCATACAAACCTTTTAAAGAACTTTGGTAAAATTTACAACATTGGAGCTTTAAGTAGTAATACTTTGGAAAATTAAAATAAAAGTAGTTTGGAAAAGAGGAGAGAAGAAAAGAAGGGAAGTCTTTGTTCTCTTTGATCAATTGTCTTTTTCTCTAGATTGGATTTCTAGACTTGGAAGTTCTCAAAGAGAAGAGAAAAACTTAGGAGAGAAAGATTAGCTTAGAAGTGGAAGCTTGCAAGCTAAGAAGTTTATCTTTGAATTAGGAGAGTGATCCCTTAAATAGGTTAGGGAAGAGGCTTCTAGAAAAAGCAATTGTAAATATATAATTTTAACTTTGTATAGAAATGTGTTTGAAAACTTTGAAAGAGATTGTTCGAAGGGTTTTTTTATGGGAAGATTGATTATGTCACGCCCCCAAATTTTGCAACCGAAATCTAGACACGTGATTACTCATGCTTGTACCCGAAGAGTTAAAGGGTTGGTGACTAACATCTAATAGAGACTATGAAGCGGTTGCTATCTCAAATCACCTACTACAACCACATAATAGGAGTATAACTGTACAATCCCAATGTCGACAAACAATCACAAGATATGTAAAACAGACCAGATTATTAGATATATGGATCACTATTAAAAATATGTTTACAAGATCCACGAACTCATATTCAAGAAATCAGAACCAAACCAATATAACACATGTTCATTACAACACCCAACACACCAAAGGGAATTATAGTAAATGTAAAAGGATTAACAACATAGGTGTAAGCTTAAAAGCTCAGTAGATGGTTTTCAATCCACATCCCCCTTCAAGGTTAACCATATCCAATACTATGTGGAAAGTGTATATGTGTGAATGTAGTGAACTACTACTCATGCTCAACAAATAGTTAACAAATATAAAATCCCAAATCATATCATCATCATTTCATACCTTATCACATCACAATATCATAAATCATACCACATTACAACTCTTATCATCACATCACATTAACACATACCACCACACAGGTCACATAAAAACAATTCATATTCGCACTTTATGTTGCTCACTGAGCTTTATCGCACCAATGTCCTTAATCGGATCCATCGTACCCTTTTACCCTTGATCAGGCCTTTGTCCTTTACTGGATCACTGTGCTTTATCAGACCTCATCACAACTAATATAATGCACTATATAACAAGAACACTGAAATAAAGCATTTGTTGCACACACAATTCAAATAAAATTTAAATTAAGTATAGCATAGGGCTAACCTAGGTCATTCACTAACCAAAGGACTTATCAAATTTAATTCAACTTATTCTTCAAGAAAAATAAAGAAAAGCTAAGTTAGAAAATTAGGTGGTTTTGTGTGAAATTAAAATAAAATTAAATATGTAAAAACAAATATTTGACTAAAGACGCAATTGATTCAATCTCTCACTTTAATTATCATTTATCATTATCTTCTAAAAATAAATAACATATTTAAGGCCTCATAATTCAATTAAATCAAAACTCCATTATTATAATTAAATTATGAATTCACACTAGAAATCAGACTTGAACTTGTACAAATCCTAGAAATGATTATGTTTTGCATTCGGAAGACCAAATTGATTCTATGACTAATAATTTTCACATCTCAAAATTAATTAACTGCAGCTACAAATTAATTACAATTAAAAATTATACTTTAGACAATTCACAATTCACTACAACCGCAAATTAATTACAAAAAATTTAAAATAGATATAGGAACGAATTATAAACCATAGCACATGAATAAATTATTAAGATGAAAAACCAAAATTCAAAATAACAATTGAAGTTTCAAATTAAATCAAATACAAAAAATTAATTCATAGAAAATAAAATATAAGAATAGTCCTGCAGTGTCGAGCTGCCTTCTTTTCTTTCTTATGCTGCCTCAAAATACTGCTGCGTGAATAAAATCAGGCGTGATGGAGAGTGGGCATGATGGGTTGACCGAATGATGGAGGCAGCGTTGGGTAGATGGTGGTGCGAGAGATAGTGTGTCTCGTACGTGAGATGTATGGGTCTCGTATATTCTCAAGCCAATTGCAATTTTTTTCCTTCCTTAAATTATGCTGCCCCACGTTAAAGTTTCCTCATTTTTCCTTCAATTAAAGTTTCCTCTTCTTTCCTTTCTTTCTCCATTCTTACGTATAACACCCATGGGTCCCTTCTCCTCTTTAAATCTTCACTCCAACCTAATGCCCAAATTCTCCTTTCCTTCCTTTTTAAACTCTTCTCTTTTTTAAATTCTTCCACCTAATTGTCACCTTCACATATTAACAATTAATTAAAAATTATAATTCAATTAACCCAAAAATTACTTAATATAATTATCAATTAAGCCCAAAGAAATAATATTAAAATTGAAATAATTAATTTAATATTAAAAATCACTAAAATTAATATTAAATCTATAAAAGTGAATAAAATAGTAAATAATTAAAATTATGGAAAATATTATAAAAATGAATTAATTCAATAAAATATTAAATTAAAGCTCATAAATTAAATACAAATTTAATGACAAATTTTACAGTTATCAAATTCCCTCACACTTAAACTTTGTTCATCCTTGAACAAAAATAAAAATTAAACATCAAACAAAGATTATTGAATCATGCAAATTTAAATATATAAAGAAAAAACGTATAACGAATCAAGTTCTAGTATGGATGTAGGTGCATGCACCAAAATTATTCAATTTTCACACCTTCTCAATTTAAACCTTCATTCATAGCATTTAATCAAGTTATACAAATACATAGTCTTCAATCAGTGAATTGGAAAAGCATGCTTAAAAATTAATATCATAATTTCCTTACACACTTGAAATATCATGCCATGAACCATACGAACACTTAAAAATAAAACAAATCAGTGATACACATGAGGAACTAAACAAGATATAAGATAAGCGAATCGATATCTCTTTTTCTTTCTTTCTTTTTTCATAATTTGCAGATCTTTTTCTTATCATTCTCTTTTTTTTTTTTCATAATTGATAATAGTGTGGATGTACTGCAATGTTTTACAAAGGGTGCATTTTATGCACCTTTCTCCTTTGATGAGTTATGCATCCCCACAATCCATAATCTTCTCTTTTTTCTTCTTTTCTTTTAAGCACACACGTTTAGTTCAAGATAGTCCCAATTTGCAAGAAAAACTTCAAGTAGAGGCATGAGTAACATGTAATGATATCTAAAGTATGTCAAAATATATAACATTAATGATCAAGCACATCTCAAAAATAGTTAATATCATGATTTTTACAAATTGTATTTCTCAAATAAAGTATAAATTGAAGCAAAATCAATCAAGTATAGAATCTAAAAATTCTAGTTGTGAACAATGTGGGTATCCATACTAGACAACGTAATTTTAACTGCTCAAGATTCTTAATTATTATTCAAATAATACATAATCAAATAAACTCAAATTGGAACTAATATAAGCACAAATAGTTCAAGTTCAAAACAGACACAAACTTTTTTTCACTATATTCCCTCCCCTACACTTAAAACATGCAATGTCCGCATTGCATTTAATACTAAGCAACAAGGGGGAAACAAATAAAGGGATTAAGAAAAAGAACCGATTTCACCTCACCGTGATGTACATTGTCATCACCCGTTTTTGAGTGGGCTCGTTGCTGGCTTTGGTGAAAGGACTTCATGCTAGTTCATTTTGTTGATCCTAGAGTCATCCCTGCACAAGGCTCGCACAAACCATTAAAGAGAAGAAAAACACAGAGTCGCCACCAAACAAATTAGAGGTGTGATTGGGCACCTAAAGAAAGGTCTACGGTTCCAGAGAATTAGGTTTGGGAGTCGGTTACGTGTGGGGAAGGAAGGAAAACTCTTGCACCCCCACAACGCCCACAATTGGTACCTAGTCTTGATATATGGGTGTTTGCTTGCATTATTCAAATAGAAGTTTTTTTTTTGTTTTTTTTATTTTCAAAAAAGGAGAGTTTTTAGGATTTAGGCCTTAAAACAACAAAAAAGATTTTACAGCAAATAAAAAAGAAATACATTCTAATTTTAAAAAAAAATGTGGGATCTAGGCCCATGTGATAGTATTGCATTTCTTTTAGAAAATAAAAGTGATTTTTTTTAGAAAAGAAAATAAAAATTATTTGAATTCAAATATGAGAATACTGCCATAACTGATATCGGCCCAGGCAGACTAGGATATGAGCATCTAGGACTCAACCCTCATGACCGCCCAGGCCTTATTTTAATTTTTTTTAGAAAATGTACTCTTTGCTTGTCCTTTAAAATTTTTGAAGAAAAAAGGAATGAGAGTTAAAAGAGAAACCGTTTCACTTCAAAACATTTGAGAAAAGAAGTTTTAACAGTTTAAATATAAAGAGATTAAAGAGAAGAACCTGGGTAATCTTTTTGTGACCGAACTTGGAGATCTTCCTCCAAAAGTCTCCCTGAAAATAAAAGGTTAGAAAGAAAAATGCAGCTTCCCTTCCCTGCTTTAAGTCTTATGTTTCCATGTTTCCAGAATGCTCCTTCCTTGGCTTGGAATGTTCCCTTTAAGCACTTGAAGATAAGTATATCTTTCTCTGATTTTTCCTCTCTCTGAAATAATTTCTCTTCTGATACGTGATCCCCTCCTGATACTTGATAATTGATGTCCCTGATCTCCTCCCGTCTGCCTCCTGGGACAGTATATTTATAGGCTTGTAAGGGAGTACCCGTTGGCTAGGCATTAATTGCACCTTTTATATTTCCAACAAGTCAAATGGATGTCCCGAGACTTCATCATGGCTCCTTGTTCCCGCGTCTGAAAATAACTTCTCAAATAAATAATTTTCTTGGAATTATTTAAATCTCCCATTGTATCTGGACGCATTGTTGGGTCAGGGCTGAATGCATTTCCGGGTGTATTGTAGCCATTGGGAATTAATAATTATGCAGTCTCTAAGGTCAATTGTGATGTCCCGAGGAAAATGGCATTTAATTACAGAGGTCTCCTGTCCCTATGCTCAAAAATGGAGTTCCGAGACATTTAAATTTAATATTCGGAGACTCCTCAATTCCCACGCTTGAAAAGGGGGTTCTGAGACATTGGTGGCATTTAATGCACTTAAAAAGAATTTTTTGGATTTTTCAGAGTCTCGGTGCTTTGGAGTCACTCCCAAACCTATAGAGGAGCTATTTTGGAGTTTTTCCGGATTATTTAGGTGATTTTCGGACCAATGGGTCCTTATTCCGCATCAGCAGGTCCTTATTCAGCACCAGTGGGCTTAGCCCGGATTTGACCAAGTTTGACCACCGGATTTGGAGATTTGGGCTTATTCCGCATCAATAATAGGCTTATTCCACATCAATGGTTCTTATTCAATATCAGTGCGTCCTTATTCAGCATCAATGGGTTTAGCCTGGATTTGTCAGCACTAATTTCCTTACTCCATGTGAATGGTTAGCCCGGATTCCTTACTCCGGATTTGACCAAGTTTGACCGCCGGATTTGGGCTTAGTCCGCATCAATGGGTTTAGCTCGGATTTGAGCAAGTTTGACCACCGGATTTGGGCTGAGTCCGCATCAACGGGCTTAGCCCGGATTTGACCATGTTTGACCGCCAAATTTGGGCTTAGTTCGCATCAACGGGCTTAGCCCAGATTTGACCAAGTTTGACCGCCGGATTTGGGCTTAGCCCGGATTTGACCAAGTTTGATCGCCGGATTTGGGCTTCCCCAAAAATTTCCGTGTGTGGGCTTGGTCGCCACGTGACGCCTCTACTTGGGCTTCCTTAGGCCTCTCTTGTTTTCACTTTCTGTGTAAGGAGAGTGTCTTTGTATATATACTGGGTGAAGTAGAAGCAAAACTGGCAATGTGGGACAAACATGCATATGAAGAACAAAAATTCGTGGAAAATTGACAGATTTATGGGGCAACTTCAAAAATTCATAACTTTCTCCACAGAGCTCGGATTAGGGCCAAATTGATCTTGTTTTGCTCCACATTCTGTTATCTATCTTCTGAAAGTGGAATCACTCCAAAAGGATCATCCATTTAGGATACAAATGGGAAATACCGCACAGAGGTACATGATAAAGTGAGCATTCTGTCTGTCCGATTTAAAAATTCATAGTTAATTGCACAGAACTCAGATTACCCTCAAACCAGTTGGAGATGATAGATAAAGATGTCATATAACTAATGCAATTGACTTTATTCAGATCCAATAAGTATTGAGAAATTTATTGGCAAAATAGTGCGCTACGCACTAGCTGCCTCCCCCAAATTTGTACAAGGTTTGGTTGCCAACTTTGAAAAATCATAACTAATTGAATACAGCCCGGAATATTCTCAAAACAATTGGAAATTATAAATAAAGATGTTATATAATCAATGCAATTAACTTTATTGGATTACGACAAGTATCGGGGAAGTTATTAATAAAATAGCGGGCTACCCACCAGTTGTCCAATTCAACTTGGTACTTTTGTCATAATCATTTCATTCCTCCTCGGAATCAAGTGTGGTCAAGTGCGTTGTTCTCCGAATGTCATCCTCTATCACTTAGTGGTCCTTCGCCAAGTATGGTTACGATCTAACCCAGTCAAAATGGGGTACAACAGCTGCCCCTCTTTGTGTATTGTTTGTATACAAATGATGTACAAAGATAACCAAATACCATTTTGAATGGTTAGATCTCCTTGGTCATTTCCCATAAGATCTAATTCCTTGGAGTTTGGCATTGTTGTGAGATTGATGTGACATCTTTGGTCAAATATGATATTTTGGGTTGAACAGCTTCTAGGACTGTGCAAGTGATAGCTTGGGCTATGAGGGTGGCTTCTTGGGCTGAATAGCTTCTTGGGCTATGACACGACATCTTGGGTCGAAAATGAGTGACATCTCGGGTCGATTAGCTTATTGGGCTATGAGAGTGGCTTCTTGGGCTATGACACAACATCTTGGGTCGAAAATGAGTGACATCTTAGGTCGATTAGCTTCTTGGGCTTTGAGGGTGGCTTCTTGGGCCGAATAGCTTCTTGGGCTATGAGAGTGGCTTCTTGAGCCGAATAATAGTGTCTCGGGCTATAATACGACATCTTGGGTCGAAAATGAGTGACATCTTGGGTTGATTAGCTTCTTGGGCTATGGGGGTAGCTTCTTGGGCCGAATAGCTTCTTGGGCTATGATACGACATCTTGGGTCGAAAATGAGTGACATCTTGGGTCGATTAGCTTCTTGGGCTATGAGGGTGGCTTGTTGGGCCGAATAGCTTCTTGGGCTATGATACGACATCTTGGGTCGAAAATGAGTGACATTTTAGGTTGATTAGCTTCTTGGGCTATGATACGACATCTTGGGTCGAAAATGAGTGACATTTTAGGTTGATTAGCTTCTTGGGCTATGGGGGTAGCTTCTTGGGCCGAATAGCTTCTTGGGCTATGATACGACATCTTGGGTCGAAAATGAGTGACATCTTGGGTCGATTAGCTTCTTGGGCTATGAGAATGGCTTATTGGGCCGAATATGACATCTTGGGTCGACCAGCGTCTTGGGCTGTAAGGATGGCTTCTTGGGCCAAATACGACATCTTGGGTCGAATGATAGTGAGATAGCATCTTGGGCTATGGATAGGTGACTTTATCATGGCTCCCTCTACGAGTTCACTCTAAGAGATCACTCTACGAGATTACCACTCAAGAGTCATGCTTTGTAAAGACCCGTATCAGTGTGTGACCGGAGTTAGGCCCGAATAAAGCTTGGGATATTTATTCAGCAGTGTGGCCTTAGCATTAGTATTTTAATTTTATGCTCAATATTATTATTTTAGTATGTTCAGTTATTATGGTAATATTATTATGATTATTTAAGTCTTTGGATTATTATTACATTAATTAATGCTATGTCGTTAATATTATTAGTGCGGTTATTGAGATTATTATTATGTGATTATTATTAATTCACGTATTTTAATATTAAGATTTTATTATTAATAATAAGTTGTTATTATCTAGATTATTATTATTATTGTGATAATTGTTAAGATCGTTATTATTATTGTTATTTAATATTAGTATAAAAGGGGTGGTCAGGGTGAAACCCTACGTTAATTTTGTGTGTGCGCAGTATTTGGTGAGAGAGGAGCACGGGGTTGAAGCAGCTGCGTTCTTGATTATTTCTGAAGTTTGAACCCAGGTAGGTGTTTCTTGATTATCTGTTATCCTATTGCATAAGCACAGACGGATAGAGTTAGTATTTGTTAATTCTTTATAGGTTTAAGCACACGTTCAATTGTTTTGTTACTCGACGACTTGTATCTCGAGTCCCGTGCTTGTTGTGTCGTATCAAGGGTGCCATAGCGCCGTTGGATGGAGGCGTCACCGGCGTCGGGTTCAGGCGGTGTCGTGGGCGATGGCTTTGGGCGGCGTTGAGGGTGTCGGTTCAAGCGTCATGGCCGATGTCGAGTCCTCGCGCGTTGTGCGGATGCGTTAGAAGGGAAGAGCGGGAGCGGGCATTGGCGTTGGCGTTGGAGTCTGTGCGGAGGAGCGGGCGATGGCGCTGGCGTCAACACGGAGGAGAGAGAGAGCGCGCCGCTGTCTGCGTGCTGGCGCGGAGAAGGAAAAGGGAGGGGCGGGGCATCGCTTGATGCCGCCGCCCGCGCGGGGCCACAACCCTAGTGTTGGTGGGTGGGCGTGCACGTGCGTGTGTATATTACTATATAATTATATATATATATGTGTGTGTGTGTGTGTGTGTGTGTGTGTGTGTGTGTGTGTGTGTGTGTGTGTGTGTGTGAATTAAATAAATAAAATTAATTAATAGAAGGAAAAAAAATATAAGTTGGTCTGATAATTAAGTATGTGTATATATATATTAATGTTGTTGTAGTCCAATATTATTAGTCAATTAAAATAGAACTGTTAGGGTGTAACTGTAATTGTTGTGGGGTCTGACACTGTTGGTTGATTGTAATAATGTAGGTCTGGACCTGTTTTTGCTTGTTGGTATAAAGTTGTTGTTTATGGTACATTATATTTGGCTTGATTGAAATATCTTGTATGGTTGATGTATTGAACGCTGGCTGTTAAAGCACCTTGTTTAATTTTTTTTACATGGGGTGAATTTGGTGGTGGAGATAGTTGGGTTAACCATGGGTCCCACATAGGGCTGGTGAGAGGCCGCAGGTCCCCCATGTGGCTGGTAACCCAGGCCCATATGTGGCAGGTTATCGTTACAGACACCACAGGTCCCACATATGGCTGTCTAGTGGTAATTTGAATTCCTGGAGATGGTAGCGGGAATTCCGTGGATGGATGAATGGCCGGTGTGAACCTCTAATGATGGAAATATGTTATGATGTCTTAGAAATTTGATTGTGATGGAAGATGACACTACACTAGCACAAGCATACACTGATCATACAAACTTAGGAATTCATGTAATAGGGTACTGGAGTTGGGGATCACCTACTGGGCATTCGTGCTCACCCTACTTTATTTCTATTTCCTACAGGTTGTAGGGAGTAGCTGTCAGAGCTATAGCAGAGCAAGACGGGACATCTTTGAGTAAGATATCTTCTATAGAATTTGCCTACTTTCTATTTTTTATTTATTTTCCGGACTAGGGTCCGTGACGGTTGTACGTACCTTTTTGGTGGAACTAATTTGTGAGTTGTTTGGTGTGTTGGACAATTATGTGGATTGATTGCACTGCTATGCTCATTAATTAATTTTGGATTTATTACACTGGCGTACAGTTCTATCCCTGTTGTAGTATTATACAAGTTTGGATGTCACCAACCCCACGACTCTTGAGTGGGCGTGGGGAAGTCGCGTTCCTAGTTCTGTGGGTCTCAGAATTTGGGGGCGTGACATGCTTGGGCTTACGATCTAGGTCTGCCGGGGTTTAGTTCTTTGATTCTGAAAGGGAATTCTGCTTGTTGAGGGTGAGTCCTCATCGGTCTTTAGAGACGGTCTTGGAAGCTTAACTGTTGGTGGATCATAAGATGAATCCTCATGCCGTTCTGATATGTAGGCAATCCTATAAGTAAGAAGAGCAAACATGCTAGGATGTATGCTAATGATGCATGAAGATGTTGATTCTTTTGAGAATGATGCATGAATGTATGTGAATTTGTGATTAAGTTTTGAAGCCCTTTTTATTTGGGAATAAGGCTAGTGGGTGCCTTTTGTTCTTTTCGCTGCAAGAGATTGGGACTTTGGTATCACTTTGTGTTGGCACCCCCAAAAGTGAACTGATTTTCTTCTATGAATATTTGGATGTGGCATCTAGGGCCGATGGAAAGTTCCGTTGACGGTCAAAGTGGATGGACATTGAGGAGATGACTTCTAGGGTTGAAAGGAAATGACTTCTAGGGTCAAAATTGGTAGCTTGATCCAGGCTCCCTTTACGAGTTCACTCTAAGAGATCGCTCTACAAGGTCACCTTCCAGTACCACAGGGTTGGTGACTTGACCCTCGTGGTTGATTTTCTGAAAAGAGGCTCTTAAGGTGCAATCGCTTTGGTGTAGCTGGCTAGCTGCTTCTTGGGCATAGATGCTTCCAGGACACCTCTTGGGGGAAATGATGAGGCTCTTTTGCCCCAACCTAAGGAGCTCCTCTGCTGATTTGGTGACAACTTCTTTAGAAAATACAGTACCTTTTCTGAGAAATACCGATGGTAGACCCTATTGGAGTAAGCAATTCAAAAAGGTTTATTGAAATCATTTTTTTAGAAAAAGATTTTCAAAAAAGATAACTTTGATTTTGAAAACTAATTTGTAATATAATGACAACTTGTTTCCCTCTCATGGCAAAGGCAAGAGCTTCTAAGAGCATGCTTTTACATAGTCTTCTGAACATATATAAGATTTAGCCTTAGCTTGCCTTGTGGTTGCAGGGGCAGACTAGTTTGCTTGATTTCCTTCTTGGGGAAGCCTTGGTTACTTTAGGGATCTTGTGCCTTTTGGAAGACCTGATGATTTTGCAATTAGTCTGGATAACATTAAGGCTTTGGCCTTGGTCTTCATTCATGCTTGCCCTTTTGATTTTGTTGGGCTAGCCTCTGACTCTTTCAATGTTCTTTCTGCCATGTAGCTAGCTTTGTATTTTACCCTTGATGCACTCTTGGGCTGACATCAAGTCCACTTTGTTTTCATCTTTACCCTCATTTGAGCATTTGAGAAATAACTTTGTCATCTAATCTGAGAGGACTTTGTTAGGACAGTAATGTAAGCTTAAGGTTTTGGGTTTGTCAAAGGAATGATATAAGAGGCTCAAACCTATTCTAGGCTAGACTTGATCCATTGTTCAAATTGGAATTTTTGAAATTGGAACTACATTTCTTTGTGCTCTCATGTTTTGACACGGAAACAGGATACAAAATGTCTCAAGGTATGGAAACGCCTTTTTTTCTGTCCAATATTGCCCTAATATAGGGTCTTTTTAAAGTGCTTTATTATTTTTTTGAAAAGAATTGCCCCAAGGGGATACTAAGATAGACCTAAAGTGAGGACTTTATTGCGAACACTACCCCAGTGTGGGGAATAAGATGACCAGTTGTCTCTAACAAAAATTGCCCCAGTGTGGGATCTTATTGTAAAGGTTGCCCCATTTGAGGGGTCCTCCAGAAAAATTTGATTTCCTAATAACTGCCCCAGTGTGGGGTGAACCATGGATCAGGTTATATGAAGAAAATTTTACTGCAGGCTTAAGAGGGCTGACAATGGTATTTTTACGAGATAGCACAAAATGATGGCCTCTCTTCATTTTAAATGCTCAAAGTCTTTCTCAATTTGCTCAAAAGAAGTTTAAAGGTCTTCTTATTTCCCGTGACAGAAGGAACCAACTGTGGTCATCGACCAGACTTTCCATTAGTGCCCCCTAGGTGGGGATGGAGTTGCGCATCCTCTAGATTTGCTTCAAGCTTAGGCTAACCACTGGTTCAGAATTTCTTTGCTAAGCTTCCCCCAGTGAGGCTTCTTTGCCCATGCCATGAGAGTTGACAAATATATGATAATAATGAAATCTTTTATTTGAAAAATAATTTATTACATAGAAGAAAAGGAAATACAAGCAAAACCATTTATTTAAAGTTTTGTGAATGAGAGAGGGATTGCTTTCCACCAAAGGGTTTCCCATGGTATCACTCGAGCACAGGTACTTCAACTTTCCTGTCGTTGATTTTTCCTTCTTTGATGCCACCTTCGATTCTTTCCCCGGAGGCGACAATGTCTGCGAAGCTGCTCGAGACATTCCCAACTAACTTCTTGTAATAAACTCCCTTCATAGTGTTGATGAAAAGAGTGGTAAGTTCACGCTCAGTTAGTGGAGGTTGGACATCCATGGCCGCTTCCCTCCATCTCCAGGCATAAGTCTTGAAGCTTTCGGTGCTTTCTTTTTCAAAGGACTATAATGTCAGCCTATCCAGTGCTAGCTCAGTGACATGTTGGTATTGGTCTAGGAAAGCTGTAGCTAGGTCACCCCATGTTTGGATACGACTGCCCTCCAATTGAATGTACCACTGCAGTGGTCCTCCAGTCAAGCTCTCTTGGAAATAGTGTATTAGGAGCTTGTCATTATCAGCATGGGCCGCCATCTTGCGACAGTACATGATCACATGTGTTCTAGGACACTGCGTACCATTGAATTTCTCGAAATCGGGTACCTTAAACTTATAAGGTAATACTATCCTTGGCACCAAGCATAAGTTATGGGGGTTAGTTGCCCCATACACCTCTGCTCCTTCGACAGCCTTCAGTCGGGCCTCAATGTGCTTCCAGATTGATGGATGATCACTTCCTCTAGGGGTGAGTGACTCCACAGCTTCTTTGATATTCTTTTGAGACGGTATCCCAACAGCGGGTGGTTTGGGAAAACTGTTTGCCCCTTTAGTAGGGCTGGCTCCTTTTTCGGCTATTAGCTTGGATAACATCTCCGTCATGGTCTTCAACTGAGTTTGCATTTGCAGCATGCTTTTCCCCTGCTCCTGTTGAGTTCGTTCAAGGCAGGTAAGTTTGTCTTCTATATGCTCAGCCATCGAAGGGGGTGGTTGATCACAGTGAGACCTCAAGTTGTGTAAATGCCCAATCCTACGGGAAGCCTTCTAGCAAACCTGGATGAAGAAGGATTTATTTTTGGTTTTTTAGTTTTTTTTTAGTTTTTTTTTTGGCCTTTTTTTGTATGCATGTTATGCATGGGATAAAGATGTAAAATGGAATGACATGATATGCAATGCATGCAAATGACGGGTGAGCAAAGAGAGCATGAATAATATATACAAAGGGGTTAATACATGGACAATATATACAAGGTTCAATCAAGGTAAGTAAATAAATGTCATAGCATGGCTCAAACACATGAAGGTCATGCCCCTGATGGGCTTCTAAATCTAAGCCTATCTTATTCATTAGTTCCCAAGCAAACCCTACTCAGCATGTAGGGTTGGAGAAAGAGAGAGATGCATGTATGCACACTTAAAACAGTTATATAATAAAAAAGAAAAGAAACAAGCAAGCAAACATTTCATAAATTAAGACCTTGGCTAGACACTCACAATAGTCCCCAGCAGAGTCGCCAACTGTCATCACCCGTTTTTGACCGGCCTCGTTGCTGGCTTTTGTCAAAAGGACTCCATGCTAATTCATTTTGTTGATCCTAGAGTCATCCCTGCACAAGGCTTGCATAAACCATTAAAGAGAAGAAAAACGCAGAGTCGCCACCAAACAAATTAGAGGTGTGATTGGGCACCTAAAGAAAGGTCTACGGTTCCAGAGAATTAGGTTCGGGAGTCGGTTATGTGCGGGGAAGGAAGAAAAACTCTTGCGCCCCCACAACGCCCACAATTGGTACCTAGTCTTGATCTATGGGTGTTTGCTTGCATTATTCAAAAAGAAGTTATTTTTTTATTTTTTTTATTTTCAAAAAAGGAAAGTTTTTAGGATTTAGGCCTTAAAACAACAAAAAAGATTTTACAGCAAATAAAAAAGAAATGCATTCTAATTTTAGAAAAAGAATGTGGGATCTAGGCCCATGTGACAGTATTACATTTCTTTTAGAAAACAAAAGTGATTTTCTTTTTTAGAAAAGAAAATAAAAATCATTTGAATTCAAATATGAGAATACTGCCACAATTAATATCGGCCCAGGTAGACTAGGATATGAGCATCTAGGACTCAACCCTCATGACCGCCCAGGCCTTATTTTAATTTTTTTTAGAAAATGTACTCTTTGCTTGTCCTTTTAAATTTTTGAAGAAAAAAGGAATGAGAGTTAAAAGAGAAACTGTTTCACTTCAAAACATTTGAGAAAAGAAGTTTTAATAGTTTAAATATAAAGAGATTAAAGAGAAGAACCTGGGTGGTCTTTTTGTGACCGAACTTGGAGATCTTTTTCCAAAAGTCTCCCTGAAAATAAAAGGTTAGAAAGAAAAATACAGCTTCCCTTCCCTGCTTTAAGTCTTCAGTTTCCACGTTTCCAGAATGCTCCTTCCTTGGCTTGGAACGTTCCCTTTAAGCACTTGAAGATAAGTATATCTTTCTCTGATTTTTCCTCTCTCTGAAATAATTTCTCTTCTGATATGTGATCCCCTCCTGATACTTGATAATTGATGTCCCTGATCTCCTCCCGTCTGCCTCCTGGGATAGTATATTTATAGGCTTGTAAGGGAGTACCCGTTGGCTAGGCATTAATTGCACCTTTTATATTTCCAACAAGTCAAATGGATGTCCCGAGACTTCATCATGGTTCCCTGTTCCCGCATCTGAAAATAACTTCTCAAATAAATAATTTTCTTGGAATTATTTAAATCTCCCATTGTATCTGGATGCATTGTTGGGTCAGGGCTAAATGCATTTCCAGGTGTATTGTAGTCGTTGGGAATTAATAATTATGCAGTCTCCAGGGTCAACTGTGATGTCCCGAGGAAAATGGCATTTAATTACAGAGGTCTCCCGTCTCTATGCTCAAAAATGGAGTTCCGAGACATTTGAATTTAATATTCGGAGACTCCTCAATTCCCACACTTGAAAAGGGGGTTCCGAGACATTGGTGGCATTTAATGCACTTAAAAAAAAATCTGAATTTTTCAGAGTCTCGGTGCTTTGGAGTCACTCCTAGACCTATAGAGGAGCTATTTTGGAGTTTTTCTGAATCATTTAGGTGATTTTCGGACCAATGGGTCCTTATTCCGCATCAGCAGGTCCTTATTCAGCACCAGTGGGCTTAGCCCGGATTTGATCAAGTTTGACCACCGGATTTGGGCTTATTCCGCATTAATAGGCTTATTCCGCATCAGTGCGTCCTTATTCAGCATCATTGGGTTTAGCCTAGATTTGTCAACGCTAATTTCCTTACTCCATATCCATGCTAATTCCTTACTCCGGATTTGACCAAGTTTGACCGCCGGATTTGGGCTTAGTCCGCATCAATGGGCTTAGCTAGGCTTAGCTCGGATTTGACCAAGTTTGACCACCGGATTTGGGCTTAGTCTGCATCAATGGGCTTAGCTCGGATTTGACCAAGTTTGACCACTAGATTTGGGCTTAGTCCGCATCAACGGGCTTAGCCCGGATTTGACCATGTTTGACCGCCGGATTTGGGCTTAACCTGGATTTGACCAAGTTTGACCATCGGATTTGGGTTTCCTCAAAAATTTCTGTGTGGGGGCTTGGTCGCCACATGACACCTCTACTTGGGCTTCCTTAGGCCTCTCTTGTTCTCACTTGTTGTGTAAGGAGAGTGTCTTTGTATATATACTGGGCGAAGTAGAAGCAAAACTGACAATGTGGGACAAACATGCATATGAAGAACCAAAATTCGTGAAAAATTGACAAATTTATGGGGCAACTTCAAAAATTCATAACTTTCTCCACAGAGCTCGGATTAGAACCAAATTGATCTTGTTTTGCTCGACATTCTATTATCTATCTTCTGAAAGTGGAATCACTCCAAAAGGATCATCCATTTAGGAGACAAATGGGAAATACCGCACAGAGGTACATGATAAAGTGAGCATTCTGTCTGTCCGATTTTAAAATTCATAGTTAATTGCACAAAACTCGGATTACCCTCAAACCAGTTGGAGATGATATATAAAGATGTCATCTAACTAATTCAATTGACTTTATTCAGATTCAATAAGTATTGAGAAAGTTATTGGCAAAATAGTGCGCTGCACACTGGCTGTCTCCCCCAAATTTGTACAAGATTTGTTTGCCAACTTTGAAAAATCATAACTAATTGAATATAGCCCGGAATATTCTCAAACCAATTGGAAATTATAAATAAAGATGTTATCTAATCAATGCAATTAACTTTGTTGGATTACGACAAGTATCGGGGAAGTTATTAATAAAATAGTGGGCTGCCCACCAGTTGTCCAATTCAACTTGGTACTTTTGTCATAATCATTTCATTCCTCCTCGGAATCAAGTGTGGTCAAGTGCGTTATTCTCCGAATGTCATCCTCTATCACTTAGTGGTCCTTCGTCAAGTACGGTTACGATCTAACCCGGTCAAAATGTGGTACAACATACATGATTCTTCATTCATTTAGGCTTCATCAAGAGAGACAAAAATTTACGCAATGGTTGGCACTGCCTTGCACACTCAAAAAAAAACAAGAAAAACAAAATACACCACATAAATAAAAAACAAGGAAAGAAAATACCAAATTGGGTTGCCTCCCGAAAGCGCTTCTATTTAAAGTTTATAGCTAGACTTTCTTCAAACGAGGCTTCAACCATCGAATGATAGGCTTTCATCCTTGTAGTATACACTTTAGCAAATTCATAAGCCATAATAGGATGAGATATTGGTGATAGTAGCCATTTGAAATCGTTAAAGTGCACACTTGAGGACATCTTCACAAGAAGAGTGTCCTCCACTGCAAATAAATAATGATGACAAGACAGTACAAACTCTGTAGGCTCATTAAACAAGGCATCCACAATAGTATGGTCCACATAAATGATAACAACGTCAAGAAACTCCCCCACACTTGAATTATTGTCAATGGGCCAATTCAAGTTTTCATGTGGTTTTTGTGGCCATGGAAATAGTGTTCCCTCATTTACATGTGGCATAGAGGCAGCAATAGCAATAGGAGGTGGACAACTATCCTCCAAGAATTCATAGGAAGGAGACCCAGTTGTGTGCTCGAACTCTAGAGTGATTTGTTGTGGCCTCTCTTCGTTAGAAAATTCTGAATATGCCTTTTCTTTTTCTTCTTCAGATAATACGAATATGGCAGTGGGCACTAGAATGTGGCCACTTTCCCCAAAAGTATAGGGAAGATACTCAAGTGGTGGCTTTTTCTCATCTTGTTGATGCTCCATTGGGGTAGCTTGGGCAAACACACCCTCCTCTTTATTTTGAATTTTTAGCTCATGGAAGGTGGCTTTCATTTGGTGTAGCCAAGTCTGTATCTCATGCATCTCCTCACTTTGCCTCTCCAATTGGTATTTAATAGTAACGAGTTGTTTTTCTTGCAGTTATTGGGTAAAGTCATCAATAGAAGGAGTTGCTTGTTGTTATTGATATGGCCACTCTTCATGCCAATGTAGAGGCTCTTATGGATAGTTGAAATTTGGATGGTCCTCCTACTCTTGGTAATAAGTCAATGCAATGGGAGCTTTTTGCTGATATGGCTGACATGGAGAAACTGTCATTGGTACTAGTTGAGTTGCTTCCGGAGCTAAGAATATATATTGTAGCATTATAGACACCTCATTGAGTTTGTGAAAAAAGGACTGCTGGAATTGGGGTGTCTCTATCTATTGTTCCCACCATGGAATAGGTATGCTTTGTTCACCAAATTCTTGAAAGTTCATCTTGCCCCCTTTAGAAACCTACAAAAAGAAAAACTAGAAAGGAGAAAAAGTTTTTTTTTTTTGAAAAAGGAACTTTAAAAAATGAAACTTAAAAAAAGGAAATTTGTCACGCCCCCAGATTCTGAAACCCATAAGATCAAGGACGCGACTTCCCCACGCCCACTCCAGGGGTCGGGGGGTTGGAGACTGACCCATTCTTATACAATGCTACAACGGGGGTAGCATTGTACTTATCAATGACCCAAATACAACATGCAATCAACCAATAATTATATCAGTGCAATCAATATTATTGAATTTAGTCAACACCCATAAACACAAAGAAACAAGGTCCGGCTATCCAAGTTAATACAACTGTCACGGGCCCGAGTCCGGAGATTAAATAATCAAACCAATAAATAAAACCATGAAGAGGAACCCTACTTAATGAGGTCCCGTCCTGCTCCGCTATGGCTCCGACAGCTATCCCCTATAACCTGTAAGAAATAGAAACAAAGTAGGGTGAGCACGAGTGCCCACTAGGTGATCCCCAACTCCACTATTCTATCACACAAAATCGTAGGTCTATATGGACCGTGTATGCCTGTGTGTAGTGTTCTACCCTATCACAGTAAACTTGCACTTAACCACAAATCATAACAACCCGCACATTACAACTCATTTATTAAAGGCTCACTGAACAATCAAGTCATCAATGAAATTTCCGTAACCAACTCCCGAGATTCCAGTCACCATCTGGCAGCCATATGTGGGACCTGCGGTGTCCCTAATGACCACCAGCCACATATGGGACCTGGGTTAACCAGCCACGTAGGGGACCTATGGCCTCTTGCCAGCCCTATGTGGGACCCGCGATTAACCCAAACCCCTCTACCAGTACCAAAACCACATACAACCAACCATTAACAATCAAATCACAAAGGTCAACAATAGCATGCCACAACGGTAAACAGATCACTAAACTAATTGTTGGATCAAACCCAGAATTTGGATAATGCTGATAAAAGCCTTATGTAATTTGATCTGAGATCTTTTGTGTTTATTTGATCATTGCAGAAGGTATGTTACTAATCCAAAGATGCACTCGTGAGAGCAAAGCTAAGGACAGGATACATAATCCTGATCCGGACAAGAGTGAGTGTCGTCAAATACTTGGTAAATAACCAAGTAACAAATACATACGGAATAAGGAACAATCCTACGGACTAAGAACTTAAAGGATAAAGTGCGGAGTAAGGAAAATAAGTGCGGAGTAAGGAAACTAGATGCGGAGTAAGGAAACCAGATGCGGAGTAAGGAATCCGGATTTATTACTCGCCCGGAGTAAGGAACCTACACACGGAGTAAGGAACTTACATACGGAGTAAGGAACTTACATACGGAGTAAGGAACTTACATGCGGAGTAAGAAAGCGCTGACACAGAATAAGTCATCAGACTTTTCAGGACTCGCCCGGAGTAAGGAACTTACATACGGAGTAAGGAACTTACATGCGGAGTAAGGAACTTACATGCGGAGTAAGGAACTTACATGCGGAGTAAGGAACTTACATGCGGAGTAAGGAAGCGCTGACACGGACTAAGGATTCCAGTACTGAATAGATACGGAGTAAGCAACCACTGACACGGAGTAAGGTTCCGAGCTTCATTAACTACGGAGTAAAGAAAATTACACCGGACCAAGAAGACATTGCTCCAACTAAACCGCATTTAATGTTATCAGCTCGTGGTGTCCCGATGTAAGACGAATGTATTGAGAACCTGAAGAATCTTACACGTGGATCATCCGGATATGTGGACACAACCTTAATTGTATCTCGGAACTCACAAAGACATTTATACTCTTCAAATCCAAGATCTTGAGCTCCACAATCCGCAGCAGTTAAGGCAGAAAGATTACCGAGGGATAGTTAGTGCGGAACGCATTCCGGAACTACAAGTTCCAAGGTTGTCTCTTAGGAATGTTTTGTATAAATATTCATACTTATACTTTATGTAAAAAAAAATAGATGTTAAGACGAGAGTGCATTTTGTAAACAGAGAAAAAGAGCGTCATCATCTTTGGAGATAGAACTTGGCTAGAGTGTGAGTTCATTATATAAACAGAGTGTAAGAGAGTGTTTGCTTCTATTTTGTTGTAATCACCTTGTGATAATAAAACAAAATACTTCCACTATCTGGTTATCTTCCGCAGTGATTCTATCACTAAAACTAGATAAGTGTTTGTGTCTTGAGAGAAAAGAAAGAGTTCGAATAAGAGCCTATTCACCCCCCCCCCCTTAGGCTCCAAGGGACCATCAAGTGGTATCAGAGCAAGTTCTACTTTGTTCTAAGTAGAGATCCCACTCTTTCAATCTCAGAAATGGCCGAAGAAAGCAGTATGCTATTCAACACTCGCCTTAACTCCGGAGGTGCACAGGAGCCCGTCCCGAATCGAAGCAGCAGTGAAAATGTCGACCCACCTCAACCTGCTGCTGCCGCCGCTTCTCAACCACGGAGTTCTGGTTTTACTTTAACGAAACCGCCCAAATTCACACCTGAGCTTTTCTCCCAGTGGAAAGCTCGCATGAAGATGTTTATGGTTTGCCATGATCATCTTATGTGGCCATGTCTTCATCAGGAGATTCCAATTCCGATGACTATCGGAGAACATGGAGTAAGGAGGCCAAAGACAGATCTTGAACTTACCAACGATGAAAGAGCCTGGCGGGCGCTAGTGAAAAGGCTCGGCTTATGTTACATCGTCTTTGGATTCCGAGGCTTTCCACGGACGTCCAGGGCTGCACGACAAAGAAAAGTCGTTTGGGACAAACCGACAATCCTCTATGAGGGGAGTCGGTCCCAGATGCGAATGTGATCTGTACTCTCAGACGAACTTTGAGAGTTTTAATCATAAACCGGGCGAATCACTTGAAAGCATCTATCGGAGATTCGGCAAGCTCATTCTTGAACCGAAGACTGGTCAATGAGCATTACTCTCAATCCCAGATCAATGACAAGTTCTTTCGCTCCTTGCCGGATCGCTACTACTCCAAACAACTCCAGATGCAATCGACAAAAACTGGCGGTATGTTCCCCTTGAAGAACTATATGGAGAGCTGCGGACTCACGAAGTCAGGTTTAAGTACTCTGACAGAGATGAGAAAATAGCTCGGAAAGAAAAGGGGGTAGCTCTCAAAGCTACAGAATGTCTAAACATACTGAGGAATGATGATACGGACGTCACCGACAACTCTGATTCTGACGAGGAGGAGGAGATAGCCCTTCTTGTCAAATCCTTTGAGCGATTCCTACGGAAAAGCAGAAAAGGGATCAGAAGACGCTCATCATCATCGTTCCAAAGGAAAGAGCGACCGGAGTCCAGTTCCCAGGAATGTTTCAACTGTGGGAAAACCGGTCACTGGGCCAAGGAATGCAGGTCCAAAACAAAAGTGGCCGAGAAAAGTGACAAGGTAACTCCTCGCCGCTCCACCTCAGATAACAGCAAGAGGAAGAGGAAGGCGCTCGTGACAAAATACATGAGTGGCTCAGAAGAAGAGGAGGAATCCTCGGATGATGAGCCGACCACTAAGCCGAACGTCTGCCTCATGGCAAATACTGAGGTACCTTCTATCTCTGAGCTCCTGAGTAAATTAGAATCTCTTACTACTGCATGTGATCATGAAAAGAATGAGAGACTAATAATTACTCAAATGTACAAAGATATGGAAAGTCAGAATAAACGTCTTGAATTTACTATTAATAGACTCGAAAAGGACGTCACTGACTTCAGAGGAAAAGAAGCGTGGTATCATGATCTTAGAGCTGAAAATCATTTGTTAAATACCAATCTCTCAGGCCTAAAAGTTATAGTGAAAAGACTCAAAAATGAACTGGAACAGGAAAAGGAAATAAATCGTAAGTGGCTAAAATCCGGGGAAATAGCCTCTACCTTTAGGACTGACCCTGACGACATTCGAGTCAAACCTGGCCTAGGTTCTGAACCATCAACTTCCATAGCTCAAGCTACTGAGTGTCCTCCGGATTTCACTCCTAAACTAACCAACTTATATCCTGTTAGTACATCTAAACCGTTGGATGGTTTCATTTCAGGTGGCACCATAGTTTATGATTGTGGAGCGGAGGTCATTCGCACTTCCCGAACCAGTAGCACCCGTAACTAAAGATGAAGGGAAGGCTGCTGCAGTTAAAGCCAAAACTGTAGCACCCAAAAAGAAAGACAAGGCTAAGGCTGACGCACTTAGGGCCAAGAGCGCGTCACCCAAACGTAATGGATTAGGCCACAGGGAACAGAGTAGAAAATCTATAAAATCTAAGAGACCTGTATCTCCTGTTTGTACTTCACATTATAGTGTCTGTTCCATCTGTAGGGAAATGGGTCATTATCACTATGAATGTTGGAGTCTATCTGATAGCTGGCTTTGTAATCAATTTCAATCAAATAAAGATCAGTTTTATAAAAGGGGTTCTTCGAGCAAAACAAAATCTAAATCTAAAAGGAGTGTCTCTCCCAAGAAAACCCAAATAAAAGAAGCGGCTGAAACCAACAAGTTAATGTCAACTTGGAAAGCTAAGAGTCCTAACAAAATCAATTCCGTAAATGTTGACAATACTGCTGCTCACTCTAACCGCCCGAAACAAGTTTGGGCACCAAAAGTGTAAATTGTTGTTTTTCAGGAGCATCTCTGGAATGAATTGCCGGATCACTTGAAGTTAAAGATCAATCAAAGCAAGTGGATCCTTGATAGTGGATGCTCCGGACATATGACGGGTGACCAGACTCTGCTTGTAGAAGTTAATGATAAACAAGGTCCATCCGTTTCATATGGCGACAACAAGCAAAGGTAAGACCGCTCGGGTATGGCACTTTAACTAACGGCTGTGTATCAATCACTAAAGTTGCACTAGTCGAAGGTTTAAAGCATAATTTGCTAAGTGTCGATAAACTATGTGACAAAGGATTTCTTGTTTCCTTTTTGTCCAACACCTGTACGATAAGAGAAAACTTATCCAGGAGATGTTAAGTTATCCAGGATCAAGAGATGGGGACATATACTCGGTGGTCTTAAGAAATAATTCTTCGACCCTGTATGCTTCCTCACGAAAGCAACAGATGAAGATAGTTGGTTATGGCACAAGCGATGCGCACATTTAAACTTCAAGACTTTGTCTAAATTAGCATCACTTGATCTTGTCACCTGGTCTACCCAAACTCAAGTTCTCCAGAGACACTCTCTGTCGAGAATGCCAACTTGGTAAACGGACCAAACACGGCTTTAAGAGCAAATCGGTTAACTCAATAATCGCTCCTCTGCAACTTCTTCATATGGACCTATGTGGTCCTATATCTCGTTTCATCACTAGTCAGGGCGAGATATACCCTTGTGGTTATCGATGATTTCACCAGATACACATGGGTGATGTTCCTGAAATCAAAGGATCAAACTTTTGAACATTTTGTAGATCTCTTCAACTGGATAAGCAACTCACAAGGACCGAGCATTAAATGCATTAGGAGTGATCATGGTACGGAATTTGATTTTTCGAAATGAGATCATATTGTTCTGAACAGGGCATACAAAGATGACTTCTCTGCTCCCCGAACCCCACAACAAAATGGGGTAGGTGAGCGCAAGAATCGAACTTTAGTTGAAGCTGGTAGATCCATGTTAGCAGGGGCAACGCTTCCTCTCGCTCTATGGGTCAAGCTGTGTCCATCGCCTGCTATGTTCAGAACGGAACTCTAATAAATAAATCTACCATGAAAACACCCTATGAGATGTGGAGAGGACGAAAACCTTCAATTTCACATTTCGAGCTTTTGGGTGTACTTGCTATATACCGATAAATGGTATAGAGACCCGGAATAAATTTGAACCAAAATCTGATGATGGGATTTTTGTCGGATACTCACTTCATAGCAAGGCTTATCGGGTCTTCAATAGAAAACTTTTTAAAGTTGAAGAATCTATCCATGTAACCTTTGATGAAGCTAATCTCGTTTGGTCAAAAGTCGGTCCTTCAAATTCCAATATGCAGGTCATGGACAGCAACGTCGATTACTTGAAGTTTATGAATATTCCTGCTACACATCCTGACTGGTATCCTGACCAACCACGTGGCATCAGCGAAACACAACGAAATTTTATGGATGATGCTATGGATGACTCTGACTCCGGACTACCATTTAGCTCCGGACAAACTCCTACGGATACACAAAATTCCGGAGCACCTTCAAGTCCGTCCGGACTAGTTAACACTGGAAGAAACAGTGTTGAAGAACCAACTAGTTCATCCGTACCTCTAAATACGGAAACATCTACTCCGTGCGAAGCTCAACCTGTCGATACAACTGAACCACCCAATCTGGAAGAGCTTCAAATTAGTCAAGATCAACCAACACACGCACAGAATTATAGATGGACCCGAAACCATCCCTCAGATCAAGTGATTGGTGATCCTACTGTTGGTGTAAGAACAAGAGCAGCCACCTCAAACATGAGTTTTTACTCATGCTTTCTATCTCAAATAGAACCAAAGGTGGTAGATGAAGCTCTTCAAGATTCAAACTGGATAGAAGCCATGCAAGAAGAGCTGAATCAATTTAAGAGAAATAATGTGTGGACCTTGGTACCAAGGCCTAAGTCTCAGCAAGTCATTGGCGTTAAATGGGTGTTCCGGAACAAGCTTGATACGGATGGAATAGTAATCCGGAACAAAGCCAGACTGGTAGCCAAAGGATATCGTCAAGAAGAAGGAATAGATTATGATGAAACCTTTGCTCCGGTCGCAAGACTTGAGGCAATCCGAATGTTTCTGGCGTATGCTTCATATGAAAACTTCATAGTTTATCAAATGGACGTCAAGAGCGCATTCCTGAATGGAGACCTTCAAGAGGAGGTGTATGTTGAACAACCTCCCGGCTTCATTGAACCTAAGGCAGGACATCTTGTCTACAAACTTCAGAAGCTCTATATGGTTTGAAGCAAGCTCCAAGAGCCTGGTACGACACACTGTCGAATTCCTACTTGCTCATAACTTCCAAAAAGGGAAGATAGACACCACCCTATTTCTACGACAAGAGAAAGGACACACTTTGATCGTACAAATATACGTGGACGATATCATTTTCGGATCAACGAATCCGAAGCTTTGTGAAGAGTTTGCTAAGTTGATGACAGGCAAGTTTGAAATGAGTATGATGGGAGAACTGTCCTACTTCCTTGGAATTGAAGTCAAACAATTAAAGGAAGGAATCTTTATCAATCAGGCTAAGTACACTCGCGAACTTATTAAGAAGTTTGGTATGGAAGGTTCATCTCCCGTCAAAACTCTCATGCGTCGGTGCCAAGTTAGATCCGGATGTGGACGGCATATCATGAAATGTGACTGACTACGGAGGGATGATCGGATCCTTGCTCTATCTTACAGCAAGTCGCCCAGACATTATGTTTGCAACTTGCATTTGTGCACGATATCAAGCAAATCCCAAGGAGTCACATATGCTTCATGTAAAACGGATATTAAGGTATCTCAAAGGGACGATGAATTTGGGACTCTGGTACCCAAAGGAGTCCAACTTCACCTTATCCGGGTACTCTGATGCCGACTTCGCTGGATGTCGCATCGACAGGAAAAGCACAAGCGGTACGTGTCAGTTTCTTGGAAATAGATTGATCTCATGGTTCGATAAGAAGAGAATTCCGTATCAACCTCTACTGCTGAGGCGGAATATATAGTCGCCGGAAGTTCGTGCGACAACTACTTTGGATGCAAAGTCAACTTACTGACTACGGATTCGACATGTCCTCTATTCCACTTTACTGTGACAACACTAGTGCAATTTCCATCAGCACCAATCCTGTCATGCATCCTAAGACGAAGCACATTGAGGTCAGGTATCACTTCATACGCGATCATGTTCTCAAAAAGCATATTTCACTGGAACATGTTGCCACTGAAGATCAATTAGCAGACATATTTACAAAGCCTCTACCTGATGCGAGGTTTTCTGAACTACTCTTCCGATTAGGTATGCTCGACTTCTCTGCATAGTTTCTCATTTGAATTACCCAACAGTATATTTACTCACAGACCATGCATTGTATGTTTACTAAAAGTAGTAGAAACTCACTGACTGTATTGCTGATCATACTTACTGTTCAACGGTTTCATGCTTCAGATATTAATCTCAACCTCATAATGGGAGGATGCTTGCGTTTCCCGACTGAAGTCGTTCAAAAGCTAACATAATTACAGTTTATATGATTTACCTCTTTTGGGTTCATGATCTTAACATCCATTAATCACCACATGACCAAAGCATGTTCATTTAGATTACTCTATTAACATGCATAGTTGAAGAAGTGAAATGGGCTAGCTTGGAATGCCTGGTGGATGAATACACAAACGCAGTCTGATCAGCTTCTGAAGTATAGTTTTCTAATAAGATAGACAGTGCTGAACTACAAACTGGAACGGTCAACCGAGAGGATTGCACAATCTACCGGGGAGAAAATACTTTATATTTTATTCAGTAATACCCCCCGTATATGTCTCATGACCTTTTCCTGACTGTCTATCTGAGGGGGAGCCCTTCATTGAGAGGATTAAATGATCTACGGGGGAGCAGCAATGAACCCCTAATATGTCTCGGATTCTCCCTCCTCTAAACTTTTACTTCCGGATCTGACTGGACATGCTGTTTTAAATCGGAAAAGTGGCATGTTTGGATGTATTTTCTTCTTCAACCATGCATTTTAATCGACTAATCATCTGCCTTCTTTTGACATGTGTTCACTTTATCATTACTCACTCATGAATCCTAATGAAGCCAAATCATATGATCTTTAATTAGTCTTAGCTACGCTGTTCAGCAAGACGGTTTCGCTATGTTGACCTATATGAACCTGTGTATTGCTATCTGACATATGCCCTGATTCAGTAATATTGATCACTTTCACGTTGCGTACGTCTACTACATTCTTAGCCATGCATGAGTTCTGTTTCTTATTAGTTCGGATTATGTTGTTTTTCACTGATTATCTTCTCTAATCCGTACTAATCCTTGCCTGTTAAGCTTTTGTATTTTCAGTATATCTTTATTTAGCTACAGGTTCAGATTTTCTTTGCAACCGTATTGATAAATCCAGTCCATAGTCTCGGATTTGAAGTGTTGTGGTACTTCTCTTCTCTTCGACTTATTGACTGCAAAGGAATCTACTCTACATTCTCACCAAACTCTGTTTATGACGGACAAGGTCTATTATTCATCCGGATACTCTTTCACGAATATTATTAACTCCGGATGAGTGTCGGCTCTTTCCTCCGGACTCCTGACTTTGTTCAATTGTGACAATCCATGTATACTCATATGTCGGATGCTTTTGAGGAGGAATAATGATGATTCATTAAATGCATATCTCGGGTTGCACACACACTTCTCTGGATGGCAACCAGTTGTAATCTCTACTTGGTCATGCGGTCTCCATGACATCGTTTTATTCGGAGACGCCTCGATATCCAGACAAATGACATCAGCATGTCGCGTGGGTCCCCACCTCACTCCCACATTCCTAGACCCGCTGACATTTGCGGACTCGGTCTTATATGTTCTGATCATTCTGCGAAGCACGAGTATTGCTCATTTCAAATCCCTAACCCTCTCGTTGCTCCTTCTACTGTCAAGACCTCACCTTTCTTCTTTTCCTTCCCATCAAATCTGCCATGGCACCCAGAATCTTTCTCTCCGGCGTTACTCCTAGCCATCTAGTTGATTGGAATGCTGTTTCTGATCCTCCGGATTGGTTTTACCAGCTTCGCCCTCTTCTTGAAGCCTCGCACATACTCAACCTGGTCTCCAATCCCGTCGATCTACTTATCGATGACATTCTTGAGTATTACCAACGGATTCACTGCACCACCGATTCCATAACCTCTCATGTCCGCGGTGAATCCATCATCATCACTCCGGCTGTTCTCCGCGCTGCTCTTCACCTTCCTCTTGGTGAACCACAGCGTCCGGATGCCGATCCGATGGCGGCTTCTATGGGGTGCACGACCAAAGGGAAGGAATACAAGGTGAAATCCTTCCAGGGTCGCTATCGATGTATGGCGACTATTCTAAGTCGATGCCTACTGGCTCGCACATCTGCCCTGGACTCAGTTCCGTACGATCTTCTACTGGCCATGTACGGCGTTTTTGAAGGTCTTCCGATGGATTGGGGGATGTTCTTATTTCGTTTGCTACAGCATGGTCACAAAAACCATTCCTACGGGCGCCTCCTCAGCATTGTCTTCCGGCATCTTCGTCCAGACCATTTCGCCCGAGTTGATGTTGTCTCGTTTCCCTCGGCTCTTTACCTTCGTCATCTTACGCCGGACGGGAACATGACCGCTCGCCGACCCACTGTAGCTCTCCGCGCTCTCCCTGCCCCGGAACAACAAGGCAGCTCTGTTAGTGACCCCTCCGACAGCCAAGCCCACGAGGTCGGTTCGCACACCGATCCTCCCGGATTCGGTCCGTTGTCGCGCCCTCCCACTCACGGGCCTCCCGGCCAAGCATCCGTGCTGAACCGTCCGAGGTTGCGGGGCCCTCTCGGCCCAGATGCGTCTAAAGCGTTTCCTCGGCCCCCTCTGCTGCTGATGTCCCCACTCCCTCCACCTCCGCTATAGCTGCTGCGGTTGATACCGCTGTTGCCGTCGCCACCGCTGATGTCCCGGCTGCTTCTCCGGAAGCCCCCTTGCCTCCTCTACCTCAACCCCGAGATTACCTTGACCATCTCTCCGCCGTCACCTTAATGGACCTCTGGCTCCGTTTCAGCCTAGCCCACACCTCCTCCATTCCTGACACCGATCTCCGGGTGTTTTACACACGCAATACCCAATCCCCCGGAGACTATGATCATCCGGAATCTGGACCACGGCTTTCTTACGCCGGCCGCCATTCCCGATGTGTCATTCCCTACACCCTCAGGCCCAGTCCCTGCTACCCGAAGTCCTTCTCCTGCTAAGGCTGGACCCTCTTCTCCTGCCGCCGCGATTCCCGTGGTTGACTTGTCTGGTCAAAGCGGGTCTCTTGCTCCGGATGCCTCCAATGCTCCGGATGCCTCTGAAGCTCCGGATGCCTCTGATGCTCCGGATGCTCCTGTTGCTGCTGCTACTCCTGCGGACTCCTCTGCCCACCGCACTCCTGCTCCTGTTCATGCGGGAGAGTCCTCCAAAGCTCCAGAGTTAGCACTTGGGCGTGCCTCTTTTGGCATGGTCCACTCCGATGCTGTGCTTTCCGCTCACTGGACCGCCATGCCCACGCTCAAAGCGCCCAAATTTCCGCCATCGTCGCCAAAGTTGATGCCCTCGGCGCCCAACTACTCTCCGCCCTCACCGACTCCTCCACTTCCATTGAGCAAAAAATGGATCTTGTCGCCACCTCCGTTCATTCACCGTCTACTTCCTTCGCGGATCCGGCGCATACGATGGCTCGTCCTCCCGTTGCTTCCCGGCGATCCGCCAAACCGGGGGAGAAAGTGTCATCCGATCCGTCTACTCCTTCTCGCCCCACAACCATCTTCCCGGACCGAGAAGTGGCCTGCCCACTTCGGTGCTTCAGGGAGTTCAAATTCCCAAACGAAGCCGCTTCTCTCAACCAAGCTCCTCTACCGCACCTCCGGCTCCTCCTCCATCCTCCTCATCCGCATGGTGATACCTTCCTCCCATCCTATGCGGAGTTTGACCCGTCCGATGCGGATGGAAGCTTGCGCAAGGCAATGAAAGCCTATCTTGCGTCTTCTGCGAGAGAAGATGTCTTTCCGAAATGTATCCTTTCTCTCCGGCCGACATTCGGACTCTTTGTTCGGAGAAAGGACTCTTTACTACGAAGAAGACATTGACAACTTCTCGAGAGCTGCTAAAATGGAGATGAGGCCGTTTCCATCTCTTTACGAAGATGGGCACTTGTTTGAAGTTCTGCCATGTTGGAATGAGGGCTATCTTCCCAGGTGTGGAGTTAATTCAGACTTACATCGACGGAACTGCCGAGGATAGCAAGCCATGGAAAACTCTCTCAACCATCCTCATTCCATACCGGATCATGTCGCCACACTTCATGATGGCTGTCTTCATGATTCGGTCCAAGCCAGATGATTCTCATTGATTCTCATCGGATTGTGGAGCACTTCGTTAGGAAGAATCAATGGAAACCTCTGTGCCTCGACTAATCGAGCCGTGAAGAAAGCCGGACTATATGAAGAGTTGGGTATCACACCCCTGCGTTCGACTGAGAAACTCAAGGCGACATTCCGGGGCAAGAAGCAAGTGCCACAACAGCCGGATGGAGATAGCTGCGGAGCCTTTGTCTGTTACTTCATCAAATCGTTCTTAACTGTGGACAAACATTGGAGCCAACACTCCACCTTTACGATGCAGCAGACAATGGAGCTAAGAGAGAAGGCAACTATGATCTTCAAGTATAGTAAGCCTTATGTACCTTAGTGAAAAACCTGTATTAAGGCTGAATTGTATTTAGTTGCTGATTAATGAAATTGGTTGTGTTGCGTATTCTGTATGATATTCTTTTGCATTGCTTACCAGATCAGATTACAAAGGGTTTGGGCATATCCATAATTGGGGGAGATTGTTGGATCAAACCCAGAATTTGGATAATGCTGATAAAAGCCTTATGTAATTTGATCTGAGATCTTTTGTGTTTATTTGATCATTGCAGAAAGTATTTTACTAATCCAAAGATGCACTCGTGAGAGCAAAGCTAAGGACAGGATACATAATCCTGATCCGGACAAGAGTGAGTGTCGTCAAACACTTGGTAAATAACCAAGTAACAAATACATACGGAATAAGGAACAATCCTACGGACTAAGAACTTAAAGGATAAAGTGCGGAGTAAGGAAAATAAGTGCGGAGTAAGGAAACTAGATGCGGAGTAAGGAAACCAGATGCGGAGTAAGGAATCCGGATTTATTACTCGCCCGGAGTAAGGAACCTACACACGGAGTAAGGAACTTACATACGGAGTAAGGAACTTACATATGGAGTAAGGAACTTACATACGGAGTAAGGAACTTACATACGGAGTAAGGAACTTACATGCGGAGTAAGAAAGCGCTGACACAGAATAAGTCATCAGACTTTTCAGGACTCGCCCGGAGTAAGGAACTTACATACGGAGTAAGGAACTTACATACGGAGTAAGGAACTTACATGCGGAGTAAGGAACTTACATGCGGAGTAAGGAAGCGCTGACACGGACTAAGGATTCCAGTACTGAATAGATACGGAGTAAGCAACCACTGACACGGAGTAAGGTTCCGAGCTTCATTAACTACGGAGTAAGGAAAATTACACCGGACCAAGAAGACATTGCTCCAACTAAACCGCATTTAATGTTATCAGCTCGTGGTGTCCCGATGTAAGACGAATGTATTGAGAACCTGAAGAATCTTACACGTGGATCATCCGGATATGTGGACACAACCTTAATTGTATCTCGGAACTCACAAAGACATTTATACTCTTCAAATCCAAGATCTTGAGCTCCACAATCCGCAGCAGTTAAGGCAGAGAGATTACCGAGGGATAGTTAGTGCGGAACGCATTCCGGAACTACAAGTTCCAAGGTTGTCTCTTAGGAATGTTTTGTATAAATATTCATACTTATACTTTATGTAAAAAAAATAGATGTTAAGACGAGAGTGCATTTTGTAAACAGAGAAAAAGAGCGTCATCATCTTTGGAGATAGAACTTGGCTAGAGTGTGAGTTCATTATATAAACAGAGTGTAAGAGAGTGTTTGCTTCTATTTTGTTGTAATCACCTTGTGATAATAAAACAAAATACTTCCACTATCTGGTTATCTTCCGCAGTGATTCTATCACTAAAACTAGATAAGTGTTTGTGTCTTGAGAGAAAAGAAAGAGTTCGAATAAGAGCCTATTCACTCCCCCCCCCCCTTTAGGCTCCAAGGGACCATCACTAATAACATCCCATCATCATACATCCATACATAAGCATGTATACAAGTCCGAATAAAATTTATAATACTAGATAAGATTAAGCCATAACAAATTTCTTTTTAAA
Source organism: Taxillus chinensis (assembly GCA_023512835.1). Lineage (NCBI taxonomy): Eukaryota > Viridiplantae > Streptophyta > Magnoliopsida > Santalales > Loranthaceae > Taxillus > Taxillus chinensis. The sequence goes on along the minus strand of CM042090.1, from coordinate 6,518,584 downwards.
ACAAACTAATATTATCCAGCCAGCCCTATATAAATTTAGCTATTTACACACACATATATCCACCTATATACATATAAATACATTATATATAAGTACATTTATTCATATATATATATATATATATATACACCCAAAAGCAGGGGTAGGGCCGGCCCCAAAAAAGAAGGGGTCCGGCCCACCCCACCAGCCCAAGGGGCTGGTGCAGTCCACGGGGGCGGCACTGACGCCGCCGCCGCCCTCCCCCTCAGCTTCCTTCGGCGTGGAGACTCCCACAGGGGCGGCACTGATGCCGCCCCCCCCCCCCTTTTTTTCACTCGCACTAAGGCGCCCAAGCGCGCGCGGCAGGGTTAAACCCTGCCGCTGACCAGACCGTCCCTGACGGTCTGGTGGCCCACCGCACGAAAGTCCAGGCCGTCTGGCCTGGCACAGCCATCTGCGATGACACACCCCTTTTTTTTCTAAGGGTTGCATCACGAGCGACTGCACGACAGGATTCCTCCTCCACCCGACATCACCGAACTGACGTTTACAACATCAGAAATCGTCCTTTGTTAGACGATCCACCAATACACCAAAAATATATTTAATCATCTGTGTATATACTTACGTTATTTCATGTAATAGCAGGAACAGAGACACCTACGTGATTGAAACTCGGGAGATCAAGAACACGATGGCTTCAATTCACTGCTCTTTCCAACCAGATCCTGCGCACGCACAACGAATGTAGGGTTTTACCCTAGTTCCCCCTATTTATACTTGTCAATTCTTAATAATAATAATAATAATAATAATAATAATAATAATAATTTTAATAATTTGATTAATAACAATAAATATAATTCATTATAATAGCTAACCCAAGAATAATTATATTAATAATAATAGGGTCCAATATTTAAAATATTTACATTAATAATCCATTCATAATAATAAATGTTTCCCATTCTAATACTAAAATATTATAGGGCCAACTCAAAATAGTAAAATAATTATTATAATAATAACGCATATCAATAAATTTCAGATATTAAAATAATATTAATAATAACTCAAATGCTTGCGCTAAGGCCACGCTGTCGAATAGATATTCCAATATCTATTCGGGGCCTAACTTTCCACCACTCACAGGTACGGGTCCTTACAAAATTAAACAAAAAGATGTTAGAAAACGAAAACCTACAAAATAGGAACTATTAAAAAAAGAAACAAAAACAAAATACGAAACTATTAGAAAAAGAAAAGAAAAACAAAATAGGAAACTGTTAAAAAAATCTACAAAACAAAAAACTGTTAGAAAAAATAATAACAAAAATAAAGAACGTAAAAGAAGAATTTGTTAAAAATAAGGTAGCCTACAAAATAGGAAACTATTAAAAAAGAAAAAGAAAATAAAAATAATAATCTTAGAAAAACAAAATAGGAAACTAGTAAAAACAGATTACGAAATTGACAAAATTAAAAGAGGAAACCTACACAAAAAATAGAAACGGTTAGAAAAAGGGAGAGAAAATAAAAAAAACTATTAAAAGAGAAAACCTTAAAAAATAGAAACAAATTAAATCAAAATCTCAATCTTCCCGGCAATGATGCCAATTTGAAATAAAGCGTTTGTCGCATACGCGCTTCAAATAAAATTTAAACTAAGTATAAGACTAACCTAGGTCATTCACTAACCGGAGGATTTATAAAATTTAATTTAACTTATTCTTCAAGAAAAATAAAAAAAACTAAGTTAGAAAATTAGGGAATTTTATGCGAAATTAAAATAAAATTAAATATGTAAAGAAAATTAATTAACTAAATACGCAATTGATTCAACCTCTCACTTCAATTATTATTTATCATTATCTTCTAAAAATACAATAACATTTTTAAGGCCTCATAATTCAATTAAACCAAGACTCCATGATTATAATTATATTATAAATTTGCACTAAAAATCATACTTGAACTTGTACCAATCCTAGGAACGATTATGTTTTGCATTCGAAAGACCAAATCGAACTCTACGAATAATAATTTTCACATCTCAAAATTAATTAACCGCAACCCTAAATTAATTATAATTAAAAATTATACTTTAAACAATTCACAATTAACTGCAATCGCAAATTAATTACAAAAAATTAAAAGTAGATATAGAAACGAATTGTAAACCATAGCACATAAATAAATTATTAAGATAAAAAATCAAGATTCAAAATAATAATTAAAGTTTGAAGTTAAATTAAATACAAAATATTAATTCATGGAAAAGTAAAATACAGGAATAATCCTGCAGTGTCGAGCTGCCTTCTTTTCTCTTTTATGTTGCCTCAGAATTCTGTTGCGTGAATAAAACCAAGTGTAATGGAGAGTGGGCATGATGGGATGACCAAATGATGGAGGAGGCACTGGGTAGATGGTGGTGAGAGAGATGGTATGTCTCGTACGTGAAATGTATGGGTCTCTTATATTCTCAACATAATTGCTATTTTTTTCCTTCCTTAAATCATGCAGCCCCATGTTAAAGTTTCCTTTTTTTTTCCCTTCAATTAAAGTTTCCTTTTCTTTCCTTTCTTTCTCCCATTCCCACGTATAACATCCATGGGCTCCTTCTCCACTTTAAATCTTCACTCATACGTAATGCCCAAATTCTCTTTTCTTTCCTTTTTAAATTCTTCTACCTAATTGGTCACCTTCAGATATTAACAATTAATTAAAAATTATAATTCAATTAACCCAAAATTCACCTAATGTAATTACCAAAACCCATAAATTAAATACAAATTTAATAACAAATCTCGTAGTTATCAAATACACATCAACAATATCAACATTACAAGTCCATAGTCGTCACACCATAAACATCATCATATAAGTATACAAGCTCAATATATCAAATTAGGAAATCTTATATCGTCACAATTAATACAAAAGACCTAAAAAGAGCTGTATTGGGTGAAACACTCCTGTATGTGGCAACGCACGTGGCACCCCTTGATACACGCACGTGCTATGCACGGCCATGTGCACACCCTAGCATGTGGCACTCCTCACCACTTGCACATGTTGTGGACGTGGTGCTACACATGGCACCCATTACCACGTGCACACCCTGGCCGCGCTGCCATTACACACCCTATCTCTTGTTATGCTCAAGATTAACTAAATCATATCTAACCCTCAATTTCTAGTTCTCAACATCACCTTTGAAAGTAGAACACCATTGTCTAAATCTCCAATCTTGGTTGCATGCATAATTTGTTCATTCTATGTTCAACCCCTAGTTGAATCTATTCTAGATAAAGCTAAACCCTAATTGAGACGTAGAATGATAAAACCACCTACCTCAAACACGTAAGAATCGGCTACACCGACTGGAACGCCCAAGAGCAACTTGAATCTCCAAACTTTGGCTTCTCTCTCTCTCTCTCTCTCTCTCTCTCTCTCTCTAAGACGGCTTAGGCTCTCCCAATGTGAAGGATCATCAACCTCCATCCTAAGACGACATCCTTTTTTATAAAAACGATCTCCCTCTCTTCCAGAGTCCTAATCACATCCTAATTCTATTATAATATTAATTTCTTGCTCATTAAGTATTTTTTTTATTAGGTTTCCTAATCCCACTATACCTTTGATTTCTTATCCACCAAGCAACTCTTTTTAAGCCAAGACAAGTACCAAAAAGCCCTTAGTTAATTAAATGTGAGGACCTGTGTCCTAGTCCTGGAAGTTAGAGGGAGTTAGGTGCCTTATTTTGTATTGACACGTGTTCGGGCTTAGATGAGTTAGTCATTTTTGTGTTTAGGCAAGCACCTTGACCCAACGGCCAGCAGGAGTCCGAGGGCGCAGCGCCTCGGCGGGGGTCTCGCTAGCAAATTATTTTGGAGGAAGCCAAGTTGGAATTTCGTATGAAGACCTGGTCAATGTGGCTTTGGTCAGTGTGGCTAGGGTCGACGTGATCGACCTGGCAGAGTGAGCGATCGATGTGGTCGACGTGTGTCATGGGTGCGTTGGTTGATACGAGAAGAAGATCGACGTGGGGTCGATGTGTGATTGAGGTCGTCCAAGAGCAAATTCTCGAGAGCTTTCCCATGTGAGTTGGTCGATGCGAAAAGGTGGTCGACCTGGGTCAACGTGGTCGACCTAGCCTAAGATCGACTTGGCGCGATGTGACTTTTGGTCAACGCGGATGTCTGGTCAACGTGAGAAGGGTGGTCGATGTGGGTCAATTTCGCCTGTTTTTGGTCGATGTCGCTCTTGCGACAGCGTAAATTGATATGTTTTTCTATATTTTGATTTTAGGGTTCTTTTTTTCGAGAGCCACCGTCGCAGAGAGAGAGAGAGAGAGAGGGGGGGGAGGGGGGGAGGGAGATTGTCGTCTGTGCAATCATTGCGTGCACGTTCTTGGCAGCGAGAGGCTCCATTGAAGAGGAGGAAGGAGGATCAACCGATTCCCTGTTTTCCAAACCCTAACGCAAAGGAGTTTGAGGTAGGTGGTTCTATCTCCTGGAACCCGTTTCATGAGTTGTAATAATTTGAGATAACGATTACGGGAAGATTGTATTATGATGTGTGATTATGAGACATGCGTGAATATGTATATATATATGTTTTGCGTTGAGAAACATGTGATAGAGATGTCCTTGAGCTGTGTTGAGGTGTAATGTGAGTTTGAGCATATGTGTGTGATTTGTTATGCTTAAATAGATATGTTCCATGAGTTAAATTGTGTATTTCGTTATCATGCTTGTGTTTGAGATATGAGGTACCAGTGGGGAGACAGTCCTGAGTTGGACATGAGATATGAGGTCCCAGTGAGGGGACAGTCCTGGATTGGACATGAGATATGAGGTCCCAGTGAGGGGACAGTCCATGGGATGGGCATGAGACATTGAGGTTCCATTGAGGGAACCTCCTGTGAATTTCTTGTGTGTATTTCATTGTACTTTAATTACACTACACTGCACATATCTGCACAGAGCATTTTGTGGAAGAGATGTTGGGTTGGTCCACGGAGACATAACCCCTACTGAGCTGTGGTTTGCTCACCCACCTTTAATGTCTTTTTCTGTAAGACCTAGCAGGCGTTAGGAGATTGTCACACCGTGGATGCATGAGTGTTGTTTTATTGTTCTCTTTGATATATTGTAATTGAGAAGACTGAGACTCTTATATTTGCTTGAGATTGGTGTACTTATTTGAGACACCGTGTTTTGGGGCTGGTGATCCTATTTATTTTGTGACAGTTTCATTACATGGAGTATTATATTGTGTGGTTTATGCACGTCATGTGTGAGATTGTGACAAGTTTTGGGCAGCACCCAAGAGGTAGCCCTATTAGGTGACCATTCACCAACCCCTTGTCCTTCAGGTGCGAGGCATGGGGCATCACTAACCGGTTTCTCGGTGTTGGGATATCCGGGACGTGACATTAAATCTCAAATTTTCTTTTAATATTATTAATATTAAATCATATAACAACTGAATTAATTAATTAACCCTTTAATTTGCCTCAATATATTATTATAATATCAATAGGTAATTCAGACTCCAAATAAACCTTAATTATAGTCAAAACAATTGTGTTTTCAACCATATCATTAAAATGATGTCCCTAAATTTACCTCAATTACATGCCATTTGCCAACCTACTTCAAATATGGATCATTACATATTGGTTGATTTGGCAGAACAATTTTCATTATATTATTTTGGAGTAATAGAAAGGGAAATTCAAATTGTTGGGTAGAAAGAACCCTTGTTATGTTCTTTTTATTTCTATCATGGTAATTCCTTATTTCCTTTGGGTGTTAAAAATTCTAGCATAGTGTCATGCTTGGAGTAGGTTCTTTGGATTATATGTTGGTGCAATGTATGTGATCGATAATTCACAAGTGTATGAATCGTGACAAGTATAAAAGTGAATTTTAAGTCCGGTTGTCGAACCTAAGGGAAGGATAGAGAATTTAAAAATTTTAAACTAGCTTAAAAGGTGATTTTGGTTAGAATGATGTAAACACAAAACTAAATTTAAACAAATTGCTTTAGGAGATGTGAGAGATGGAAAATGCCTTCTAGAGTAGAGAAAAATTCAATTTATGAAGGAGATTGAAGTTAAGATTTCGTTTTATGTATTTTTCCAAAGATTATGTATTAGTTCAATCTAATTCTTCCCTTGTGATCATTGTTTAATATCCAATCTCTAATGTATTAGCCTTGTCCAAGAACTATAATTTTGTGTACACCCTATCATAGGAGGGGGGTGATCCTTTAAGTTTTGGATTGTTTAGTCTAGAGCTAGCACCACACTCACTCTTAACTTAGTATCCTAGGTTTTACGCTGGCATCGGCAAATTAGGTAACCCCTAGTTTGAGTATCTTAATATTTCAAGTAATTATGTTTCATTTTTCAATCCTTCACATAAAAATCTATGATGATAAAATGAAATGACCAAGTCCATTTTATATTTTAAACCCAAGATATTCAATATATACTCCCAAGGTGAAAAGGATTCAACTAAAGCATTACAATTTAATTTATTACATCAAACTCCATCCTAACCCCAATCAAGGGTTTTTAAGTTGTCATAGTTTGGTTGAAGACAAAAGAATTACAACACATGGATTTAAAAGAATACAAAAAGAATTGCTTGCCTATTTTGACCAAAAATTTCCAAGGTTGATCTTCTTTTCTAAGTAGAATGCCTTTAAGCTCCAATTGATACCCAAAACTTCTTCAAATCTCCCTTTTTCTACTCTAAATTATGGTGGAATAATAGATGTAAGATGGTAGAATATTAGATGCCTCACAATAGATGATTTGATGCGCCTTTTATAGCCTTCAAAGCTTGGATTTGATTTTTGAATTTGAATTTTTTCATTATTTCTTCATAATTCCTCCAACTAAATACTTCCATTTAATTTCTCATAACTCCCCCTTTGAATATGAATTTGAAAAGAGATTCAATCTCCATCATTTATTACTTATTTGAATCTAAAAATGCTTTTGTCCCAATGCAAAGTCTTCATTTGAATTTAAATTTCATCTTTTAATTGCCCTTTAACTTAAGAGTTGATGCTTATTCCTTGTCCAAATGATTTCCTTTCATAAGGGAACCAATGAGCTTCCATATTGAAGATTCTAACGCCAAAATTTGGGTTTCGTTGGATGAAGAAGACTTCACCCGACCTTCACCCGACCACCTTAAATTTCACCCGACCAGAAAGATGTTTTCTTCAATAAGGCTTCAAGATGCCAAATATGCAAAAATAAGCTTCACTCGACTTTCACCAGACCAACTTGAAATTTGGTTGTTATGGTCTTTAGGTCTTTGGGATTCTAACTTCTTTCTGATAATCTAGTAAATTCTTCCTTGATTCTTGGATTCCTATCAAAATATAACAAAAATACCACAAAAACTCTAAGAAATTCTCTATTCTGAGTTAAAGCATGAAAATGTGATAATGTAGCTTAATTAGGTAACAAATGAAGCAAAAAAAAAAAGTACGAAAATATACCTAAAGTGGCCCTAAAATGGTGGTAAAAATCATACTTGCATGGATTCTAGAGGTTGGATAATTTTGTGTGTGAGGTCTTCGGCACAGTTGACAACTCCCTCTTTCAAACTTTTTCCTTTGCCTAATGCAATTTTTAGCAATATTTCGATTACATTTACTTAGTCATTTGCTTGTTGCCATATCTACTTCACTTTTGTGAGTCGAGTATCCATCTCTCCAACCATTTGATGAGATTTATAACAAGCAATTGTAGTGGAAGATTGTCCTTTAGTCCTTAGAAGAAGTTTAACCTCCCTATTTTATTCTTTTACTATGAATGTGGTGAATGAATGGATGTGTTAATCTATGAGTGAATGCAAAGTATGGTTGTATTGCGAGGCAAAAGAGGAAAAGTAGAGGAGCACGCCTTTATTACATTGGTATTACATAATATCGTTTATAGAGAAGGAAAATCATAACATATTTTATTGAAAAACAAAACAATTCAAGCCTTCTACTCTTGTGGTACAAAGTTACTCTATTGAGATATAGAATCTCACATCGAAAGTTGTTAAATATTACAATAAATTAATCAGATCCTACGGTAACCATACCCACTACTAATTAGTTTTTGGATGAAAGCTTATGGACATTAAGATGGTATTAGAGCAGATTATATATTGCACCTTAATCAAATGAAGGGACGTGTGTGCTTCATGTCACACAATATTATTCGTATGTTAGACTCAAAAAGATATGTTACACGTGAGGAGGCATATTAAGATATGTAATCACATCGATTTGCAATTAATTAATAAGATCCTGTGTAATCCCACCCAACGCCAATTAGTTATGAGATGAAAGCTTATAGACTTTAACATATTCTCTTTTTTGTAAACATGTTTTCGTCATCTTCTCCTTAATAAATGTGATGTATATTTGCTTATCTTATTTTCAGTTTTTACTATGAAAATGTAATAATTATTTTCAGATAAACAAAACTAGAAACTAAAAATAAGTTTTTTTAAAAAATTTAGGTCAATCTTAATATGAAAATATTTTTTATTATTTTTTATTATATTTTTTACACCCAAACATAATTATTACTTAAATAAAAAAATAAAATAATCAAACATGCCCACGTATCTATCTGAATAGTAAAAGCTTGTTGTGTAAGAGCAAGTCACCCTATTGAATGGTATGCAATTTTTGAACCTAAATATAATAAACCTTTGAATCATACCGAAGAGGATGTGATATTTCATCTATGCTAATTTGTGTTATTTTAATATTATAATTAATATAATATAAGACGTATTAAAAGCATTGATTGAGTGATATTTTATTATCCACCACCGTGGATACAAAAAAGACGCTATTGGGCAGCCAAATTAAATGGCAATTCCGGAATACAATACATACGAAAGAAATAAAATGAAGCCTCCAGGACATAAAATTTTCACATCAATCACTTATCCAAACCAGCGGCGTAAGTTACGCCCGTCTGAGGCAGCCACTCATTCCCCATCAGGAACTTGGCTGTCGTGAAGTTGGCCGCGACCGTCCTATTAATCACGTGATACCCAGACCACTTGACCCTATTCTTCAGCGACGACCCCGGTCCTGTGTTCCCAAACTCGGCGTAGTACAACGTCTTGAGCGCGAAGTTGCCGGACCAAGCGATAAACCCCTCCGGTTGGATCAAACCACCCAACCGACACTGCATGAAAACAGTCCTGGAGTACTCCTTCCATGGCCTTCCCATGTACGTCCTGATGGTCTCATTGCTCGCCGCCAGGTCCGGGGCGGCCGCCACGGTGCAGTTCTGGATGGACGTGCCTGTGTTCTGGTTCTTATCCATCCGGCCCTGCGCCGTCAACGTGTTGTACTGTTTTTTCATCGGCTTACGCGCGTAGATGTTGCAGTTCTGGAAGACCACGGCGGCGTTGCCGAATATGAAGTCGATGGTGCCGTAGATGTCGCAGTCTCGATAGAATTGGCGGAAAGAATGGGTGTATAGGGTGTCCTGGTAGCCCCTGAAGCTGCATTTGTAGAATGCCGACATGTCAGCGCCGTTTCTGACCGCCACCGCCTGGTGCTTGATTGCACCGGCGCTGTTTATGAATGTCATGCCCACGCAAAGGAACCTTGGCGCTGTCACGACTGCTCGAATATATATTAATTGCCACACACAAATCAGTCAATATATAGTTACAAACTTACATTATGACTTACAAATATTTGGATATTAGATAGTCACAAAAAGAAGTAGCTTCCATTCCATGGCATATGTATCTATCTATCAACCCCAAATCTCAAACAAACATATTTTTCTATAATTGTTTTCCATTTCTTGCATGTTTGTATCTGTGTACGTACGTAACAGATTTCTAAATGGGCAGTTTGACAAAAGGAAAACTAGCTGGTCACGATGCTTTTCCTACTTACCAAATGTTGCGGAATTGAACGTCGTCCAGCCGTCGACGACGCTGTGGTTCCCGGTGATAATGGTTTTGTTAATTCCATCGCCGACCATCATCAAGTACTTCTTCTTCTTGTCCACTGAAACGTACTCGTTGTGCACACCAGCCTTGATATAAATCATGAAGTAACCCTTAGACCCGTCGGTATCGTTAGGTGCGGCGTGAACGGCGTCCTTTATGGTGGAGAAATTGCCACAGCCGTCTTTGCTGACGATCACGATGTCGGTGACGACCAACATGTCAACAGTGGGAGCGACCGGCTGCAGAAGTTTTCCCCCGCTCGCCTTCTCGTACATTTGCCAGGTTTGTCTGGACATGCTCACCGACAGCCTCCCGTTAACGAAGTCGAGCCGCGTCTTCGAGACCCGCGCTGGCGAATTTGTACTATTTTTGGGAACCCAGGCCCTGGTCGCCAGCGCGAGGGCCACACTGTAGAGCTTGGTGCTGTTACTCAGTGGCGTGCTCAAGCCGTTTTTGACACGCCACGCCGAAGCCGTGTCCTGGAGGCCTTCGAGACACGTCTGTTGGTTGGTGAGTACGGCGCTGAGCAGCGTCTGCAGATCCTCGCCCTGCGTGCTGGGGAGGGTTTTATTTGCCGCGTTGACCGTCTTGTGGCAGTCGGTCAAGAATTGGATGTTGAGTGTGGTGAGCTGGTGGCAATCCTGGAGGGCTCGGACTGCTGGGGTGGACAGCGTGGAGCTTTTGCGAAGGTAGCGGTCGACGAGGTTGACGAATTTGAGTGACATGGAAAGCGATTGATTTACGGCGGAACGACCGTAATCGTAGACATTTCCTGCGGGACCGGCGCTGTGGCCCAGGATGGACTTGCAAAATTTTGGGTCCAGAGTGGTGTTGCAGACGCTGGTTGTGGGGACAGGGTTCGCCGGATTATTAGAGGCTCCGGCTCCGGGGTTGAGTAAAATGAGGAGGGTGATTGCAAAGCAGAAAATGGTATGCTTGGACGAAACCATTTTTCTTTTGTTAAGTAGAATAGAGAAATTGATGATGGTTGATGGATTTGGTTCGTATTTTGGATGTGGAGTTTATTATATATATATATATGTGTGTGTGTGTGTGTGTGTGTAGATATAGGTATAGGCATACATAGGGAAAATATTTGGTTCCTTTTGGTTGCTCCCGTTTGGGTTTGAGTATTATTAGGAGTTCCGAGACCGCTGCTAGCTGCAGGGCAGTCAACACGAATGATCAAGAAACGCGCTGATCAATCTCATTTCTCATGGCTTTGTACAAGTAACAGTAGGCACAGTAGGTTGGAATTGAATTTACAAAACAGTAACCATACCGAGGAGGAGAGGAGAGGAGTCTAAATTGTATGGTTCTATACCACCCGTCAGACCTTTCAATCCGATCCTGCTCCACCTTTTATTTTAATTTTCAATTTCAACATAGTAATGGAAGCTGTATAATTCAATGGGTCATGTTAGCCACAAGTCTGCTTTCGCGCACATGTAACAAGCCATGAGCCAATAAAATATTAACCGCAAGTAAATATGTAATCATACCAACTACTGGGGTTTGTAATTAATTAATACTGTCTACTCTATGGTTCAATGAAGTAAATATGCAATATACCAACTACTGGGTTTGTAATTAATACTTGCATATACCCGCGCCCATTTTGGCCACGGGTGTATTGTAATTAACACCAACAGTAGCCACAGTACATTGGAATTGAATTTACAAAACAGCAACCATACCGAGGAGGAGAGGAGTCTACTCTATTGTATGGTTCTATATACCACCCGTCCGACCTTTCAATCCGATCCTGCTCCACCTTTTATTTTAATTTTCAATTTCAACAAAGTAGACGTGACCATGAAGATTGGTAATATATGGAAGCTGTATTTTATGGGTCTCGCTACTTTTAGGCGGATCTCTCGAGAGCCGTGCATTTATTTATTCCGGAATTTGCTCAGTATATATTTTCTTGAATTGTCTATTATAAAGTTCAATGAAGTAAATATGTAATAGCATTAACGGCAGGTCTTTTTTTATCTTTATTTTGTAAAATATGCATTAAATATTTACAGATTTTTTAAAAATCTCACAAAATAATATTTCTTCAATAATTATTTATTATTTTTTACTTTTTATTATTTCTTTGAATTCATAAATAGTCATTATAATTAATGTGTAATAGATATATTTTTAAAAATAAAAATATGATTTGCACATAAATAGTAAATCTCTAAATATAGAGATTCAATGTAGCAACTCTATTTTTAAACTCCAAATTTCAAAGTTTGAAGGACCAGATGTAGAGTAGTTTTTAGCAAATATTCATTCAGCCTTTACCCAACATAGCGTCCAGATACAACATAATTAAAATTCGTCACAGACACATAGAGTTAAAATAAATTTAGGTGTAATTTTATTATTTTTGATGCGAAATTTATTCTTTGAAACACGACAATTGACTTATGGGGACTTCAAAGCATCTGATTAATGTTTGGCACCGACTGTCTCCCTTTAACACCTATAAATAGACTGCCCCAGAAAGCAGACAGGAGAGGAGAGGCGATTCCGGAAAGAGATTAGTGAGAGTATTTTAAGAATTTCTAAAGGTGGATACACTTCATTTTGAGGGAGAAAGACACTAGAATCTCTCCTGTCTTTGGTGGAAAGAGTTGGGGTTAAAAGAGATGTTCCAAACCAAGGGGAAAGACCTTCTTTTCTAACCTTTATGCTTTCAGGAAATTCTCGAGAGGAATTACCCGAAAGAAAGAGAGACTCAAATCGACATCATTTTCATTTTCCTAGGTGCTTTACTTTTATTTATCTATTAAATAGTTTTTAGATTTATTTTTATGTGTTATTTTCAAGCATAAAATCAGAAAATTCACTCTTTTCTCTTTTTATTATTTTCCCTACAATTAAAAAAATGAAATTAAAAAAACATCTTGCATCTCTCTTTTCTTTTATAAAAAAATAATAACACAAAAAAACAAAAACTCATATTTTCTAGAAAATTAAAATCAAAGGCCTAAACAGTCATGAGGGTTAAGCCCTAATCTGCATGGGCCAAAATCAATTGTGACAATATTTTCATATTTAGATTCAAATTGTTTTCTATTCTTCTTTTATAAAAAAGAGAAAATTACTTTTGTTTTCCTAAAAAAATGCAATAGTATCAATTGGATCTAAATCTCATATTCTTTTTTTAAAATTAGAATATCCTCTTTTATTTACTTAGAAGCATTTTCTTTTGTTTTCTATGGCCTAGATCCTAAAATTCTCTTTCCCTTACAATGAAAAAAAACACTTTCTAAATAAACAATAAAGGAAGCAAACACCCATAAATTAAGACTAGGTACCAATAATGGGTGTTGTGGGGATGCAAGAATTCTTCTTCCTTCCTCACACGTAACTGACTCCCAAACCTAATTGTCTGAACTGTAAATCTCTATTTTCTATGTGCCCAATCATACCTCAAAACTGTTTGGTGACGACTCTATATTTTCTTTTCTTTTATGGATTGTGTGAGCCTTGTACAGGGATGACTCTAGAATTAACTAAATGAACCAACATAGAGTCTTTCACAAAGCCAATATCTAGTTCGGTAAAAAATGAGTGATGACACAATGGATTGGGGTTCTGGATACATAATTATAAAAAAGATTTATATAATATACTATTAGTTGATTAATTTGCCAAGATGACTCCAAAGCTTAATTTCACAAGTCGGGCATTTCAGAGTTCACTCCAAAACTTAAACCTCGTTTTTTAGTAGCTTAATTTTAACCAATAAGATAAAAGAAGATCAAGATGAAAACAGATTTGTTATAAGTTTTCTATCTCATGTATCTAGCTATTACTTTTCATCTTACGTACCTTATTAATATATTTCTTATTGCACACTCCCTATTGATCTATCTAATCAAAAGGAAGGTGTTTTAGGTCCCATTTATGGTTTCAATCTAGACAATTTGGTGCTAACGATGTTTGGTATTCTATTGTGAGTTGTTATATTCAAATCCATCCAAAAATTCCATGACTTGTGACTCAATGTCAACAACGGAATGTTGTTGGACCATTGGCCTAGACATTCGTTCTAGCATGAACTCCAATGTGGGCTAAAAGACTATTGAGAATGCTTTACCAATGCATGGATTACCCATTATACTTTGTTCTTTGTCTCTTTTCTTTTTACAAATTACGGATCTCTTTACCAAGTCATATTCTTATACGTTATCCTCTTTGCTTTCCAAGCTTCAACATCTGCTGCCACCACTTCAGCCACCCTTGTTCTCAAGGAATCACACTACAATGGGGGGGGGGGGGGGGGGGGAGCTAGAAGAGGAAGGGAAGATGCATTGACACAGTGGGTGGGTAATAGGAATCGGGAGAGCTAGTGTGTGCAACATTTGAGAAATGTATATCTAATTATAGTGTTGGAGATCTAAGAAATTACTCTTTTTTTAGAGCTTGTTCTCTATTTTTTTATTAGCTATATATATATATATGATTTTGTTAAAATTTTGTTCTCATTTCATTGCTTAATGTGAGAATTTAAATCAAAATAGTTGGATTAAATATTAAATATTCTATATTATATTTAAATTTAATTCTAGCTAGCAAATTATTACAGTAAGACTACCGTTAAGTGAAACTCTAATTTTGAATCTAATGCTAATTAAAAATTAAATAGTACTTTAGGATGAATATGTGTGTAAACTAGTTTTTGTTGTTATTTCAAAATAATTCAAAACGAGCGATCAACCATCCTCCGTATGGTAACAGAACAATTTAAGTTAAGTTCTAGTTATAAGGGCATAACTATTTTTCCCCACCATCTAAATTTATTGTATCACAAGAATATTGTATTGAAATTGTTTATGAAATTCATCGAGTATATTAACCACTAAAAACATAAAAAAAATTCATTAGAAACTGAGAAAAATAATTTATTGATATTCAATTCAAAAAACGAAAAAGGTGTATTTAACTATTTATAAGAAAAAAGTATAGTATTTAAATTGTAGGCTTGAAACCTTTTTTTTAGAGAGAGAGAGTTCACTTAGTTCTTTTTATCTTTTTAGATATAAAATTCTATTTCATTGGTTTGTAAACATAGAGTAATATAAAAGTTGATTTAAGAACGAAAGATAAAAGGTGTGCTATAAAAATAGTATACTATTTAAATGGTAGACCTTAAACTCTTTTTAGGTGTGCATGTGATAGAGAATTCACTTATTTGTCATGATAAAATATGAAATATGATTCATTCTACATTTCTTTTTGGACATGTAAGCTTTTACTTAATTACTTCATTGATTAGTAAAATATATAGTAATATTCAAAATTGATTTAAGAATTACAGTTTTTTATTTATGTCACTGTAGATTATACATTTTATTTCTATTTATATGTTCATTTGCCTACGCCTTGAGTGGGTAAAATCAATATTTTTAAAAGCTTTATGATGTTATGAGTTATACTTTATTATTTATTAAGTTCAAAAATAATGGTACGCGATTATAAATTTATCAAACTATAGTCCAAATTTAAGTAAGACAATGATTTGAAAAAAATTAAATTGTAATGACAAAATATGACAAGAATTGATTTAACCACCTATATATCTACAGTACCTGTCAAAGTGTATTTGAGAAATTAGTTAAAAAGGCCAAACTCAAAGAATCATATAAGGCTTGGAAATTATTCTGATGATAAAACTTTAATTAATATCATCTAAGATCAATTTTAGAAACATATATATAATTTATATATTTACTTAGCCGAAGAATTAGGAGAGTGGTCCTTTTTTTTATCAGAAGGAGGACCATATAGGATATACCTTTTCTGGGATTTATTGGGGCAGCTTGCATGAGTTGTTCTGACCACAACTACCTCATTGCCCACATAAGTACCTACAACTACAACGTCCATAGTCTACACTGATGGTAAATATTTTCATATAATTAGGACGCGTACATAAATTAACCATGCACTCATCATAAATTCAAAACGAAAAAGAGGCCTGATATGTTATACTTTCGGGGTATTTGAATGCATATGTTTTTGGAAGCGCGACTTCAACCATTTTGAGCTTGGCTTTTGAGAAGAAAAAGAAAATAATCATGTATAAGCACACAAGGCGCCTCTCTCTCTCTCTCTCTCTCTCTCTCTCTCTCTCTCTCTCTCTCTCTCTCTCTCTCTCTCTCTCTCTCTCTCTCTCTCTCTCTCTCTCTCTCTCTCTCTCTCTCTCTCTGTGTGTGTGTGTTATGTTATTTTAAAATGTGAACTGAAAATATAATTATTTTTAAATACATATTTTACATACTGAATTTAAATAATATTTTTTTGATTACGAGATAAAATTTTTGCGGGAATCGATACGTGAAAAATAAGGAGTCAGTATAAATTAACTTCTTCAATTCAACTAAAAAATAACAATGATTTGTAATATTAAAGTCAAATCGAACACACCTCCACATGCAAACCATCCCAATTGAGAAATGATTAATTAATTAACCAGAGAACCTCGATCGAGAGAGAGACACTGATCCAGAGAGAGAGAGACTTCAAGGGAAGGGGGGTTGAGGTGCAATTATTATTGCAATTGTTGTGCCTTTTCTTGCGCAATTCCTGTTAAAAAATAACAATGATAAAATTGTTGCGCCTTTTCTGTCGGTTTCCAGTAGAAATTCCAAATAATCATGTGATACTATCATAAAATGAATTAGCGGGAAATGAGTGCATGAAATAAGAAATCAATTTGTATATAAGTTACATTTACGGTTCGACTGAAAATTTAATAATGATAGAATTTTAAAAGCATTTAAGGCGAATCAACAAAGTCTAATCATCATAATTAGACCTATTGGGACATATACAATAATGAGATCTGGTTTTGGAGCCTTTTTTAAAAAATGAAATTATAAAATAGTGATTTAACGACATTAAACCTGTACCCGTTTACTTAACTTATTTTATTTTTTAAAATATAATTATTTTTTAAAAAAATATAAATCACATAAATTTATACCACTCATAAATATTATAAAATTTATCTAATATATTATTTTAAAAAATAATTATATTTTAAAAAATAATATCCTTAAATCAAACATATCAATTCATCATTTTATAAAATAGCGTATCCAGTAATTTTTGTTTTTCAAAACAAAAGACTTGAAAACATCGAACCAAACAGAAAGCATAAATAGCCGTATACAATGATTATCCTTTGCCTTGAAGGGCTCAAGATACACTTTTCAATTGGATAGGAGACTGATACTTTGTTGGGGTTAGTAGCTGCCCCCACAATCCTTTTAATAATCGACCCACTGCGGGGCCGCAGCCAATTTAATTTAATTTATTTGGCAGCCCAACCCAACTTTACAGAACAAAAAATATCCTCATCAATCACTCACGCCAAACCAGAGACGTAAGGCACCCCCGTCTGGGGCAGCCACGCATCCGCAAGCAGAAAGTTGCCCGCCGTGAAGTTCGCCGCGTCCGCCGCACTGATCACCTTATACGCCGTCCAGTTAACCCTAGCATCCGTCGACGACCCCGGTCCGTAGTTGTTGAACTCGGCGTAGAACGACGTGTTAAGGGCGAAGTCCCCGGACCACGCGATGAACCCCGCCTTATTGATCAAACTGTCCAAGAAAGACTGCATGAAGACGGCCCTAGAGTACTCCTTCCATGGCCTTCCCAGGTACGTCGCCACGGTCCCGTTGCTCGCCGCCAGGTCCGGAGCAGCCCTGATAGTGCATTTGTGGATGGACGTGCCTGTGTTCTGGTTCGGGTCCGTGCGCCCCTGCGCCGTGATGGCGTTGAACTGTCCGTCCATCGGCAGGCGGGGGTAGAGGTTGCAGCTCTGGAAGACCACTGCAGCGTTGCCGAATATGAAGTCGACGGTGCCGTAGATGTCGCACTCTCGGTAGAATTGGCGGAGAGAATGGGTGTACAGGGTGTCCTGGTGGCCCTCGAAGCTGCAGCTGTAGAATGTGGACATGTCGGCGCTGTTTCGGACCGCCACTGCCTGGTGCTTGATTGCACCGGCCGTGTTTCTCACTGTCATGTTCACGCAAAGGAACATGGAGGCTGTCACCACTGCCAATATTAATTAATACATATTGTCACGCGCAAGTCAAATCGGCGAATCATAATTGAACAAAAATAGTTAACAATATGACTAACAATATCTTACTTACTCATAAGGAAGTTTTTAGAAAAATATTGGTCATTAATTGAAATTATTTAATACCTGCTATCATTATTATTAATTATTGACTTGACTCGACTCCCAATTCCAATTCGAATTCCAATCATACGACAAATATCAGTTGCCACTTGCCATTGTACTTTACTACACTTGAAATATCAGCGTTGATTGATTTTCAAATGATTTTGTAATATTTTAAAAAAATTACTTAAAAAAAAAAAAAAAAAGAAGAAGAAGGGGAAGACATATATATTTCATATGATAACTTTGGGTTGTTCGGCAAAAAGAAAACTTGTGGTTGGGTCACGATGTTCTACTTACCAAATGTCGCGGAATTGAAAGTGGTCCAGCCGTCGACAACGCTGCGGTTCCCGGTGATGATGGTTTGGTTAATTCCATCGCCGAGCATCATCAAGTACTTCTTGCTCTTGTCCACCTGAACGTACTCCTCGTACACCCCAGCCTTGACATAAATCATGAAGTAGATATTTCTCCCGTTGGTATTGTTTGGCGCGAAATCAAGGGCATCCTTTACGGTTGTGAAATTTCCGCTTCCGTCCTTGCTGACAACCACGATGTCGCTCACGAACACCTTGTTGACAGTGGAAGCGGCCTGCTGCAGAAGTCTCCTCCGGCTCACCTTCTCGTATATTTGCCGGGTTTGGCTGGACATGCTGATCGACAGCCGGCCGTTCACGAAGTCGAGCCGCTTCTTCGAGACCCGCGGCGGCGAACTTCTCTTATGTTTGGGGACCCAGGCCCTGGTTGCCAACGCCAGGGACACACTGTAGAGCTTGGTGTCGTTCTTCAGTGGGGTGCTCAAGCAGTTTTCGACTCGCCGCGCCGAAGACGTCTCCTGGAGTCCTTCCAGGCACGTCTGTTGGTTGGTGAGTATGGCGCTGAGCAGCGTCTGCAGATCGTCGGCCTGCATGCTGGGGAGGGTATTGTTTGTAGAGTTGACCGCTACGAGACTGTCGACCAAGAATTGGGTGTTGAGCTCGGCGAGCTGCTGGCAGTCCTGGAGGGCACGGACTGCCGGCATGGAGAGCGTGGAGTCGTTTCGGAGGTAGGAGTTCACGACTTTGTGGAATTTTCGGGACCTGGAGATGGATTGTCGGACGGCGGAGCGGCCGTAATCATAGACGTTGCAGGAGGTACCGGCGGTTTGCGGGAGGATAGACTTACAAAAATCTGGGTCAACGGTGGAGCGGCAGAAGGGGCTCGCCGGATGATTGGAGCCTCCGGTGCCGGCGCCGGAGCTGGCTGTGAGTAAAACGAGGGGAGAGATGGTGAGGTAAAAAAGGGTATGCTTGGACGAAACCATTTTGTTTCTGTTAAGTAGAATAGAGGGTTTGATGTGTTTGGGGTGGGGGATGAATTATATTTATATATATGGAGAAGGAATCCTTTTGCTTGATCCAGTTTGGGTATGCAGACCATAAGAGAGAGAGTGTGTGCCTCCAGACGAGTTAGGAGACCGCTAGCTGCAGGACAGTCAACATGATCGACCAAGAAACGCGTTAATCGATCTCAATCAATGATCTCATCTCTCGTAGCTCTCTCGTAGCTCTGTATATGTGCAAGGATTTTCCAACACCTCTAGTTAATTAACATGAGTTTCAAATGACAATCGGTCCAAGTGCACCAAGGAAGGCAACCAAAGCATACGTGGCTAAGCTTTTTAGGCCATGTAGGAAGCACAAAAGACAAGGTAATTAAAAATTTTAGCCTTATTTTAACATAATACTTTATAACCCTATCTATTTAATATGTACTTATATATATATATATATAATATTTACGCAGTCCATCAACAAAATCAAACGTAATATTAATATTTAGCTAAAAATCACACAATTAGCAAAAGTAAAAAAAAGCTAAATATGACATTAGCTTTTGATTTTGTTAAAAATTCAATTTCACCCTTGCTCCTTCGTCGCACGACGACCGCTCCCGTCGCAACCCCACAAAAAGCTCTCCCGTCGCAACCCCCACCTCCTTTGCCCCTGCTCCCTCGTCGCGCGACGACTGCCCCTGTCACAACCCCCCAGCAGGCTCTCCCGTCACACGACGGTAACCCCAGATCTGTTCTCTCGTCGCATGATGTCAACCTTAAATCTGCTCTCCCGTCGCGCCCCCACCCCCTCCCCCCAACGCCGCTCCCACGTCACCCCCCGCCACACAACCCCCTCCCTTCCTCCCTCCCTTTCCCACCGACTAGAACGGCGCCCGCGACAGTTATCCCTGAATGCAAGAACCGGCATAGGAAAGAGAAGGCTTTGATTGGTTCGGTCGGAGAGGGTAGTTTAGAAAAAAGAAAATTTAAGCAAAAATATAAATGATATAAGATTGAAGTAATATTAGCTAAAGTAGTGTTGTAACAAGTTAAATGTAACTTTAGCTAAGAAAGGTTGGAGATGCTCTTAAAAAATTATATGGTGGGTTCAATATAAGTAAGTGGGTGTTTAGTTTCATTGATAAATCTTAAGGGAATGTTTAGTAAGTGTTTTTATTTTTTTGTTTTGGTTTATAATTTTTTAAAATTACGTGTTTTAAAAATTATATTTTTGAAAAATCAAGTCCCACCAAAATTAAGTAAAAAAATAAAATATAGTAGACATGGGTAAAAAGTAAAGGAAAAAGAAAAAAATGTGTTATAACCAAATGAGTTTTGATTTAAAAACATAAAATAAATGAAAATTTATTTGTAAAAATAATTATTTTATTGAAATTAAATCACATTTAAATAAAGTGTTGCTTTGTTCATAAAATAGGTGTATCAAACAACTTTGAATTTTAAATTCTATTTTTTAAAACAAAAACATATTTTCAAAAGCAAAAAACCACTTATACCAATAAGGCCTAAAATAACTTTATTTTGATCATAAATCATGGTTTTGTGTATTTGGGTTGGTTTTTGTAAAAAAACAAAAATCAAAATCATGTTTCAAGTTAAAAAGCTTTGTTTTGCAAATAAAAGAAACATGGATTTTATCGAAACTTGATTTTGATAACTTCAAAATAAAGCAACCCATATTTTTAACATAAAAACCAACATATACCTAAAATAAAACTTATTTTTGTAAAACAAAATTTTAAACTAAAACATGATTTTATAAATCTTAATTTTGAATCATATTTTTGTTTGGAAATCAAATGCACCCCAAATGAGTGTTTGATTTCCCCTCCAAACCATGATTTTGTGTGTTAAGTTTTTTCTTTTCTTTTTAAAATCCTATTTTTAGTTTCAAAACTTTGTTTTGCAAATGCATGAGAGAGATTTCATTTTGTCAAACCTTGCTTTTAATTCTCTCAAAATCACACAAACCAAGGTTTTTGGGCTTGTAAACCAAACGTACACTTAAAACAAAATTTAATTTTATAAAATTTAGTTTTATGACTAAATCGTAATTTTATAAAACTTGATTTTGAATTATATTTGATGTGTATTTGGATCGTATTTTACAACTAAAATATTGTTATTTTATACCCATTTTAACCCTTGTTTGAGTCCAATTGACCTATTACCATGTTACTTTGAGTCTTGTAGTTTTTCCCTTTTTTGAGTTTTTATATGATTTGTGAGATTCAAGGTGCAAAATAGAGAAGGAAATAGGCTAAATAGGTTTCAGACATGAAAATGAAGTGCTACTAGTCCCTATCTATATAGCTCTACCCTTTTTACTAGTTTTTGCATAGAAATGATAGAGAGAGGGAGCAATGGACCTGCATGTTCTAACAAAAAATGCCTTGTGTTGTAGTTCACAAAGCCTCTTTTAATGTAAAAAAGGAGGTGAAGGTATTATGTTATGGCACACTAAAGATGATCTGCACAAAATAATAAAAAACGTGCATGTTATGACTTGAGGACTTTTGTCGAGACACATTAGGCTTCATTTGAAAAAAGAATAAGATGCATTCATGCCGCGACAATAAATGTCTTGCTGCAAATGATAAGCTTAATTTGTGAAAAATAAAGAGTTCTATGCCATGGTAGAGCCTAAGATGCTATTACACATATCTTTCTTGCAAACATTTATGGTTTTTTTCTATATATACTAAAAATAATTAAAGAAAAGAAAGATCTTAGATAGTAAACGATGCACAAGAGCTTTACTAGAGTTATTGGATGATTTTTGGGGTGGGGAAAGGAAAAGAAGCAGGAGCTAGGGAAAAGGGACTAGTTCTCTACCAAATTGGTAACCTAGAGTTTGTTCTTTACTTATATTTCTCTTTTCTTTTCTTTGTATCCAAAACAAATCTCATCAAACTTTGAAATATATAATTTCAAGTGAATATTTTTAGAAAAAAAAATCAACATATGTATTTTATCACTACTTGGCCATTCTTTTGAAATTCTAAAGTCAAAGTTTGCCAAGAATCAAATTTTGACTTTCAATGCATCACTGCCAATGTTAAGACTTGTCTATAGAGACTTATTAGGAGGCATAAGATAGACTAACAAGCATATGGTTGTCACTACCACCATTTTATCGAAAAGAAGATAATAATAAAAGGAGTCTTAGGATTATAAACAAAAAAACACAATATAGCTGAATAAAACACAAAAATAAAAAGTGAAAAATAGAAATGAAAAGTCTCGAAGAAAATTCGTGAGACATTTGATCTTACGTTTAGTTATTCTAGGTTAGCATAATGTCACACCGCAAACAATATGGTGCTAGCGAGCGTCTCCCAAGTGGCGCAGGTGCACGCTACTTGTGAAGGGGCAAAGCAAAAAGCATAGCTGGTGTGGACAGGATAGGCTCCACGACAGTTCGTGCGGGAGATCGATGGAGCCCATTCGGAGTTCAGATGTACCAACTTGGTTCAATGCGAAGAGTACGTCACTAGTCTCAGACCTAGCAATGAAGAGAGGACTTGGCCATTTCTACACAAATTGGTTGGGAACTGGAGTCGTTCTCCTGATGAGCCCAAGGCAGGGTGAAATTAGTCTACATGTGCCCCGATCGGTATGACTTACTTGGAGCATCCACCAGGGTGACTGAGTGCCGCACGGGTGAAAACCCTGACCCTGTAACAAAGTGATATCAGAGCGATTGCGGCCCGTTTCCAAGAAAGCTCATTAAAGCACTCTCGCGATAGATATGCGTGGTCCCTAATCCCAGGTTGGGAGGGAGCCCCTAACAGATGGGGTTCAACCAGACGAAGGTCTTGCACTCATCGCATCCACCAAGTTGTTGGCCGCTGAGCCAAGGTGGAGTACCCAAGGATGAGACAGAGTGGTGCTGTGGGAGTCGAAAGGTGCACGTCGAACGATCTTGGTTCCTCCGAACTCGCTGACGCAACGAGGATGTTGCGAAATCAAGTGGGGAAGGATGTCACACCCCGAATAGTGTGTTGTTGGCAGGCATCTCCCAAGTGGCATAGGTGTGCACTACTTGCAGAGGGGCAAGGCAGAAAGCATATCTGGTGCGGACGGGATAGGCTTCATGACAGTTCGTGCGGGAGATCAATGGAGCCCATTTGGAGTTCAGACGTACCGACCATTTCCAAAACATAACAAAAAATTTAGCATGCTTTCATGTGTCCCTAAGCATAGCTGTGTACCCTTTAAAAGTTGGACTCCATCATATAATAAAAAATAAATTTAATTTAAAAATCAAATTTAATTTCCTATTTGAAAATATGTTATTTTAAGAAAAGGATTTTACTGAAATAAATGTTTTGTTTTAATATTTATTGTTCTTGATTTCTAATGTTCAAGTAAAAGTTGGCTTCAATTTATAATATTCATATATGAAATGTATAGACCAAAATAAAAGTAGCAAGTAATTTCTTATTACTTTTTAACAATTTAATTTTGAAAAATGTAAAAAAGAAATATTTTTAAAATAGTTACCACAATTAAACATAATGTTCAATTAATTTTGTCTAAGAAGGTTAAGACTTAAACGGATTTTGTTCTCCCATCTTTTAAAAAAATTCCTTAAATTTTGGTTACATTAATGTATTTTTTTTTAAAATCTATAACTTTTAAAGTTTTAAAATAAAAAAATAAAATTTCTCGAATAAATGCTAGGTTTGAACGTTGTGAATAATCATTATCCACACATAAACGTACTTCTAAATATAGTTTTTTTTTTTGTAATGTAGACAATTTGTTTTGTTACTCTTAATAGCATTTGTCTACGAACACTAACAGCAGATATCTAATCATTTTTCCTAAATTCACATATTTAAACTACTTTTTGTTTTCTTATATAAATATACACTACAATGGATTCCCTAAATCACTCTCTATATCATTAAAATAATATTTTATATTACTACATTTTTATTTAATAATACTTTTTAATGATTTAATATGAAATAAAAGTAAATATTATGGGAAACGTGAAAGAGAGATGTGAGAAAAATTTTTTATATATAATTTAATAATTATAGAGAATGAATAGTATTTCTCAATACATTAGAAAATACTGTACAAACCTCATGAAAAAAATTAAATATAGGATATTTACTATGAAAATGATTTTATGATTTTTAAACTTTTTCTTTCCTAAATATGAGAAATTAGACTTCTATAAAAAATTTACTACTAGTACTCTAACCATTCCAACCGTAACTATGCTAACTTTTGTCTTTTATTTTCCTTTGTAAATGTTTTTGAGTCTAAATTATGTACGTTGCCCAGACGTTAATGAGCTCATGCGAAAATGAATAATAATGACATATACAATTGTAAGATTTTTATTATTTTAATACTTAGTCAAATTAATTATAATTATTTTCACACACGAGGTCTTTGGGCCTATTTTGTTTGTGTTGGTGTTTCTCTATTATGTTTTTCAAGATGTTAGAATTTATGTTAAATTCTTATTTTTTAAAAAACCATTTATATTTAATAAAAGAGAGAGTGTGTATTTTAAAAAGAATATTTTAAAAAAAGGAATCATATAATTTTTTTTAAAAAAAAAGTGGACTTAAGTGATAAAGTAGAAAAATAAAAATAAAATAAAATATTTTCAATTTTATATCAAAATCGAGTTTAAATTTAAAAATAAAAATTAGTTGCAATTTTTTTAAAATAATTATAGAAACCATGTGTTTTGATTTAATTATATTGTATTATCATTTTGAATTGTTTTATGTAAATATATATGGGGGAGGGAGTTGGGAGAGCTGATCAATATGCCCTGACGATACGTTCAACAATAGTGCTATTGATCCATCTTTCTGTTTCCTTTTTTTTTTTTCATTTTGCTCAAACTATTTATAAATATTTAATAGCATTTTCAGCACCTTTAGTTAAATTTTATTAGCTAAAAACAAATAGCTAACTTAATTTTTTTTTAACTAATATAATCTCATTAATCCATTTAAAAATTTATTAATTAATTTTATTTTATTCAATTTATCTTTTATCTTATATTCTTTTCAATCCCTAATTACTAATTACTATTTGTTTATTTCGCTTGCTTGAGGGGGCAACATTGCGTCGCACAAGGATGGAGTAGGCAGGGATGAGGGGACCTGTGATCTGTGGGGATGGGAACGTGTGGAGGCGCAGGCCATAGGGATGGGAATGGGGATGCGACATAGGCGTGGGGTGAGGCATGACGCATGGGGGGATGGGGAGGCGATTGGAGGCGCAGTCGCGGCGGTGGTAGGTGGTGGGTGGCGGGATCTAGGCGCAGGGGTGGAGGGTAGCGTAGGCCATGGGGATGGGGATGGGGACATGATGCCAGGGTACGTAGAGCGGCGGCAGAGGGGAGGGGTGTAGTTGCAGGAGTGGGGTGCCAGCGGGGGTAGGACAGTCGATGGAGGGAGGGGAGGAGAGCTAGGGATGGCAATGGGGCGGGTCGGGACCGGGTAGTGGGTGATTCGAGTCTACCCTGGATGAGCTCGGGTCGGGGCGGGACGGGATAAATGAGTGTGGCGGGTCGGGGCGGTCAAGGGTCGGGGCGGGTCGGGGGATATTTAAAGGCAAAACTGTTAAAAAATCTGTTAAATTGTTGGGTCGGGGTGGAGCGGCCAATACCCGTGACCGTCCCGTTATCTTATCGGGGCGGGGCAGGACGGGTCAGAATTGCTATCCTACGGAGAGCGATTAGGGGAGAAAGATAATTAAGGAAGATAAGGGTATTCAAATATTTGTGAGATTAGTTTAGTTAAAAGTTAAATTTTTAGGTAAATTTAATTAAAAATATAGGTAAAATTATACTTAACTAGGTATATAGTTAATTTATTAGGGTAAATAATTAGTTAAATATTACTTAAAATGTTATAACTAATTAATATTTGTTAATAATTTTTATAAAACAAAAACAAAATGAAACAAACTTTGGAGGGAATCACCTTAGGATGAATTTCTTTCTCTTGTTGTATCAAATGACTTTGCCGTGATGGCTAAATTAAATAATTTACAAAAGGAAAATGATAAATGCACGAACGTTGCGGACGAAGCTGCGGACGACGTGACATATGCCACATCAGATTTAAATGGCTGATGCGTATTCTGGCTCGCTGATGCGTATTTTGGTTCGGCCGTACCTACTGGCTACTGCGTATTCTGGGCGTGCGCGATTGAGTAGGGAGAGAGAGAGAGAGAGCGCGATTGGCCGGACTCGTTCGTCATCCAGAGAGGTAGGGTTGCCGGACTCGTTCGTCGCTGAGAGAGATGGAGGGTCGCTGTACTCGTTCGTCGCCGAGAGAGAGGGAGGGCAGCTGGATTTGAGAGAAAATCGAAACCAACCCTAGCTGGATTGTTGTTGGGTTCCTATCAGGGTTCGTGGCGTACCTGTACAGGCTAGAGTGGTGGCGGCGTCACAATTATGTGCTGTCCAGGGCGTTGGATGTTGGGCTGGCGTTCATGGGGGTGTTCTTGTACCTCTGTTTGGGGTTGGAGAGTGTTGCTCTGGATTGGTGGGGGAATGATATACACATCACAGCAACAAAAAAAACTGGCTTTTCTTGAGAATTCATTTCATCACTTCTCCGACTTTTATTATCATTGTAATCTTCAATATTGATTTTTTATATTTTATATTTATTTGATTTTAATCAGGAAGGCAAAAACAGATTCAGATATGGTGAACAATCCCTCTCCCTGGTTTTTGCTGTCTTCAAACAATGGTGAACATACACCAACAGCAGGCGCGAAACCACCCATCTCGCCTCTATCCTTCAGTCTTGATCCCACCCCTCTACTCTGCCTGCCGGTCGCCAAGCACACGCCCAACTAGCAAATCCCCGAACAATTCCACCTGGTTTGTCAGGTCCAGCCACCCTCGCTTCCTTCCTCTCTCTTTCTCCGAGCATGATGTCCAATTCAAAAAAAAAAAAAACACATAAGTCATAAAAAGAAAAAGGAAAAGAAAAAAATAAAAAACCTGAGGTGGCATATGCCATGTCTGATTCGTGCGCGGGTTCGTTCGCTATTTTCGTGTATGTAGCAGGACTCTTTACAAAATTGTAAAATAATGAAATGTACCCTGCCCTCCATGTGTCTGTTATAAGGAAGTTTACTCATTTACTGTATATATATATATATACACGTATGTATATATATCTGTGTGTACATAAACAGATAAAAAATCATAACTTTGATTATTATAATAAATTTTCATTTTGAACTTATATCATATGGCGGGAAACTTATTTTATATTTAAAATACAAACTTATTAGGGGTCATTAAGTAGAATTTGTTTTGAAGAGAGATAAATAAATATTATCTGGAGCACGTACGACAGCCTGTCGGGAAAAGTTTGGTGTTTTAAAATAATAAAATAGTTTAAAGGATACGGAGATGATATTAGTAAAGATAGTTTAAGAGGGTAATAAAAAAATGATGACATTATATTCATTGAAGTCATCTTCGAATTTAAATAAAAATTTCAAATTTTTTATAACTTTAAAATTTATATTGGATTAATGAATAAATTAACCAAAATAATAATATATTTTAAAAAATATTGTAAATAAAATAAACTAAATTTTTGATGAGTATATAATATTTCTTTACCTTAAAAAAATATATAAGAATAACTATCGTTGAAAACTTTTCATTTTGATTTTGACGCACCACTAATTCATTAAATTATACATTTTTATTTGACGGCAATAACCTTTAAAAATAAAAGCAATAAAAAGAATTAAAAAAAAAAAGACAAGCCTAACGTACCGCGTTTCATGAGACGCGGAAGCTTATGTAATGTAACACGCGTTTCCAGAATTCCAGCGGTAAAGAACGGTTTTTCAAATTTAAGAAATCCCAAATTTGAAAAATGTCCAACTCCTTTTTTTACGATTCAAGAAAATAGAATCAAATTCCCGTGGCTAAATCAAAACGTTATCCGATAATAATAAAAATAATATTTAATTATAAGATTGGAGTCAGCCAAAGTTGTTAACCGTCGCAAATGGGGCTAGAAACAGTCCACAAAAGACTTCAATTCGGATTTTAATTTAACAGCTCGCGGCACACAGACAACAGGCCGAAGGGTCAGCACGCCAATCTATGATCATGCTCTTACGTGGCAATATGTGAGCACATATTTGTTTTAATTTTTGTTTTTTGGATTCGGGAGAGTTAGTTTTTATTTTTTAATATAAAAAATTTAAAATAATATAATATTATTTTTATTTTTTATTATATTTAATATAAAAATAAACTTTTTATTTAAAATTTAACATTTTTTTACTGAAAAACATTTTAATATATACAAAACGACTGTAATAAACATGTATAATTATCTTGAACTCTATATTGTCCCACCCAAACACATATACTATGTGTGACTTGGATAGTTTTGATAGTTTGACTTGGAACGGGATAAAATTTGTTACTTTAAATCTAATTAAAAATATAACAAAATTCGAGCCTGACCCAATATCTTATTAGGGACAGATAAAATTTATTCAAGACGGAACAAAGCCTATCAAAATGGATCGAGACAATATTACTTTCCCTATAATATTAACACAAATTTGTTTGTTCAAAGTAACAATATATATATATATATATATATATATATATATATATATATATATATATAGCGTGTATGTTGATATATGAAAAAAAGAAACACAATGAATGTAAGTGATACTTCATTTAATTAATCATATACTACCGTACCTACTACAATATCTCAATCACGACACACTCCAAGACAACCAACATCACTCCCTCCCCCGTCAATATATATATATATATATATATCACATCGTTGACACTAACAGATGGTACTGGGCTGGGATATTCATCCGTCCACGGAATTTCAAGGGCCCATTTGGTGAGGACTTGTTTCAAGTCTCTGACAGGTAATTTACGTTAATAATAAATTAATAATGGAAGCAATTTGTCATATCTGTACTGACGTCTGACGTTGAAATGTTCTCCCAAACGGGGGACGGAGACGAAGCTCGACAGCATCGACTGATTATCAATGGAGCACGAGGTCAGCTTATTGATTAATATTTAATAGCAATTAAATAATTAAACCCCACGATCGTGCATGCTGGTTTGCTCCATGCACGCTGAAATATAAAATACACGATCGGTTGTCCACCCATAGTATCGTACATTAATTAGCTTAATCTAGCATTTGACCTGCCCTGCCAAATGACATACAAAAGAAAAAGTGATTAAAAAAACATAGAAAGTTATACTTGACTCCGCCCGAATGGAACCGTACAGTGATCGGAAATTAACAATATTATAAATAAATAAGAGATTGACTATGACCTGAAATCGAAATTAATTACTAATACTTAAATTATTATTTTAATATATAATTATATTTGATAAAATTTAAAAATAATAACTTATCAAATTAATATAATTTAAAATTACTATTTAAATTAATTAACTTTAATATGACATCAACATATTAGTTATTTTTAAATATATATACATAAAGTAACTTTGGTTTTATTTTTTTAAAATAACGTAATTCCCAATATTTTCAACGCAATGTCGTTTTCTAGTTTTATCTTAAAATGAAATACTTTTTGGATTATCAAGTCAAGTTTTAATTAAATCTGAGTTCTATGAAATCTTATTTAGGTCAAGTGTGTTATATTGAAATACATTAAATCTAATTTTAATAATTTTATGCAAACTTATAGTTTAAAAGTCACGTCTTTTACAAAACTTGCACTTTAAATATACCGTGGAACAAACTTGGTGTCCAATACTCAATTTAAAGGCCTAATCTTTTACAGACTTTCAAAAAGAGTTGGAGAGATACCAAGTTCGTCCATTGACATTTAAACTTCAAATTCATTTTATTGCATTTAAACTACGATCGAGTTTGCACGAAATGAAACTTTTAAGGCACAAGTTCATATAATATTATCAGATATTATTTCAATACAATGCATTCAATCTAACGTGATTTTATAAAAGCACTCACAATTGGTTAGTTATTAGTTAAATTTAGCCAAAAATAACTAAAAAGTAAAAAAACCTTCACAATAAACTCTTCATTACTACAATAAATTTAACTTTGATTAAATGACTGAACAAATTTGAATAGTTAATTTTATTAGCTAAATTTTATTATAGAATAAAATAATAAGCTTTATATTGAAAAATTATCCCACATGGAAGAAAGTGGGGAAGCTAATGAGTTAATAAGTTGGAGTAGGCCTAGAAATGTAATAACACGTTTTAAAATCGTGTGGGTCAATGTGGCGAGCCTAAAACGGACAATATTGTGATATGCGGGTGGGCCTACGCCTTAGCCAGATGAGCGGCGTGTCCCGTGGTGTGTTGCGGTATTGGATTGAAATACAAACACCTCTGTCACCAGGTAATCGAATCAGTATGATTTCAATTAGAGTGTGGATTGAGAGGGAACTACAAGGAAAAAATCCATGACAGTCTCACATGGTTGCAGCTCAAATCTATTGGTGTGTCTTATGATGTGGTTTGATGTGTGACAAAGGGAAAGATTATTATAAAATTGTCCCACATAGAAGAAAGTGGGGGAAGCCAATGAGTTAATAAGGTGGAGCAGGAGGACAATATTGTGACATACGGGTAGGCCTGCGCCTTGGCCAGATCTTAACACTTATTTATTATCTTTCATTTGCATGTTGGTAAGTGATCATGGCATGAGTGCTGCATGACGTCGATGCAGACTATGAATGTGTCGAAGGAGTGCTTCTTAAGTCCCAAAAAGAGGGTCCAGTGCGGGCAGTAGTGATGTTGTCTGTGTTGCTGATGCGGGGGTTGCTAGTGCAGATCTCGGAGCAAAACGGCTTAGAGAGTTTAGGAATATGCAAACCAACAGTGCCTTCATCCTCATCCATTCCATCATCTACTTCGGCCTCGTAACCATCTTCCTCATCACTGTCGGCATTCACATTTACACTGGTTAATCTGTTATCTACTTCATCCATCACTCCTCCACCATGCTATATATATATATATATATATATATATATATATATATATATATATATATATATATAAGAAAAAAAATCATAATTGACCAATTAACTATGATTTCGCAGTAATAGTAAACCAGTTGTATAAAATATTTTTTGTATATAAATATATAATATCTTCTTTATTGTTGTGGTAATGATAAGCATTTTTTCCAATCTTGCTCGTTTGTAGATTATGGGTGTGGTTTTAATCCCTACCTATTACACAATTTGAGTGTATGCAAGTGACCGCGTTAAAGAAAAAATATATATAAATAATATTATATTAAAATAACTAAAAAAGTATTGAGCATATTATTTAATACATAACAAAACTTGAATGGTCAAAAATTATAAAAATTAATTCTATAGCTAAATTTTAGCTAAACCCGAGGGCAAACTTCATGATTGATGGCTTTAGACGGAAAGCTTCACACTAGTAGCCAATTAACATGTTTGGGATTTTTCGTGTTCCTTTTAACAATTTTGATACCAAAATCTGATGCCTTAATTTGTGTTTTCTTACTTGTGGGTAACGTTAATAGGCAAAATTTTTGAGTAATCTCAGCAAGGGTGGATACACCTTGCGATTAGTAGTATTAACAGATTTAAACTTAAATCTGTTAATGTATTAGTAGTATTATATTTAAAAAACCTACAATTCAAATAAAAATAAAATATTAATACCATTAATATCATTAAATTTTTGGATTGTCAACACTTTCTGCTCAAAGTTATTCTACACATCTCACAAGTTACAGTCATCAGCCATGGGCTATGAACCATGGACGCTATTTGAAATTTGAAGAATTGTTTGAATGAACATATATGTAAGGTATGTTAATCTTTCCTTATTCTCTCTCAATTCATGCACTCCCTCTTTCAATTCCCACAATCCTAGTTCCCAGTAAGCATCCCATATCTGACGACTAGCAGACTACCAATTATCCAAATTCCAAAAACCATCATCAATTCAAAATGACAATAATGAAAATGTAATTCTAAAAATATAGCAACTCAACCTGGTGGCTCACAGACCACATAAAATATATTTATTAAATAAGATTTATTCTTTTTTTGTTATCCTTTTTTTTGCAGGTCCGTAATTAATACTTTCTGATTGACTTGATAATTATATTTTTGATGTATGATTTTGTTGGATCGAACCCAAAATTTGGAATATGCATATGAAGCTCTATGTAATTGGATTTGAGATCTCTCGTTTCTCTATCTCTAACATATTGCAGAAAATAAGTTGAAACGACAAACTTAGTTCACTCGTGAGCGATACTTTAAGGACAAGATACATAATCCTAATCCGGATCAATGTGAGTATTGACAAAATGACTCGATAAATAATCGAGTTATTAGAAGATACGGAGTAAGAAACGTTAGTGCGGACTAAGGACAAAAAGACATAGAATAAAGATCTGAGTCTTCAAATCGCACGGACTAAGGACAAAAAGACACGGAATAAGGATACGAGTCTTCAACTCACGCGAACTAATGACTAGAAGATGCGGAATAAGGATATGAGTCTTCAACTCGCGCGGACTAAGGACAAGAAGATGTGAAATAAGAATTCGAGTCTTTAACTCACGCAAAATAAGAACATGAAGATGCGGAATAAGGATCCAAGTCTTCTACTCACGCGAAATAAGAAAGCGCTGATATGAAATAAAGGATCCAAGTGTTTAACTAACACAAAGTAAAGAAACACTAATGTGGAATAAGAGATCCGAGTGTTCAATTGACCCGAAGTAAAGAACACTGATACGGAATAAGGAATCCGAACACTTCATTAATACGAAGTAATGAACCTTGTTGGGTTATAAGAGATCCGAGTACTTAATTGACACAAAACAAGAAATTAAAGACATGGTGTAAGGAACCTTAATGTTGAATAAGCATCCGAGCCTTTCATTAGCTCGAAATAAGTCTCCATACTCCGGAATAAGAAGATAGTACTATGTTTACTCACAAAGTCAGATTAGCGCATTCAAACTCATCAACTTGTTGTGTCCCGATGTAAGATAAGATTTGTTGAAAACATTTATATCATCTTACACGTGAATTAATTACTTGGATGTGGGGACAAAGCTTTAAATAAAATTGAAACTATGCAAAACAAATTCAATATGCTCATGCTTATAATATCTCGAGCTCTACATCCACAATATTTAAGAATAAATGGTTCCAAGGAGAATATCTTCAATGCAATGCATCACTCAGAAAAGCAGTGTTAAGTTCTAAGATGTCTAGGGGTGTATATAAATATACAGTCGTGTATACTTGTAAATGTGTACTTTTGAATTTGTATATTGTGCTAGTGTGTGCATAATAAAATAGTCTCAAAATGCTACTATAAACAAAGAGAAATACCTTTTCAGTAGATAACAAGCTAGTGCAAATAGCTTTATTTGTTTTCCATGTTGTTGTAATTATTAGTTGATAATAAAATAAAATACTTCCACTATATCTGATTATCTTCCGCATCGATTCTATATTTCAATCAGTATTAGTGTTGTGTCAAAGAGAAGAGAATAATTTTCAAAGAGCCTATTTACCCCCCCCC
The DNA here is from genome assembly GCA_023512835.1 of Taxillus chinensis. Classification (NCBI taxonomy): domain Eukaryota; kingdom Viridiplantae; phylum Streptophyta; class Magnoliopsida; order Santalales; family Loranthaceae; genus Taxillus; species Taxillus chinensis. The sequence continues at coordinate 6,484,445 of CM042090.1, read as the reverse complement.
CCCCTTCTAGGCTCTTAGGGATCAACAGCTTTACCGTTGAGTTTTCAGCACTTGAAGGAATTTGTGATTTTACTTATAAAATAATTGAGAATAACACAAAAGTCGCCCATGTATAATTTTTGAATTTGCCCGTGAATCTCAAGTCATGTGGTGATCATTATTAATCTTTCTTTCCATTGCTTTTTGATGCTCGAAAAATTTAAAAGAAAACGCAAATCTTGAGCCTGATCCCACAATTACTTATATGCCAACTTGCTAATTTGGGAAAATTGACCAAAACCATAAATGGGATTGTGGTTTTTCCAAAGGCCATATCTGCTTCTACTCGAAAACTCGGATAGAGTCGTGACAGTCATGCCTTGCATTGAAGACTCGAATGATGTCATGCGTCAGCATTGAAGAGCCAAAGTACTGTGTTGAAGACTCGGATAAAGTCGTGACAGTCATGCCTTGTGTCGAAGACTCTGATGAAGTCATGCGTTGGCATCGAAGAGCAAGAGTAATGTTTTGAAGACTCAAAGTCACATGCATCCAACATGCTATGTGAAGTCATGCTTAGGTACTTTTATTTAAGCAGCATGCTACAGTCATACAGGTCAAGACAGGAGGAAGAGCCATTACACATGCATTTATATAACAATATAATTTTATATATCATTATATATATAGGGAGATAGTTATGATGCGTTGAGAACGTGAGGCCTGCCCTCTTAACGTGAGAACTCATATTATAGTTGTCCGATCTGTCAGTGTTAATAACATCCGTTGGATTAAAATTAAAAAAGAAGCCCTGCCTCTCTTGCGCGTGCAATCGTCTCTTCGAGCAACAGAAAACTTTCTGCGTCCAGTCGTTGCATCCTCCTCTGCGACCATCTCTCCATCTTCGCCGCCCCCTCTTCCCTTAGTGACCGTCTCTCCTTCTCTCCATCTTCGCCCATCATCGCTTCGTCTCTCTGTCTCTCCAACAGATTCACTCTGCCCATCGTCACTCTGACCTTCGTTAGCTCCACCTTCCTTTGCTTCTAATTTTGCTTTGGCCATCATCGCTCTGCCTCTCTGTCTCTCCAATTTGGCTTCGCTTTGCCCATCATCGCCTCCATGGATTTTGGTATAATTTCTTGATTTATGTTTGTTTAAACATTAAATCTATTGACCTTGATATGCTAGTTTTTTTCGCTTTTGTTTTAACATTACTTTGGTTGATTTTAATTTTTAAATTTCAGATTGATTTTAGAGGCTGGTACACTAGTTTAATCTATTCACTTTGATATGCTGGTTTTTTTTCACTTCTCCAAACAATTCTTCAAAACTATTAAAAGACTATCTTTTATGCTTTCTCCAAACTACAGATCTAACAACATCCAAGGCAAATGTCGTGCTGGTGGTTGTACACCTTGATTTAATATATAAAAGCTTACCTGTTGCAGTGTTTAATTTTAGTGTCCCGTCGCCTCCTCCTCTGCGAAGTGCGAATGTCTCTCCATGCCCCTCTTCGACCAGCGATCATCTCTCTGTCTCTCCATCTTTGCCGCCCCCTCTTTGTGCAGCGACGTCTCTTTGTCTCTCCATCTTTGCCGCCCCCTCTTTGTGCAGCGACGTCTCTCCGTCTCTCCATCTTTGCCGCCCCTCTTCGCCCATCGTCACTCCGTCTCTCTATCTCTCCGAATCGGCTTTGCTCTGCCCATCGTCCCCGCCACTTTAGTATAATTTCTTGATTTATATATGTTTGTTTAAATTTCAATCATTAATACTTGCGATAAATTTCTCTACCCGTGTTGCGAATTTGCGATAAATCAGATTCATTTTGAAACCTTCAACCTACAATATTCCCGTAGTCTAGCATATTCATGACACCATGCTTCTTAATGGTAGTATAGATATTGGTATATGTAAATCAAAGTTTTTTTTGTATTTATTAGTCCGTGAGCTTAATTAAATTGTTGGGTTCTTGAGCTTCATAATTTTTGATTCAGCATCTATTTATGTGCATGTGTTTCTTTAATTTAGATTTTTTTTCTTTAAATTGTAGATAAGAGCCTTTATACAGATGAGAACCAATCTTAAAATTGTAGACATTTCTGGGGCATTCAAGCTTTGAACGGCAAGAAAGGTGTGAGACTGGGTGACACAATAGTTGAAGTAAAGGAAGCATATGGGACATCATGATGTTCCTTCTTATGTATTGCTTGTATGTTTTCTCATAGTTTATTCTATCTTATGTATTGTGTTGGTGAGGACAGTAACTATTGTTGTATTTTAAGAGGCACAGTTCTTGCGGGACATCATGCTGTTCTTGCAGCTGTAATAGAAGTTCTCTATGTACTCACAATAAATAGGGCTATTTGGGTAGTTTTATAAATTAACATGTAACAATTTTTCAAAGTTTTGTTTTTTATTGGTGGGGCAATGAGGTTTTGTTTTTATTTTGCTGATTTAAGCAAGAAAGATAATAGAAATGTTGTTGATGTCTTTACTTGTTCTATCAACTAAATGTTAAGGATGTCTGTTTGCGGTTATAATAGCAATTTAATTTTTTATCCATACTCATCCCATGTTTGTTTTGATCATGTGATTTCTAGCCCAATTGAGGTGGCTGGAATACCCGCTGGGCAGGCACAAAACTAAAATGGCCACCCTTAGGTACACTTGTGTCAATGTCTGGTGTAACTTATTTTGTTTAATTATTTGTTTCAAATCATAACAAATAAGGAAACATTTGTGCTAGAAGTGCTAGATTAACTCTAATCAATATTTAGAACAGCTATGGTGATATTGAAGATTACATAGAGAATGAAGAAGGAAACATTTTACAGCATGCATCATTACACTACAGAAGAGAAAATGTGTTACAGCACCACTCATTATACACGAGTGCTCCGTATTTTTTGGTTATCGAAACGTTTCAAGAAATTTCAAGCATAAAGAAGCAAGGTTTCTGATCAAAATTTTGTGCATGTCAGGTTTTCAAAATAACATACTTTTTTTTGCACAGAGAGAATTTTCTCTATTTGATAATTGTTTTTAAAATACATTGCATAGCTCAAAAAAACAAAACAAGTACATGTTTATTTGAACTATCTATTTATTTTGTAAAGGAATTTTTTTAATAATTGAATAGTCCTGAGGATTAAGTAAAAGGTTTGATTGTATGTATTAATTATAATCAATAGTGATAATATTCTTTCAAGTATGCTTTGCTATTTTTAATAAGACAGGTTCTGTGTGAATAGAAATTAAAATTGAAAGGAGATTCAGTGTGGGTCTGACTATCAATTTCTGATTGGCATGGGATTGTTTTTTTAAGCCAATGTCCAACTTTCCTTCGAAATAAAATTGAAAAGAAATGACGAAATGCTTATGCTGGTTATTTGTGGGTTAATTCAGGGAACTGGAAATTACGAAATGTGGTTGAGTTTGGGAAATTAACTAAGCCAGACATTGCTTAGCTTAGAGACATGAGAATCCTGATGGAATTCATGTTCCAAATGTAATAAGATAGGCTATGTGAATAGAAAATTTAGAGGAGATTCGGCATTTCATTGCCGTATTTAACACACAAATGATTTTTCATTAACCCCAATAAATAATAATTCAAAATATAATATCCATACATGATAAAATTAACCATTCATCCAAAGTCTTATAGTTATGAAGTACAAAATATGAAACATTTTCTTCTTTAGTTTTATGCTCCTTGGTCGTCTTTTTCGTGGCAGCAACTTGCACATGAAGGCTTTGTTTGTAAATCCGAAAAAATATCATTTCTTGAAGTACCACCAAGATTCTGCAATTGAACACATATGAGAATACATTTATAATACATTAAGTTTGAAAATAAAAACATAAGTTATGAAGTTTCAAATATGTTATGAAGGAGATGATAACATAGCCTTTAATAATAATGTCTTTAACTTTTTTGATGACATTTTTATAGGAATTAATATTAAAAACTAACATTAAATTAAACTGTTTTTAAATTTTTTGATGACATTTTTTCTTACCCTGAAATTCAAAGAAAATAAAAATATATACACAGCTTGCAAATGATAATAATGTAGGATTATAGAAAGAGGATCCAGCCTGCAATAGTGTGTTGCTCTGATAATCTGTGGATTCGTTAACCGTTGGATCGGCTTGAAATTTTGGATACGTGTTCCTAGCTTATTTATCTATAATCTGGATGGTTGGATCGTTGTTTTGAGATATGGAAGAGAGCAGGTGTACAGAACTTCGGGGCTGGCAGTGTTAGATGGTATTGCTCTCTTCAGGACTGGCAGTGTTGAACTTCAACATTTATTACACTGCAAATTAATAATATCTTCGCCACTATAAATGTTACATTGGATTAATAATTTACTTTTTGTGCTAATATTATAACACCCTAGATTCAGCGTCCTAAAAAAATTGATATGAAAATATAACAAATTTGCAATCAAAAATACATTTACCAAATTGGGAATCTTGTTTACCTTAATCATCCAAGGCTTTTTATAATCTTCTTCGCTAGTCAAAACCTCTGCATAATATTATGATAAATTTATTATCAAATGTAAATAAATAATAAAATTATTAACAAACAAATAAATCTTTACCTGACCCGTTATGTTATTTGTGCATCATCCTCATCAACATCTATATTTGCTTTTGAATTATGGATAATTTTCTTCTTCAATGGGCACGTACGCTTGTCATGATTGCTCATCTTTCTACAAAGTTGACACAATCTCAATGGTTTGGCAATTGCTTTCTAAATCCTTCCCTTAAATCTGTTGCCACTTCCTTTAGTTTTTGACAAGTCAGGTGAATGAACTTCTATATTCAAAGGCAATTGTCTTCCTTGAGGATTAATTAAGGAAGATGCAGCAACCTCCAATTCTTTCCGAACAGTGGACATCAAATTATTTCCTAATGGAAGTAACTCTTTGGAAGAATTCACCATAGCTATTACCGCATGAACATTATTTGAGAATTTTACAATATCTTCATCTCGGGCCTTTCCATATGAACCTCCAAGTATAACTCCATGACTATCATATACGATCTCATCCTTCACATTTTGAGTCCAACGCTTAGTTATATATAAAGGAAAAAGATAGTTAACAAATTCATTTCTTAAAACCACAAACACATGGAGACATAACAACCCATCAAGCTCAGATTTCTTATAAGAACACATTGCTCTTTCTTCTTTTCTAAAGTATAACACTTCACGAGGACAATCAAAAATTTCATCTCTTCCACGATCCCGTCTCACCAAATAGGTACGACAACTCTCCATAATATGTGTAACATTAGAGGCATAGTCATCACTCTGTTTTAACTCATGCTGTAATTTCTTGAAAATTGTTTTCGTGTATAACTTAGACATTTGGCTTTCAATACCAATACTGGAGGCAAGTTGAGGGCTTTCAGATAAGTCCTTATGTTGTGCTTCAAGTTCATTGTACCTTTGTTTTTTTAAAGCTCTGTCAAACCGCTGAACAAAAACACACAACGAAGTCTTGTTGTCAACAAATCTATTAATAAAAGCATTGATACTCTCAGATCTTTGAGTAGTTCTAATGCCACATGTAAAGATATTTTTATCTTTTATGTATGCTGGTATCCATTGCTCACGAATTTGATAGATGGATAGATGCCAAACATTATCCTTTAAATTATTTCTCATCATCACATCCTCCCATTTTGTCTCAAAATCACTTGGTGAGATAGCCTCCCAAACACAACTGAGAAAAGAGATACTAAAATTACTGTCAATAGCCAATTTACCTAACTTGTCACCGAGCTTTTTTAGAATGCACCACATACAATACTGATGGATAATTGTTGGAAGAGCAATATTAATTATAGTTGTCATTGCAGGATCTTGATCTGTGATAATAACCCTAGGCGCATTTTCACCCATTGCACGCTTTCATGTCTCAAATAGCCATACAAATGAATCTAATTTTTCATCTTTTAAAAAAGCAGCACCAAAATTGCATGATTGTCTATGGTTATTCACACTAGTGAATGGAGCAAAAATCATTGCATATTTGTTTGTTTCATATGTTGTGTCAAAAACTAACACATCCCCAAAATGTTTATAATCTTTCCTTGCAATGCCATCCACCCAGAAAACATGTGTAAGCTTATTCTCATCATCTACTTTGTATTCAAAGTAAAATGAAGAATTACATAACTTTTTCTCTTCAAAAAGTTCCAATAATATTTGTGCATCATATGTTTTCTCCGAGTCTTTTTCTTTCTGTAAAGCATTTCGAATATCTCTTTTTGTACATTCAATGTGACTATAATCTCCTCTTTCAATCTCTAATATTGACACTGCTTGTGATGTATGTAATTTTGCCTCTCCAAACATGTGCAAAAGATTTCAGTGTGATTTTCCCACTTCTCTATTTTGTATTAGAAATTGTCTCTTCCTTGGTATGACACAAATATGACTATGTCATTCTTCAAACTTTGTAATAGTCCACTTTCCATCACTATCTCTTTGTGATCGTATACAAGCGTGACAATTTTCTCTTATAGTTGGTCTCATCCTTGAATTCTTGACAATTTCATTATTTGATTTAGCTTTTGGTTCACCTTGTTTTAAACAAACAAGAAACTGTGAATATCTTATATTTGACTTGTCCAATTTGCTGCTTGATCTACGAACTTCAAAACCATGGGCTTTAGAATATGCTTTGTAAAAAATTCCACCTTCTTCAAAACTATTAAAAGACATTCCAACTTTCGGCAAATTAATTTCATTAACACATGGGCCTTCAATGGGATCAATAGTAGAAGTTGAGCTATTCATTTTACCTGCACACAAATCTGAGAAAGCACTACCTATCAACCATCCATACAAATGGACTAAAAGGCTCATTATATTCATGAGATTTTTTTAAATCTAGGAAAGCACTATGTTAATTGATATATTGTAAAGCAAAATTAAACACTACAATAGGTAAGCTTTTATGTATTAAATCAAGGCATACAACCACCAGCACGGTATTTGCCTTGGATGCTGTTTGAGCTGCAGTTTGGAGAAAGCATAAAAGATAGTCTTTTAATAGTTTTGAAGAACTGTTTGGAGAAGCGAAAAAAAAACCAGCATATCAAAGTGAATAGATTAAACCAGTGTACCAGCCTTTAAAATCAATCTGAAATTTAAAAATTAAAATTAACCAAAGTAATGTTAAAACCAAAGCGAAAAAAACTAGCATATCAAAGTCAATAAATTTAATGTTTAAACAAACATAAATCAAGAAATTATACCAAAATCCGTGGAGGCGATGATGGGCAGAGCGAAGCCGATTTGGTGAGATTTGAAGAGACAGAGAGAGGCAGAGCGACTATGGGCAAAGCGAAATCGGCAACAAAGGCGAAGGTGGAGCTAACAAAGGTCAGAGTGATGATGGGCAGAGCGAATCCGTTGGAGAGACAGAGAGACGGAGCGACAATGGGCGAAGAGGGGAGGCGAAGATGGAGAGAAGGAGTGACATTTGCTGGGCGAAGAGGGGGCGGTGAAGATGGAGAGACAGTCGCAGAGGAGGATGCAACGACGAGACGCAAAAAGTTTTCTGTCGCTCGAAGCGACGATCGCGCGCGCAAGAGAGGCAGGGCTTCTTTTTTAATTTTAATCCAACTGATGTTATTAACACTGACAGATCGGACAAATGTAATATGAGTTCTCACATTAAGAGAGCAGGCCTCACGTTCTCAATGTATCATAACTCTCTCTCTCTCTCTCTCTCTCTCTATATATATATATATATATATATATATATATAAACTTATCATCTCAAACTGTAGCCTCAATAAGTCTCGGTCTATCATTAGCTAAAACATAATGAACTCACAATGAATGCTTAAGGCTCCAATTTAATTAAAACTCATATTGGATGCATGGATAGTCCTATGTATTATAATTTATGATGTAATTTTTAAAATTTAAATTATTATATTTATTTTTAATAATTTATATTAAAATTTTATTTTACTGTAATATTATCATAGTATTTTAATATAATTAAATAAAATTTTAATCTAAACTATTGAAAATAAATTTTAACATTATGCTGCACAACTTCCAAGTTACATTATTAAAAAAATTCATTTGTTTGCCCTATATATTAGAATTCACTATTTATCAGTTAATATATAATTTTAATTATTTGCTTGTATTATCTATTTGCTCAAACGACTTGGTGGGTGCACTCTTTAATTGTGTTTTTTTTTAAAATGTAGGTAAACGCGTCAATATAAGAGCTGCATTGATGGGCTCGCACTATTTTGTTTTCACGCGATTCTTCCCCTCTTTTTCCAGGCACTTGTGTATTTTCCTTTTGCTGAAGACAACTCAAACTCATGACGTTTCCGATGCGCCACAGCCGAGTGGAGATCGGTTATAACGCGGCTACAATATAAAAGGTTTAGGTGACGTAATATCAATGTCTAATATTTTTTAAAATACATTAGAAATTATCATATGGTTATAAAATTACAACACTAACATAATTTTATAATTTAATCAAATAAATATTTTGTATAAATTATAGTTATTTAAATTTTACAAGATGAAATAATAGATTCAATAAATTTTTAATATTTTAATTAAATTATTAAATAAAAGTTTACGTTTCTCTTCTCCCCCCTCCCCTTGTAACATGCACAAGGCTTAGAGTTGTAAATGAATTAAACGTTGATGAATAAACTCGCGTTCGACTCGATAAAAGATCGTTTATATTCATTTGTTAAGAAACAGTATCGTTCGCTAACACTATTGTATATTCGTGAACATATTCGTATGAACAAGTGTTTATGAATAGTTCGTGTTCGTGAAAATTACTTGTGAGTATGAAATTAATAAAATAATTTATATGTATAAATTTATTTTATTAAATATAAATATATTTTTATTAAATATAATTTAATAAGCATATACTTTTATATTATTATTAAATAAAAAATATACGTTATTTTTATTTATTTGTTTACTATTACTATTATTATAAAATTTTCATGAATTATATATAGTAATTATTTAAACATATTAAACAAAAATAACACAAGCTAACAGTTAATTAATTGTATTTTTTAATAAGTTTATTGTGTAAATTTTCTTTTTGTAAATTTTTATAATTTTGTAATTGTATTCATAAACGTTCATGAATAAGTCCGAGAACACATGCTCATAAAATATTTGTAAACCGTTCATGAACAACATAGTAATGTTCATGAACAGTACATAAACATTATAGTTTAATATTCGTGTTCGATTCGATTTATTAATAAATAGTGAGGTATAAATAATAACCAATTAAAGTTTGCATCATTGTTTATTTTTAGCAAAACAATAAGCACGACTACCAGATAGATAATAGCTAGTAGATTCCTAACTTAACACTAAACAATGAAATAATTGAATTATCACCCATTTATGTAAAAATTAAAGGGTATCGTTATTAGCAGAACAATAAACATGATTAGAGCATCAGGTGCAGCCTCTTCAAATTTTTAGTTAAATTTGCTTACATGGAACAATATGGACCATAAATTATACTCGAGATTTGTATTTTAAATACAAACTTTGTTAAAACCCAAACATCGAGGCACCGGCTATTTAAATTTAACCAAATTTAAATAGTTGATGTCTCGATGTTTGAGTTTTAATAAAGTTTATATTGAAAGCACAGATCTCGAGTATAATTTGTGGCTCATATTGCTCTATGTAGATAAATTTAGCTAAAAATTTGAAGAGGCTGCACCTGATGCTCTTATAGGCATAACAACTAATTGCTAATTTAAACCTTGGAGGTGAAAGAGTTAACTTATCTACATGATTAGAGGCATACGTGCATGATATTATAAAAACTTAGTCAAATGCATATATCAAAGGAACTAGCCTCCTGGAATATGTTACATTCTCAAATTTTAGGAAGCAAGACACTAGGTATGTGACTTCGCATGCCTGCACTCGAATAGTTAAAAGTAAGGATGACAATTTGTCCTGTCTCCATAGGAATCCACCCCCACTCTGCCTTGAATGGAGTGGAAATTTTTTGAATTATTTAAGGTACAAGATAGGGATAGGGTGAAAAAGCTTTACCTTGCCGATAAGGGGCAGCGATGAGGCAAACATGCCCCACACTGTCCCAATCACTACCCCGCCTTACCCTGTTCAAGCACCGAAAAAATTCTGGCAAAATGTTGCTAAGAAAAATCAAACCAATGACCTCACTCCTACAAGTGTAATGGCCTAATCATTACACTAGATGATTTTTGTTTCATATGCTTATGTAATTAATATATGTACTTACAATATAATAATAATAATAATAATAATAATAATAATAATAATAATAATAATAAAGAGTACATGTTTTATTTTAAAAATAATAGTAATTACAAAGTATATTAATTTATATTATAATAAAAGTAAATGTACTTGTAATATTTTAATATAAAATATAAAAGAATTAAATTTAAATTTAAATTTGAATTTATTAATAAGTTTATTTAAGATTAAGTGATCTAATCAAATATTATTTGATTTAAAAAACATTAATATTTAAAATAATAATCTTATTTATAAGATTTACTTCTTTTAATTCAAACATGAAATGCATGCTATTAAATATCAAATGACTTAAACTCACTTTCACTAAACATAACTCATATCATGTATGAAATAATTTACGGATAGTCATATTAATCTGATTCAAATTTAGTTTTAGTTTATTAATAGATTGATTTAAAACTAAATGATCTAATCAAATATTATTTGATCGATAATTACATTAATATTTAAATTAATAATATTATTTACATGGTTTATTATTTTTAAACCAAATATAAAATATGTACTATCAAAATTTAAGATTCACTATCACCATGTATGACTGATGTTATGAATTAAATAATCTAATTAAATATTATTTAATTGAATAATTATAATAGTACTTATGTTATACGCAATATATTAGTCCATATTAATATATTATATAATAATATCACTTCATTATGTATTACTTATGTCATAAGTAATATATTAGTAGAATTTTTAATATTTTCCCGGATAAATTGAATCTTTATATATAGCAAAGTCTCGTTAATTCTTAGAATAATTTTATTAATATTTTAATATAATAAAACATTAAATAGTCATATTAAAAAAATCTAAAAATAATAAAAAGTTATATAATTAATTAAAATAAACTTGAAATAATTTGTTAAAAAGAATTAGTTAAAATAATATTTATTTAAAATAATAGTTAAATTGAGTATGATCGTAGATATTTGTATACGTATTCAGTTCTTTTTCCTAAATTCTTTATTCTCGCGAGTTATGACTTGGAACATCGATATCAAGTGGGACGCCACTTTAAGATTACAATGTCGGCCTATGTTGAAGTCAAAAACAAGATGAGTTGTACCCAACTAAATCAAATCCGGGCGACTCACCTTTTTCCTAATATTGTTTATTTTAGCCTTTATCCACACACCTACCATATTAAATTTAATATAATATAATTTTGAAACCCATGAAATGTCGCATCAATCAGACTGACTACGCATATTTGTTCGTTTGCCCGATCCGATCAAGAATTTGTCTTTGCCGCGGTGTCACCGGTGCAAGTAGCAGTGCCAGTGCTCTTGAATATGCAAGTAGCAGTGCCAGTGCAAGTAGCGCGCTAATTATGTCCGTGTCACCCCACAGGTGGGGTATTATTATTTTTAAATATATATTTTTAAACTGTCCATACCTCTCTATTTGACTAGATATGAAAGTAGGGTGAAAAAAAAAATAGATAAAAAAGAAGTAGAAAGGAAAAAGGATAGAGACGAGGGATTGTTGGTTAAGATAAAAAAAGAATAGAAAAAATATAAAAATATTTTTTTAATATATAATTAAAAAAGAAAGAAAAATTTGTTGTCAATTTTGACCCTTGGTTGCGAGCAAGTCATGTAATTCTTATATCTTTTAAAGGATAATATTATAAATATTAATTTACTGTATATTTTTCATATCTTTTCATATTGTTTTGGGTGAGAAAATAATTATAAATATCAAGATGACTTTTTCCATATCTTTTCTACCCAAAATTTCAATCTTAATTAAGCAGTGAAAATAAAATATTTTTTCTCTTTTTTTCCTTTCATGTATTTTCTATAGCATCTAAGCAGTTATTATAATAATTAATTTTAATTAGATGATAATTGAATTGTATAGTCAGAAAATACATGATAGACTATTTAAAAATTAATTATATTCAAAAAAAGTGTTACTAATTTATTGTGCTACAAAATATTATCGAGCACCCATAACAAGATATCACATACACAGATGATACCATCCTTTCTCATCTTCTACCCGAAGTACTCTCATTTACTTGTTGACCATAACCAGGGATGTTGACCTTCGGAAAAACACATTGCACTGGGAGGTAGCCAGAGTTAAGAGGCCCTAGAACAGAACCTCATCTCAGACCAGGTTAATAGTGGTATGACATATGGAAGGATCCAGAAAGCTCTTAAAATATAAACGGCGTAATTCTTATTTACAATTTATTATTTAAAACTGCAATTAGAATTATTAAAATTTATCGCATCATATTAATATAAAAACATAAAAATCTCACTAAATTCTCTATAACTTAATCAAATAATTTTTTTTTAAATTATATAATTCATTTATTTAGTACAAATATTATATGATTATAAATTAATAATTAATTCTAATTATAGTAATATATGATAGATATTACTAATTTATAAACAACATACTGAATATATACATATAAGCTAGGGAGGAAGGGGGACATAGGTGAGCTAGCGAGGTGATGGCTTGGCAGAGTCAAGGGCCATGGGGAAACGGAGTTGATATCACGAGAGAGGTTGTGGTCATGGATGGAGCTAGGTGGTCGGAGATGGAAAGGTTGCCCGGAGGGGGTACGTACTCGTGATTTCTGGCCTTCCACTCCACTATCCGGCAAGCTACCCACCATCACCGCACAAAAGAGCATATTTACATCGCCAAAACTCTTAATGTTTTTATTAGGAGAGAATTTAACATCGTAATTACAACTCCCCTGTAAAATAAATGTCTTGCTTGACGCGCCAATACACATTTTTTCAACATTTTATGTACTTCGCCACCAGGACTATAGTACGAAGTAGAACACCAACGTGGGCACATTTATTCACACAAACGATGCTGTTTGTCACCTCAGGTCCAGTTCACTGCTGCTGCTGCTCATCTGTTGCGAGAGGAACAGATTTCACCTACCACGGCGCAAATAACAATGCAATGAAATATTGGAATGCCCACTAATGGATTTGATTTCATAAACTGCAGACCAAGGATATTTTACAAGAATTGGGACAAGTTGAAGTACAGAAAGTTACCAGATCACGGCATTTGAGAATGTAAAACATTTCAAGGTATCGACGAGTCTCACGCCTCTCAAGCTTTGAAACATGCTTCCAAAAACCATATACGCCAGCCAATGTCATTAACCTCTCTGAATATATCTTCCATGTATACCTACAAATATTGGCCAGGCATTAGAAAAGGCGACCCAAAACGGTGATAGAAATGCTCCCCATCAATGAGTATGCACCGTAGACAAACCTTTCATGGATCCTCTGGAGTCCCCCATCGGATATCTTTTTCCAGCAGTCTGAATCCTCTTTGCACTGCAGAAAGAAATCTAACATGCATGCTGCAGCTTGATCTGGGTGATAGGGATCAATGTGGAACCCGGATACTCCATCTTCAATGATCTCTGCAGGACCACCGTGGCAAGTTGCAAACGTTGGAAGCCCGCAAGTCATGGCCTCCACGACTGTGAGCCCAAAAGCTTCATAAAAGGCTGGCTGTATATTTGTACAAACAGAAAAAAAAAACCTTTGAGCTAGCGCCTGAGATGGGAAGTAAAACACAGTAGAGTCCGGAAATAGTTACTTGCACAAAAGCGCCTCTTGTGTCAGCAATGTAGCGATACAGTTCACCATTACGAGCTCGGTTTGTTTGAGCTGATATCCATCTACACTGACCATGCAAGTTGTACTCCTTCATGAGGCTGTGCATCTTTTTAATTTCTTTAATTTCCTCTCTGTCGTGAGACCTGTTTACATCTATGTAGCCAGCTACCACAACAAGGTTTGCTAGTTCCCTCAAATTATTATTCCTAGCATAGCACTCGACCAAACCTGTTATGTTCTTAACCCGGTCAAGCCTTGCCATGGAAAACAATATGGGCTTTGATCGATCACTTAGTAAACCTCTGCAGTAGTATGAAGAAAATTCTCCATCACTAATACATCCTTGTGGTGACAGAAATGATTCTAGCAAATGGCAAGACACATGACAAAAGTAACAATTCTGAGTTAAATCGCAATGGCAAGACATGACAAATTCACCATGTCTGAAAATATCTGCAGAATATCGTGCCATTGTTTTTTATTGTGATCAATTTTTTAAATGTGTACAGCTAAGAAACATAAACAGACCCGTGAGTCCGTGACAGCTATAGGACCATATTACTTAGGGTTTCAGGAAAAAAGCAGGGACAAAAAGTAAATTACAGAACAAAAATGGAACTTACACGTATTCATCATTCTGCTCAGGATCGTAGAGAAGCTTCTCAATTGAACCGTGCAGTGATGCAAGTCTTTTTTCTTTCTCACTGTAAGGGAAGTAAATGGACATATCTGCGCCAGGAGAGACAATGTTGAACTTAGGATCAAAAACATCAACGCCGTGAACGACCCGATAAAGCCCTGGAAGAGTGAAAGCGGTGTGGCTCTCATACTGTCCGATGGTATTCTTCCTGTGAGAGTCAGTGAATCAAATTATTGACATAATAGGCATAAAGACCAACATATATACAGCAGAAAAGCTAGAATAATGATTTCATTAGCTCTTCCAGCATAATGCTCGGCAGGTGATTGGCATGACATTTTAACTGTGAAAAATACAGGCTAATTCAAAAGGCGTGGCTAACTACTAGGGTCAACTAAGATTATTGTGTCATATCAGTTCAAAATTAATGAAACGGCCTAACAAAGAGGGATTAACATAAAATCCCTTAATCATGAATTGCCTCAAAAACATGCGTTGACTATGAAAAATAATAATTAAGCAACAGCGTAGATGGAAGCGAACTTTTGATCCATAAAACTTACCAGTGACAAGATCAAGCCCACTGACAGAGCCAGTGCAACTTAGAAAATAATATACAAACAATTCCAAGAAATTTGAAAATAAAGCATTTGTTTGGTTTCTGTTATTTTTAAAAATAAGTTTGTTTTTAAAAGCTATAAGTCTAGATGGATTTACAAATACTCATAAATAATTTTAAATTTATTGGACCCGCTGTTTTTATTGGTGCCTTAGGAAGCATATAAAGTTTTACAAAAATAGACAACGATATATTTGCTTATATAATAGCTAAAATTTGATTGGCACGGCAACCAAGGACCTATGAGAGACTAATCAATAGGACTGCTTTGCAGCGAACTTGATCATTCTGAAGGTCCAATGGGATCATAACTCCCCATTGTTTATTAATGGTTGCAAAAGGGGGTTGTTACGGTGTGACAGAATGCTTTTTCAGGTCTATAATCCAGCAGTATAATGTGAGTGATTATTTGGTTTCTACTGGCAACATTATGTGAGAACTGTCAAATGCTTAGTAAGTGTAGAAATACTAGGTGATCGTGGTACTAGCATAATATGACATAAAATGTGCATATCTAATCACAAACATTACATGAACTAATTTCCTTAAAAATATTGTAAACAGGAACAGCACTTACGTTCCTGCAATCTCCTGGTATGTACTGGTGATGATAAAATCTGCATGATTCATGGCTATTAGGTCGGCGGTAAATTGGCATGAGAAGTGGTATTTGTCCTCAAATTGTTTCCAATATATATCAGAATCTGTATATTTTGTTTTCTCCAGAGCGTGTGCAATAGTGCACTGCACATAATTTGTAAGACGTAAAGTTCCATTCTCAGCAAATAATAAAACAAACTTGGTCCTCGTGCAAACAGAAACATCAGTGTTACCTGTGTGACCCCCATTTTATGAGCCAATAAAGATGCAACAAGATTTCCATCACTGTAGTTTCCAATAATAAAATCTGGAATACCCTGCAACTCTGCAGTAATCTCACTTGCTACATCCTGGTTAGAAAACAAATGTGAGAAAATTATGCAGCAACGAGTTGAGAAACCACTCAAAAATGATTAAAGGCATATAATTAGAAAACAACCAAGATTTTCTCATACTCAAAACATGTAAGCAATGAAAGTATCACTTTGCATAGAGGTTATTAGCAAGATTGGTCAAATATCCATAGGACTAATATTGTCTAAATCTAACCCCAAGTCTTTATATAATGATTGTAATAAACTATTCTATTCTATTATTTCTTCTTCAGAATGAAGCATCAGAGCGGGAGTGGTGCTAGGTTATGCTGTCACTGGAATCAGCTTCAGAAACCTCTGCTATTGCCAAAATCAGCCATCACTGGAATGGTCTCCAACCACCACCATTGGAATCCACCTACCATCACAAGTTCAGATCTGCCCGTGGAATCACCACCGCACTCTAGTTTTCTCTCGAGTTGAGAAACCGATTTGAGTTTCTTAAAGGTTTCTTAACTTTAGAATTCATTCCTCATTCAATTTTATATTTGAAATGACCATTGTACCCATATTGAATGCCATAATTTTTCCCTAAATCTACAGTATCTGCCACTGACTGTTGGATTTTTTGTGCTTTGTTCTTTTTATTTTGTCCATCATGACTTGCATGTTCTCTTTCTAAGATCACAGTCCTTGCTTTGCACTGCAATCTAAGACATGCCCTGATTTTGCCTTATTCTTGTGCTCTAGGTCAATTTCTAGAGGAAATATATTACACTGCCACTTTTTCCTAATACTGTTTATTATATTATCTTCTTGTAATGAACAAGTCCACTTCATATGGTGAGCCTCCTATTTTTGGTCCTTCACCTGGATAGTGAGCCTAACTTGTGCACAGTAGGATAAATTGTTGGATAGTGAGCCTCCTATTTTTGATCCTTCACCTGGATAGTGAGGTCAACATTTTGATTATTTTTCTCGTCCTACAAGGGTAGGACAACTTAGGCACAGCATATCCAGTCTAATCCCACTTGATAATATATTCTGAAGAAAAAAAAACGATTGAAAAGATCTTACACAATTCTATTTTTGGGCGATATTAAGATGGATAACCAACATGAAAACAACAAGAAAAAAACTGGAAACAAAGCTAGCGGTTTTAATTCATACTTTCTAATGCAAACCTTTATAGTTTTTAAAAGTATAACACCGTACACAATTTACCTCAGTAAAGGTCTCCAGGTAAGGCCACACGTCAAACCTTGAAATCCATTTGCGAAGAATTCCGTTCTCGCTTCTAAAAGGTACCCGAAGGATATGAGTGTACTCTGTTCCACTCACTCTTTCCAGGCGCTGATTGCATGTAGTTCCTTTTGACTCAGGTATTAACCGGGTCACCTTTAACAGTGGTTCAAAAGTCATATTAAGTCTATGAAAGAGGAAAGAATTCTCATTAAAGAAAAGGAGATAGTGAGAAAACTACCCTGCCCAAGGCTGATTAAACTTACAATAAGAATCCTGGGAGTGACATTCAGCCCTTGTTTCTTTATCCTGAGAAGCATTTCATGCTCTAAAGCACGAACTTGATCTAGTATATAAACAACCTGGCCATACACAAAAAAAGTTCAAAGCAAACATTTTACTAATGAATTATTCAGTGCAAGAACCATTCAAATAATAAAGACAAGAAAAGGAGCTCAAGATACAAGTTTCACAATAGCGGTTCAACTAAAAAATTTGCCTCCAAAAAGAAAACATTAATACCTGCCCACCAGTGTCAGGCAAACCCAAGACATTTGCTTGCCCAAAGTATCCATGTGGAGACAATATGACAACATTAAATACCATTGGAATTCTTCCAAGGAATGTCTCCAAGGTCGATGGATCAGGGGCCTGAAGAATATCCAGAAGAAGATGTATCATCTCTAATACACGTTGTGCAGTATCACCCCAACCCCTCTCAAAGCCCATCCCTTGGAATCTGCAAAAAATAATAAATTAGAGAACAAACACAGATACCCAGACTCCCGGAGTGAAAATTTCCATGGCCAGCCCATATAACAAAAGCCCAAAATAGAAAGCAAAAATATGCAATAAAACATTGAATCTTACTCGTGCTCAAACTCGGAATAAGGTGTGTCAGGTGAACATTTAGAAAGATAACCCTCTGCCTTAATTAAAGCAGACTGTAGTCTGGGTATGCTGTGAATTCTATCATTCAGCATCATCCCCTGCAAAAAAAACATTAAATTACATAACCCATCCTGCAATGGCGTTCAAGAAATTTTTTGCCATAATGGTTAAGTAGCAAATCAGCATCATGTGAAAAAAGGGATTGCTAAATTAAAACATATAATAAAATGTTATATACGTGACTTGTACTATAATTCAGCTTAAAGCCTGCGACTATTATGGGCTCAAAATCAGTTTAGAGGAAGGCTTCTTATTAACACAAACTTACATGCCCTTTGTGGCTGTGTGCTTGAAGGAAGTCCAGAAGTGGCTCCAAACAGTCTTTGTTACGAAACATAATTGAAGAGAGATGACGATTAAGGAATTGAACACCATTGCCAATGGATGAAGAACGGGTTGGCCGAGGAAATGAAGCGTTGAAAGGCTCAAAATCAAGTTCAAGCACAAAATTATCGTTAAAACTGACCAAACAAAAACAAGTCATGAGGTAAGAAACGGCCTACATAAATCTTTTAACATAAACATGTATGTTCAAAACTCCAAAGAATAAGGTAATTGCTTAGTGCTTACCACTCGTCTGCAAGTTTTTCTTTAAATCCAAGGTACTCGGAAACACTCAATTGCTCCACACTGAGTTCATAAACATTAACACGGACATACTCCCAAACACCCGGTCTGGGACGAAGTGCTATGGCAACAAATGGAGGCAAAACTATGGCTTCCTGGAACCAAAACAAAGCTATTTTTAAAATTAAAATTTAAAAATTAGCAAAGGCCAACAACCTAAAATTTCTGGGCTTATCTATTATATTGACGATTCAAATAAATGATCAAGACCCTTTTTTTTCTTTACGATTTGACAAAACTGGTTTCTCTATTATTCCTTAAAAACTACATGTTTTTAACATAAATTTCGGGGAAATTGATGTGAACCAAACGTGCGAGTATTGGGGAGTTTATTTGGCCAGAAGCTTGTTTCTGTTTTTGTGCAACCAAGAATAAATAAATAATTTAACTAATTAATTCTCCTCCGATCACCTTAAACAAGTAATAAAAATCAACACATGTCCTAGCAAACAACGATGATACATAAAAATGGAGCACGAAAAAGGAGCGCCTACAAACAAACGAAAACCCAGGAGACAGCCCCATAATACCTGGGCGGATCTAAGAATTTCACCAAAAGGACCATCGCGTAGCCTGAGCATGGCTTGATCGTCGCCAATGATGTTCTCAAGGCCATCGATCAAGTGATGCGGCTGCAAAATCCCTTTCCCCTGAGCCACATACCTTCACAAAACAACATACCCATCCCACCCAAACACAACAAAAACAGTCGCTAAAAATGATTTCTTTTTTCTTTTATCAATATATATATATATATATATATATATATATATATAGAGAGAGAGAGAGAGAGAGAGAGAGAGGTTTTTAGGGAACCTGGAGAGGAGAGCTACGAGGTCGTTGCGATGAGCGACGAGGGTGTCCTCCACCCTGTCCCTCATGCTTGGACTCCTATCCAGCTTTGGAGCCGGCATGGCAACAAAAAGCACAGCTGTGATCGAATGAGAAAGTACTGAAATTACATACAAGATTACGAGACGGTGGTGTGATGATGACTGTGGCAGGGTATGAGGATGAAGGTGGAGACCATATATTTATAGGTGGGATTTGGGATTTGGGATTTGGGATTTTTGGGGGATGTGAGTGTGGGGGAGAGCAGAGAGTGGTACACTGGGATTGGGTGGGTGTTGTCATGTGTGTGCGCGAGCGCGTGGGATTGCGGGACTGTGCGCGGCAGTTGGGTTGGAGACCGAAACCGCCATGGGGAAACCTTGGGGGGGTTTAATGAGCCTGCGATTTTGCGGGAACCGTGCTCGTACGTGGCGCTTTAAGGGAGCGATACCTGGGGCGGCAACTATATCCAAAACATATATAACATCAAATTTAAATCTCAAAAAAACAAAAACAAAAAAGAAGCCTCCAAGATAAGATAACGATGATACAAAAGTGTGCAGAAAGAAACGACGGGCTAGTATGTTGAATAACGGCCACGCGTCTCATTCATTCATTCATCTTTCACAGTCGCAAACATTAATTAATTATATATATATATATATATATATATATATATATATATTCAAACACGCAAACTTAACTCAATGTCACGCAACAAATAATTTTTTTATTCACGTCTTAATTTTCATTCCAACCTTCAAAATCCATCTTGCCACTGCAATTTATGATAACTCACAGCCACAGCCCCCCTTTTTTGTTTTCTTTTTTTCCCAAATGTCTCCAACGTTTTCTCATTTTCTTTCTCCACAAAAACCATTCCCACTGTTTTTTCTTCTTCGCACCGAATCCTTATATTTTTAAAGTGAAATTCGATTTTTTTTTTCTAAATCAATGCGTCACCTGACTGCTTTCCTTAACTTAGCTAAAATTTATAAAAATATAATAAAAAAATAAAAACACTCCTAGAATCAATACTGCTATGGTATATTTAATTGGATTCTCCCCTCTCGCTTGTCTGCCAATAAAACTAATTATAATATATAAAATCTAATTCCTTAGTTAAATTAAAACTAAAATTTATTAATTCACTGCAAATATGCTAAAACCAAAACCCATATTAGGGTACATATAAAAAAACAACATATAATATATAGACATATATAATTTTGATAAAATGAGATTTTATTGTGAGATTCTTCGATCCAAACTTTTAAATCTGTATTTAATGATTCAAATTTAAATATATTACTATAATTCTTGTGTTATAATAACTCTATAGAATGCTACCGATGTGACATAAATTTGACGTGATATATGTCACATTGGCTTAGTTTGGTAATGCTGTGCTTTTAAAAGAAGCTGCTTTTAGCTGTGCTTTTAAAATAAGCCACTGCTAAAATAAGCAGGTGACTGTTTGGTAAAATATAATTTTAAAAGTGCTTTAAATTTTAAAAGCAGATGATAAGTGTTTGGTAAATTTTTTAAAAAAGTGTTGTAAAGATTTAAAAGATAAAAATATCATTGATATATTTTAATTTCAAACAAGAAAAATAACACAATCATCAAGTGTTCGTGCAATGACAATGTCACACAAGTGGTATCGCAGTATTGATAACAGCATATAAAACAACAGTTTTTCCCTTTTGTGAATTTATCAAAAAGCTTGTTGGATTGCTGAGAGGCTTTGAAGAACACAACCCAGTTGCTTCTCTTTTGTTTATTTTAGTTCAGCAAAAGTTTTTATTAAAAAAAATAAAAACAAACAAACAATTGCCCGAAGTTACTATACTAGATCTCATTCGGATGGACTCAAAGAAGCCCTATGATCAAACTATAAAACCAAACAAGAATCGCAGAGGAAGCGAATTCGAACAGCCGTCAAATTTTAGGAAGAACCAATGGGGATTAGGGTACTACAAACCGACAAGAATTGAGAATCCGATCAGACAGTAGAGCTTAGGTTTCGATTTGGGGACCTGGAAATAGTGGATTTGATAACCTGGTAAACGTGGGCTTCTCTTCGAGGGCGACGGGGCGATGGATAGAGAAGTGTTGACGAGGGCGACGGATGAGGGATCGAAGCGCTGACGAGGGCAAAGGGGCGACGGACGAGGCATCGAAAGGAGATATGATTGGTATTTTATTTTTTTAAAACTGCTTACTGAAAATGCAGCTTTTAGAAGCAACCATCAAATTGCTTCTGCTTTTTAGCCAAAAAAAGCAAAAGCTTATTTTATAAGTACTTTTTTTAAAAATACCAAACACTTTTTACTGCTTCTGCTTATAAAATAAGCAGAAGCAGCCTCCCAACAACAATGCCAAACTGGCCCATTAGCTTTTATTTCCGTAACACAATCACACGATTGTGTAAGAGAGAGAGAGAGTATGTGTGTGCACGCACGTGGCTTATTTGTCACTAAGACTTGCGGATTAAGGGAGATCATACGATAGAGAGAAGTGGTCACGAGCTATTGGAGTTGTTAAGTTGTCGTTGCTCCTTACAGTGGAATCTCAAAGCGCAGGTTGCACAACTGTGTTCGTTCGTTTTCATTTTCCTCTTCTCTTCTTTTTCAATTACATTTTGAACAAAAGTAGGAGAAGTTCAACTTTCTTAATTTGTTTGAATGCGAATTTAATTTACCCAACAAGGTGTTCTTACAAATTTAGTGTTAAATTCAGAGTTTTGAGAATTGTGTATTAAAATATTAAATTAATCTTCGTAGTTTAGTTGAGGATTGTGGTTAAATATTTTCGTTTCTCTAAATTATTTTTTCCCATCTGAATTTTCACCTAATTTGTTTGGGGTCTGTTACGAGGTATATTTGTGACTAGGTTGCAACAATAACGGCTGGAGGCGTTTGGACAGTTACTTAGGGTTGGAGGTATAGCCTATTGCATGTGAAATATTAAAATAATCATTGTAGTTTGGTTGAGGATTGTTAAAATAATTTGTTTGGGGTCTGTTAGGAGGTATAACCTATAGTGTTTTTTTCTTTTAGTGGGAGTGTTTTTCGATATTTTTCAATGTTTGTTGCTTTTTGTTGTTAAATATCGGGGGACTGTTTTTTTATTTATTGTGGGACTCTATTTACATTTTTGTTTCTTTTAGCCTATTGCATGTTATAAATGAGAATGGTAGGTACTTTTCTCATGAAGTCATAGGTCATGTTGATGCGATTTATTCTATAAAACAATTCCCAATTAACATGGTCATAAGCCTTTTCGATGTCGAGCTTACACAAAACCCCGGAGGTGGAAACGTGAAGCCATGAATCAAGGCATTCGTTGGCAATAAGGATCGAGTCCAAAATCTGTCACTCATGAACAAAAGCATTCTACCAATAATTTTTCCTAACACACCTTTTAACCGGACAACCAAGACCTTCGCAATAATTTTATACATGCTACCAACCAGGCTAATAGGACGAGAATCCTTCACCTCCTCCGCCCCAGGCTTCTTGGGGATGAGAGCAATAAAAGTAACATTAAGGCTCTGTGCAAAACGACCAAACGAGAAGAATTCCCGACAAACGGCCATGACATTATCCCGCAAGAAACCCTAGCCCTGCTGAAAGAAAGCCATAGGAAACCCATCTAGGCCGGGGGCCTTATCCCCCGCAAAACCATGAACCACAGACTCCACCTCCTTCAACGAGAATGGCCGATTCAATGACAAACTATCCTTAACACAGAGAGCAGAAAATGGGACCCCATCCAAGAAAGGACGGGGCTCTTCACGATAAAGAGACTCAAAGTAGTGCACCACATGGTCCCGAATCAACCAAGAAATGGTGTTAGTACGTCAGTGAGAAGAAGCCAAGCGATGAAAATTTTTAGAAAAAGGGGGTGAATCTATATACTTAAAACTGAAGTATATATTATATGTAGAATGATGTTCCCAAGATCCTAACATGGTTGCTCTATTATGATATTCCCAAGATCCCAACAAGGTTCTTATAGGTTTCCCAACTATATAAAGAAGGGAGGATGAATCTGTATACTTAAAACTAATCTTTTTAGTTTTATAACTCTTTAACAAAAAGCAAATTGCTTATATGAGAGATTGTCTTAGATGTGTTTATCGCTTGAGTGGTGTCTTAGTGTTGTGTGCAGGATCACGTTTGCAATAAATATGTAAAGGAATAAAAAACAGAGATAATATACATGGTTTGATTAATGTGATATACTCCATGGTGGTGAGGGTGTACCTACATCGAGTCTAATCCACTATATCGTTTAATACAGTAGGGTCTTGCCCTTGTTATAATAAGATTAAGCCTCTTCTCTTTTAAATGCAATTACAAAATAGTATTACTTCAGAACTCACTCACTGTGATAAACTGTCTGGTGTAATATGCTCTTGCATACACAATAGTTTACACATCTTGACATTCAAGTACTCCTATGCCAAAATCATCTGTTCATTGAATGTACGTAGATGAACGAAGCTTGATAAAATCATTGTAAATCTAGCTCTTAAATGTCTTCCCTTTATATCTTAAACTTCTCTGTTTCATGTCTTGTGTATCTCTTTTGATACTCTGCATATAATACTAATTATTCTCTAGACGCGTCCTATACGAGAGGTATAATTCCATCTTATATAGGACGACCAATGCACAAATCCATTAGCTAGGGTTAGCAACATTTTACTTATTATCTCCATCGTTGAATCACAATGCACTAGCCTGAGCATTCTCCCTGTGTTCACTCTGACACTTAATTGTAAAAAATCAACTACCAATAATAAAAGGCATAGAATCTCTTCTTCGAATCACTTCTTTGAGTTTATGCTTCGAAACTCTTCTTCAAATATGTTGTCTCAAACGTCTTCATTGAACCCTGTATCAAACATGTAGTCTTTATGAACTTGGTCGATGATGTCTCTTCTTCGAATCTATGCTTCAAGACTCTGCTTTGAATGAGAAGTTTCGATGAACTCTCTTGATGAGAAGTTTTGATGGTTCTAGATAATTGTTTTATAGTTGAACGACTTACCTCTCTTGACCATCTGGATAACATTAAAAAAATTGCAAGTTCACTTATTGGAATGACATCAATTAAATACCAAGAAATAAAGCTAAAAATCCTCAATGACATAGTCATGACAATAAACAGAAGTCCTAGAATCTTTTATAGACTCAAAGATTCTATAAAGAATGGCATTAGCTGAATGTAAGCGAGAAATTCTAGTACATTTAATAAGAGGACAATGTTTTGACCCTCAAATACTTAAGATTTAAAGCCTCCACATTTCTAACAATAACGTGCTAGGATTACTTGCTAACATAAGCAAGATATTCTTGATAATGCACCAAGATTACTTGCCAAAGCAAGTAAGATCTAAGTAATTCTTTAGTCTCTTGCGAACATAAACAAGGTTTTTTCGATGATGCACTAACCTTGCAATTGTAAGCAAGGCTTATTGGAAGAGCCATCAAGAACTATTAATGGTATTGCAAAAATTCTAGTGGTACTTCTACAAAGATTAATGATGATGCGACAAAGACCCTAGTTAATGTCATAAACTTTTGAAAGGTGTGTTTTGACCATAAAAGAGCCAAAATTCAACATGGATTAATGACCAGACTCCTTGAATGATGTCATTAAAGCACATCGAATGACATAATGTACTCTAGAAAATCTTATGACTATCATTAAAAGACCTTGAATATGTTACTAGTTGACCAAAAATATTTTAGAAGTTATTTTTTGCTGAGAATTGATTTAGTTACTACTTTGGGTTATGTAAATGAACTCGATAACAAATCTTAAAGTTAATTTCACTCATAAGATCAATAGATTGGATTGAAGGATTAAAGACCTTAAACATTTTAATTTGACAAAAATCATCATTATGAGCAGATGAACCATATATAAGACAAAAAACTTTGGAGATCTAAAAAACCAATAAAAAGCAAGAATCAATGATCAATTGAATAATAACAATTAAGTGCATTTAAGCAATTTTTACGAATACGCAGTAAAGATTATAACATCAAAAGTTTGAAGTTCACTTGTGAAGAAAAAAAAAAGCTTTTTAACATCACAAAAACAATTAAGAATTTTTTATCTTTGTTTTTCAATTATTAGTTATAACATTTAAGGGTGTAAAACAGGCCAGCCCGCCCCGCCCTGCCCCACCCCGCAACGGACCGGGCCTAAACGGGCCAGCTCGTTTAGGCCCGCATTTTAAACAAACTAGCCAAGGCTCGGCCCGTAGGGATCCGTGGGGGCCCAAGGGCTGACTCGTATTTTTTTATTTTCATTTTATTATTAAATTTATTTAAAATTTAAAATTAATTAATAAAATTAAATATAACTAATATTATTTTAATTTTATTTTATAATTATTCATATATAATTGTTGAAATCAACACATATGGTTGAAATCTCCCCCTTATTGGTTTTATTTATTTTAAGCCATTTTTAATAACATTTAAAGTTACTATCCTTAGTGGTAATCAATGATGAAGGTGGTCTTGCAATGGTAGTAGCAATGCAACACCAAAATTAACTAAGAGGAAGAAGACCATTAAGGTGGTCTTTAATGGTAGTATTCAACATTAATGATGAAGGTGGTCTTGCAATGGTGGTCTTCCATTTTTTGTTAATTAATGCAATTAACAAAATTAACATTAATTTGATTTTTTGCCCACCAAATTCCCATAATCTCATACCTCCATCACGTTAATTGGTAATTAACCAATTTGGATAAAATTAACTTTTAAAGAGCAGGTGAATAGACTGTCGATTTATTTATTAACTAAGAGTCCTACAGCATGCAGGTAAGAGTGCTCCTGCGCACACCCTTTCCTTAACTGCAACTAGAATTTTCCATTAATTGGTTTATGAAGAGAAGTGGAAGCCAGAAGGTGATGGCCAAGGCAAGGCCCAATATATGTTCTCCGACAGTGATTTAATGCCAAAACGCTTCCTTTCTCTACGGGTGGGGTAGTAGGGGTCGAGGTTGAAATTAATCTGGATGTATACAGGATGTTTAAGCAGAAAGCCAACGCGTGAAAGAAGTATTTTGCAGAAGATTGTGAAGGTAAAAATCAACTATTAACTGAAAGAAAGAAGAGAACTGGGAGATTTTTTCTTTTTTTTAAAGAGCAAGAATGATGAAATTCTACCCATAGAATCAATGGAAGATCTGCCCAAAAAATGTAACCTGGAATGATGATTTCAATTGAGAAGATTAAAGATGACAAAAGACTAGACAGGGAAAAATCAACTATTAACTGAAAGAAAGAAGAGAACTGGGAGATTTTTTTCTTTTTTTTAAAGAGCAAGAATGATGAAATTCTACCCATAGAATCAATGGAAGATCTGCCCAAAAAATGTAACCTGGAATGATGATTTCAATTGAGAAGATTAAAGATGACAAAAGACTAGAAAGGGACAACAGCAATGCTGTGAAGTAAGAGGAAAGGAGCTACTCCCCCAGACAGTGAAGGCACAGGAGGTGCCTCAGGCATGTGCGGGTTTGAATAATTTGTGAATTTTCTATGCAATTAAACTGAACGATGGATGGATACTTGTGTGGGTGCTAACCCGCTCCAAGGTTTAGATAGCCTGTGACACGGCTCGAAAGGCTGGATGAAGGTTCCCTGAATTATCAACAAAAAAAAGAAACTTCATAATATCAATAAAACGCAGGGTCCTTAAAGGTAAAATAACAAATACATATATACCAGATAATTTGCTTCCCAATTGCTTTTTTATTGTTTTATGATAAATTTTAAAAAAATCATCATCAACAAAAATTCAAAATGCAGCCCAAAGCGCCTGCCAAGTACTAACCAGCAGAATTTAATCATAATATCACACAGGTAAAGCATATATGAGATGTTTAAGGGTTTGAATGCGTGATGCACGGATAAGTAACGTCCCACATAACAAAAAGGCAAAAATATTGAGGCAGCAAATAAACTCCCAATCCCCTACATCACCCGCGCACACACTATTTTATACTAGCTTCTATGCCATGAAACCGTATTGGCTTCCTCCAAGAAATGTTGGAGCATGTACTTATCAAAAAAAAAAAAAAAAAAAGAAACGTTGGCGTATGTAAATGTCCCACACTGGATACCCAATAAGTAAGTTGAACACAGTGAAAAACCGAAATTTTAAGTGAGAGGGAACAGATGAATAACAAATATTTTCTCAAAATGAGTTGTTTAAATTTAAGACCTATAGTTGCAGTTGCAGTATCTTTACAAGTGCATTTTCGTGTCCACATTTTTTCTCTGTTCTCTATACAAATACCTGTCTCCATACATGCACAATTGGGTGCTGCTTATTTACTCTTTTTACTGAATTGTAAACGAGCATAAGAGACCAGGAAACTAACTACTCAAAATTTATTCTAATTTACAAAAACTTCTTTTTTACTGGGACAAAACTTCTAACCCAACCCAACAATTGCTGAGTGATATACCTGGGGCATCTTTGATCAGTTGTTTTAATTAGCATTCAAATACTTCATAATTCTCCATTGAGCACGTCCAGCTGCAACCCGTGGACCACCCCAGCACGCCTAGTATTAGATCTATGTTTGAACAAGCATTCACCTGTCGATTAAAAGAGAGAGAGAAGTCATACGAACCAATTTAGAAAAAAGACTTTGTAGATACAAGAGGAAGGTACAGGTACCACGCAGCTAAGGCTTCCTTCAATATTAAATAACATGACAGCCATCCCCTTTCCTCTATCAATTTCGGCCTGCACTTTTAACAAAAATAAATTGGACATTGCTTATTCGAGGTGTAACTAACAAATCTGATTTCAACCACTCACCACGCAAGAACATATGATTATGCCAGAAGCTGCCATTGCTGCTGTAATCTCAGCCATCATGCCTGAAATTTAGTTATCATTATATACTGTTTATCTTAAAGGGGAGCATGGTTAATAAAAGTCCAGATGAGGAAAATATAATAATAAAATAAAATCACAGAAGAGCTTAATGGGTGTATTTGTAGGAAGCTTGTCATAAATAAATTTACACAAAGGAATAATTTACCACAATATCTAGATGGAAATTTAACTAATATATAAAAAATGTCAAGTACTTCAACAAATCAGGACTGATTGGTTGAGTTGTTCATTGAGTGGGCTGCCACCATCATCTACAAGTTTATGTTTCTGAACAGCATCATTAGGTCTTCTTCATTCAAAGTTCATAGGCTACAAAGGACATCTCTTGAAATTAGAAATGCTCTTGTAACATCTGAGTCATACTTTTGATTTTCAATCACATAAAAGTTGAACAATTCGCACAGCCACATGTTTCCCTCCCTCCCCATGAAGTTTTTGCATGGTCAATTAAAAGCCTACTAGTAAGTTGGAACTTAATTACTTAGATCATCTCCACCAAATAGCTATGCCAATGGGCTTTGATATAGCTTCCTAAGCCACATAAAAGCCTAACTTTATTTATAAGTTTGCCAAGGAAAGAAAATATTAGAGGGCTTCTTCCCAGTTCAACATTTCCACTATGGTCAAATTGCTGCATAAACTAGAGCAGAATGATTTAGCCAAATGGCTAACCTCCCTACTCTTTTCTGGCATGAAAAGAACAAATAAAAATGATTATGCAAAAAAGAAATAAATTGCAGAAACTATAATCCATAGAGTATGCCGCAGAATGTGAATCTTCTTGTCAAGAAAACACAATACATCAATAGAAAATTGATTCATGGCAAATAAAGGAAAAAACAATAGAAATTTTGGGAAAATTCAAGCAACAAGAATTAGTCCCATGATCTCCAGCAAAAACGAGCTGATTCCATGTCAATGAACCACTTTAACTAGAAGTTTGAGCTATTATATTATGCACCCTCAGCGCACAACAAACCTAAATCACCTCTAAACAAAAAAAAATATAGCAACAAGCTAACACACAACACATGTCCTTGACATCGAGGGATTGGGTTAAACTCCAAAACAATCTCACAATAAAAGTAAGCTATATTATATTGAGGTTGGTACCTAGCTTTAAAAAAGTTACCTTTTTGATCCATACATATGACACACAACCATTGGATGGAATGCCCCTCCAGATTATGCCAGGAGGCGATCTTGATCATTTGCCAACTTTCTAGATTGGGCAAAACTTCCTTATACATTGGAATGTTTAGATGCACCATCTTTGCACAACCATTTCCCTGTGATAAGAATGCCCCCTCGGCCAAACTCACCTTCTGCAAATGCCTATTATGTTTCCCATTAACCTTAGGCGTTTGAACGCTACCATTTAGATTATGAAATACATCATCTTTGGTCCTCTTTATAGAGGACATCTTTTTGACATCCATTAAAACTTTTTCCCATGCAAGCTTGTTATGCTTGAAGCACTCTGGGAGCTCTTCAATCTCAATGTCTTCTTCGGAATCAGCTACAAAGTCATTCACTCTATCCACTGTTATATCAACAGCAGATAGAGTAGCTTGCTCCCTCAAAAACTGAGAATAGGAAAATTTAATTAACAAAGTACAGGGAAATTATTAGAAGGAAAACATAATATCATGAAACCTACTTTTAAAATTTTATGCCGTGCACTACGTGTCTTTGTGTGTTGCAACCACTGTTTGTGCCGCTGAAAAGCAGATACGCTGGAAAGGGCCTGGAAAAGTAAGGAGTCATACATTTCAAGGAATCATACATAGGAAGTACTGTACTAGTCAACTACTGGTTGACATGAAAAAAAGGCCCAAGATATACAGGCAACACAAATCATAGACATTTTAATTTTGAGAAGAGATATCAACGATCATGTTTATGCATAGCAAAGCAAAATTAAAGTTTTAAACAAGATCCAAAATATCCAACAAAATCTTCTAAATTTAATCAAAATTATTGACAGATGAAGAGTCAAGACAACAAAAGATCATATGGGTATTGAATTAAAGATCATATACAATTCAACAATCCAACAGAATTTATAAGCTTAATCATTAAAATTCCAGCTATCAGCATGCACAGTTTTATCAGAGATCTTTAAGAGGTGCAGAGTGGAAACTAAGTTAGATTCAAAAAAAAAAAAAAAACAGATAACAGCTGATTATATACAAACATTATAGGTGATGATCTCCACAACTTCCGCATTGGCAAGAACATGTGTGGGGGAGACAAGATTCCCATTGACCTACCAAAATAACATGGATGGAAATCAGTAAGGGACAATACTTTCTTTTCTTTTTTATGATACCTTTTGTGCCAGCTTAATGCTTAGATTTAGAAAACCATACAATTAACAATCAAAAGTTAAAAGAATACCTTCGCAGCTACCATATTGTTGCCAATTTCAGTGTGTATCATATAAGCATAGTCAATAGCAGTTGCCCCCTTGGGCAGATTCTTAATCTGTAAATTGTGTTTGAAGGATGATTAGGAATCAGAACCCAGTATCTCTATTAAAAATGGTTCTCTTACCTTGCCCCTAGGCGTGAACACGAATACACGACTACCTAGCAGATCTCTAGTGATGGTATCGACAAATTCTCTAGAACTCATATTCCCGACAAATTCCTCTTGCCATTCTCTAATTGCATTAAGCCATCCAATCTGGAGATAACAGAGCAATTTACCCTTAAAATTAACATAGAAAGCTAGAAACAGAACTGAAAAGTTTTATTAAGAAACATAGTTTTAAGTCGCAGGTGTAACCAAAAAAAAAAAAAGAGTTTTTCTCCTTGACCACCTGCAGCTAAAAAAATGTTTAAATTAAACACCCACTACATAATGGACGATAAGGCTGTAACAAAATATAACAATGCCATAATGGCTAATGAGCCATGAATGGCAATCATAGACATTTTCTCTCCTGTAATGATATTGAACCCTACTAAATGCCTTATGTACCTACCATCGCTTGAAACCTGTTAAGGATACTGTTTAATCAAATGACAGAAGATATGTACCCTGAGAGCAATGTTTGCATTGTTAAGACAAGCTTGCGTCTTTCTTGAACTTCTACTGTTAGGTGAAGCATGCCCAACTAAACCTGTATCAAAAAACTTCCCACTGTAGTGAGCAGCAATGCCTCTCTCAGCTATTAGATCCATCTCTTCAGTTCTTATCTGGAAAATTGATCATTCATTAAGGGAGTAAACATTGTTGACAGAAATCCAAAGTCCAAAACAGTGAATAAGAGCTGCATTCAAATAGGCGCAAACTGCATCATACTAGCCCTCACATAATGTGTGTGAGCGTGTGTGCTTTTATTAGGCCTCAAAGTAGGTTCCTTTGCATATTCATTCAATTTTTTAAGGATGTCCAATTGGAAAGAATTCTTAATTAGTTGTCATATATTTATAATTATATAGTTATTTAATTAGATTTCTTTCCTAATCTAGGTCTCTTAATTGCATATATATATATATATATATATATACACACACATTCGTATATGTAATCCCTCATCTCTTATAAATAATAATAAAAGAATTTTTCCTCTATCTTTTCTAACTTAGTATTAGAGCCAAAACCCTAACCTGTGGAGGAGCTTCTTGTCACCATCTTGCAAGGGTAGCCTACTCTCTCTATGGTTGACCTATCCTCTGCCTACGTCAAAGAGGATTTCCTGTAACCTCTGGACATCTAGTAACAACATTGGCCATCACTGCCGTCGCTGGCCACCAATGTTGTCGCCGTCATCGACCATTGCCGTCTCCGGTGTTGCCGTTACCTTCGACAGCCACCATCGTCCTTCTCATATCCGCAACAACGTAACCTTCACGCTGTGGGTTACGTCTGAACAGCTGCTGCCACTCCTACGGTTGTCACCGTTGCCGTTATCGATGTCATCACCACCATCAATGCCATCGTCTGTTGCCATCGATGCCATCCTACGCCACCGATTAACGAGCTATCGGCAGAAGCAGTGATCGAACACAAGTCTTGCTGCTTTTGCCACCTGTGTGCTTCAGCGCCAACATCGTCAAACTTTGTCACTTTCATAGCCGGACTTCGTTGCTGCCAATGAACTTCGCCGTTACTATTGCCGGACACCATCGGACACTCCTACTACAACAACTTCACCAAACGTTGTTGGTGTTATTTACGTAAGGTGGTCAGCGAGTGTGCGTCCTTTGGTCTCCTATATGGTGTTAACTATGTACACATGTAACATTTTCCTTGGGAGCTTGTTTGGTGTTGTGATTTCTTTGGATCAGCATTCGCCGGTTTGACAAAATTAAACATATCCAATGGTTGTATTCTTTGTTTCTATGTGACTTGCATGTTTTGAGAGAGTGCTTCTCATTCGGCTTTACTTTCCTCTACTGACAATACTTGAATTATTAATTCCGAAGCTACAGATCAAATGACTAGTAATCACTTTCTAATTACTTATCTTGGATCCTCATTGGTTAAGTCTATTCAGGTTGCTAATGAAATTCCTATGCCGATTACTGGAGCTAGGAGTGTCTCTCTTTCATCTACTCTTTCTTTGTTATCAGTTTTATTTGCTCCTAATCTCCCTAATAACTTTCTTTTCATTAGCTAAATTACCAAACATCTTAATTGTTATATAACCTTTTACTCTATTCATTGTGTATTTCAGGATAATCTCACGAAGATGATAATTGATATTTGTAGAAAGCGAAGAGGTTTGTACTATTGGGCATGAGACACTTGACCACGAAAATATATTTTTATGGCATTATCGTTTAAGTCACTCCTCTTTTGTCAATCTAGAACAATTATTTCCTCAATTATTCATAAATATCTCTACTTCTAGTTTAAAATATGAATAATACATTTATGTTAAAAATCATCGTGCCCCATTTAAAATCAGTATCAATAAAAGTCCTACTTCTTTTTTTTGTGTCACACTAATATTTGGGATCCTTTTTTTACTCCTTTAGAGCATAAGTATTTTGTGTCTTTTATTGATGACAGTACTAGGGTAAGTCGGATATATTTGATGAAATCTAAAAGTGATGTTATTCATGTTATTCCTAAATTCTATCAAATGATTGTTACTTAGTTTCATACCCCAGTTCAGGTGTTTCATTTTGATAACGGTCATGAGTTTGTAAATCAACCTTTGGTTGACTTCTTTAAACAACATAGCATCCTTCATCAAACCACATGTGTTCATACCCCTCAATAAAATGGTTTAGCAAAATGTAAAAATTGACATCTCCTTGAGGTAGCTCACGTTTTATGTTTTACTATGAAAGTTTTTAAATGTTTTGGCGCAGATACTATCATAATTGCTGTTTATCTTATCAATCGAATGTCTGCTCATATCATTGACTATGAAACTCCTTTGAGGGTATTTTCTCGCTTTCACAACATTTCTTTAGCTCTTAACATTTGTCCTAAAGATTTTGGTTGTGCGTGCTTTGTTCATGTGCACCAACTCCATCGAGATAAAATTAACCCATGTGCTCTCAAATGTGTGTTTTTTGGGTTACTCTAATTCTCAAAAGGGCTATAAATGTTTTCATTCTCCTACGAGTAAATACTATGTGTCTATGGATGTTTAATTTTGTGAGTAGGTATCTTATTTTTCTAGTGATATCTTCATTATCCCTCTTCAGGGGAAGCTTCATAGTAAAGAAGAGAAACAATTATAGTTGGATGAAAAGAGGGTGTGGATTTCAGGGGCCATGTTGAGAGAGAGCCTATACTTTCTCCTTAGTTTTGCTCTTCAGTTGTCTTTTATATCTGTTCCTAGTCATTTTCAGGAAGCTCTTGAAGATCCCAAATGAAATTCTACTATAGTAGAGAAAATAAAAATCCTTTTGAAGAATTCCACTTGGGAACTGGTTCAGTTATCCCAAGATAAGAAGATAGTGGGATGCAAATGGATATTTACAATTCAATATAAGTTAGATGGACAGTTGAAAGATACAAGACCAAATTAGTTGTCAAAGGTCACACTCAAACACATGGGATTGACTACCAAGGAATCTTTGCTCCTATTACTAAAATGAGTACTATTAGAGTTATTCTGTCTCTTGTAACTAACTTAGATTGATCATTACGCCAATTTGATGTGAAGAATGTCATCCTTTATGATGATTTGATGGAAGAGGTGTATATGGATCCTCCTCCTAGTTTTACACCAAAAGAACCAAACCTATGTAAGTTGAAGAAGGCATTATATGGTTTGAAAGTCACCAAAGGCTTGGTTTGAACGATTGAGCCATTTAATGCAGGGATATGGTTTCAAGCAGTTTAGGGCTAATCACACTATGTGCTATAAAAGATATGGTGATGATATTAACTTGTTACTTGTTTATGTTCATAATATGATTGTTACATGTAATAACATATCTGAGATAGAAAAGCTTCATTGTCATTCGACGAAGGAGTTTGATATAAAAGACTTGAGGTTTTAAAATACTTTCTTGGCATTGAAGCATCTCGATTCAAACAGGAAATTTTTCTCTCTCAACGGAAGCATGTTTTAGATTTCCTAGCTGAAATTGGTAACTCAGCTTGCACACCTGTTGATACTCCTATTGAGATGAACCATAGTCTATCTATCTATTTTGATCAAGTTCCAACGAACAAAGAGAGATATTAGAGGTTAGTGGAAAAATTGATCTATCTAACTCACACTAGACTTAATATTTCATACGCAGTTAGTACTGTGAGCCAATTCATGCATAATCTGAGTGATCGACATATGAGTATTGTGAACCGTATTCTAGCTTATTTGAAGTTTTCTTCAGGCAAAAGTATTATGTTTTCCAAGCATGAACACTTAGACATTATGGGATACACAGACTCTGACTTTGCTGGATCCAAATTGGAAAAAAGGTTTACTTCAGGGTATATATCATTTGTGGGTGGTAATTTAGTAACTTAGTGGAGTAAAAAACAGAATGTGGTTTCTTTGTCTAGTGCAGAAGCCAAATATCGTGCTCTTCATCATGCTACTCGAAAGCTCACATGGCCACGTATTCTTTTGCACAACCTTGGTTATGGCTCTTAGAAGCTGGTGATGCTCTTTTATGATAACACAGCTGCCATCGAAATAGCTAATAATCCAGTACAGCATGATCGTACCAAGCATATTGAACTCAACAAGAATTACATCAAGAATAATCTAAATTCTGGTATAATAAAGGTTTCCTACATTAAGAGAGCAGATCAATTGGTTAAAATGATGACTCAGTTACTGGTGTTTCTTTTCATGCAACTTTGTCCAAGTTAGGCATGTGTGATATCTTTGCGCCAACTTGAGAGAGAGAATTGAAAAGAATCCTTAATTAGTTGTCATATATTTATAATTATGTAGTTTGTTTCTTCCCTAATCTAGGTCCCTTAATTGTGTATATACACGTGTATGTAATCTCTCATCTCTTATGAATAATAAGAAAATAATTTTTCCTTATATTCTTTCTACCTTGTCCATCTTTGTTTTCACTTTTCCTTATTGTCTGAACCTCCCAAACAGAGACATAAATGCATCTAACTTTTATAGTGTTACTCACACAAACATAGCACAAAGGAATTAAAGCTCACCTGAACTTCCAGCCGAAACGTACTCTCATAAAGAAATGGAATTACAGTTGTGTGGAGACTTTTATAACCATTGGGTTTTGGGGTTGCAATATAGTCTTTCATCTGTTCAGAGAAATGAAAATTAATTTCACAACGATTATTTACTTTTTAATATATGAAGCACTGGAAAAGTCCTCACAGCTCGAGGAATCGGAGTCCAGATTCCATGGACTAGCCCAAGGACATGATAGCAAATCTGTGCAATGCAAAAGGTTGGGATTAAATGGGTTCTTAAAAATTATTTTATAAATGAATCAATATTCCTTTGAAGGGAAAAACCTTGCCTGTTGCGCATTACATAAAGGCCCAACTCCAACACATGGCTTTGGTCGTATGACAATGCGAAGCTACAATGACCAGCATAAAGCAATATGCAAAAACATCAAATAGAAATCAAACTGTTAATTCCATCAGGAGACACTTATTTCAAGTGTATATCACAACATACCTGGGCGATCTGGTTGACCTCATTTATTGAAACTTCAGATTTGATTGCAGATCTGTATATGCTGCAAATGAAATAGAAAGGCACAGAAAAATTTTCATTCATTCACAGAGATGCGTACACAACATTTTTTCCATCTCTACAATTTCTGTCCAGTTTAAGGTAAAAGATATTGCTCAATTATGTATCGCAGCGTTTGTTTATGAAAATTCACAGTGCCAGTATTTTGCTCTCGATGTTTCCACATTTTTATTACACTGCACCTTGTCATTTGTTTGTGAACTGGCTTTACATTTGGTTTGTTTGTCTCCACATGTAGGATGAAGCAAGTGTGTGATGGGGGGCTATACAGTAATTTAACTTAATTTACCTCAACATATTATTCATGACACATTTTGGAATTCCAGATTGATTGCTATAACAGATCAATAACATAATACATGTATGCCTCCATCATTCGTGATAAGAAGAACAAAAAGCTCATTTTTGGAGAACGTGAAATGAAATCTCCACAGCAAACAGTGGGCCCTTAAAATCTAACGGTCAAGCCAAGTTCAACTGCAAATGCTTTTAATGTTCATAATTATGTATCAATTGATCAAGAATTACCTTCTAACACCAACTCCCCCAACCCCAATATAAACATAACATGAATTCCAGGGGGAGAAATTATAACCAAATGAGAAAAGATAAACTATCAGCACAAAGACAAACATTACAATGATCATGATATTAGACAGAACTTCAATAGCTTGGTTAAGTTATCAATCAAAATCTTATGGATTGACCTGTAGGGCTCCTTGCACACAGAGCGAACTTCAGTCTTCACTGTCACAAGGCTCAGGAATTGATCATCCTCAATTTTCTTCATCAAAACTTTGTTTGCCTAAGACATAGGGAGAAGCTTTAGAAAAAGCATATTTGTTACCAACCAGATATTGGTAGCATGCGCATCATTATATGTAATGGAGGTGGATACAAGTCTATGGTAAGGAAAAGTTACCTCTACAAGTTCTTTCTCATGTTCTATGTAAAGGTCTGCAACTCTTCTTTGGACTTTAGTATAGTCTTGGGCATTTGTGTACATGAAGGATAGGTTTTCAAGTTCAGACTGCAACAAACTTGATCAAATATGCATCAGCACATATGTCAAACTATAGATCCAATAAGATTAATACTACTTCTTCATATTAAATATATTATATATTATAAGTGCATTTCAAGTTCAAACTACAACAATTTAAGACTTATCATATCTGTCATGCACACAATTATACAGATTTGTTTTCCAGATCACATCTATCTGTGGACTTGATAAGGATACTGATGCAGGTCATCAATAGGGATAAAAAAATGAGCGCATACTCCAGCAGAGCTTACTCCACGATTATACATAAATATAAATCCTGATAAGAATCTAAATAAATCATACAATCACTGGTGAAGCTAGAGATATGTTACTAGGAGGTACAATATTAAAAGTAATTTCAAGTCAAACTAAAATGAAATTTATGGAGCTGAGTGGTTGGGCAGAATTGGTCATGCGGAAATCTGCTTAAAATGTGGCCTAAAATGTTACATTTTGGCATTAGGTATGATTTCAGAACCTCACATTCCAATGAGGTTGAATATATTGGGGAAAGACTTTTTTTTTTTTTTTGATAACCGAGGAAAACCCCACGCCAGCAGCCGACCGACTC
Organism: Taxillus chinensis; assembly: GCA_023512835.1. Taxonomy (NCBI): domain Eukaryota; kingdom Viridiplantae; phylum Streptophyta; class Magnoliopsida; order Santalales; family Loranthaceae; genus Taxillus; species Taxillus chinensis. Next base: position 6,445,906 of record CM042090.1, on the reverse strand, counting down.
CTGAATGAGACCAAACCTCGGGTGCATGAGCTCCTTACACGCCCCCCATGCACAGATAAAGAACCCCGGGTATTATGCGCAGGGTGAGGTTTGAACCGGAGACCTTAGGCTCCTCCAAATTTCCTAGCTTTAAAACTAGGCCCACCTCAACCAACTGCACTACCCCGTGGGAAAGACTTTTTATTAGAAAGGAGTAATTTATTAAAGTCATCGAGGACAAACACTAACAAAGTCAAAACTCTCATCCATACAAGAAGTGTTACAACACATAGCAACATCTAACAGTAAAGCTCACAACTCCCCCCTTACATGATGGACAACATTCTCAAATTTCTCAAAAAATAAGCAAGGTAATTGCTTGTAGCAACCACGTCACCTCTTGTATCACTCACAACCCACTCCAAGCCTTTAGCTCTAGATCCACACAACCTATACTAAGATAAAATTTCACACCCATGTTGCCCAACTACAATGGGGGAGATGATGGTCGATCTATTCCCTCAAACACTTGCACAACATTAACTCACCATCAGTAAACCACTTCTTTACTAATCAAAGATTATTAAGATAAAGGGAGTTAATTTACTAATCTAGATTCCAAGTAGTCCGAAAATGTCTTCTTTAAATTAAATACAAACTATAACAACCTTATACAATATAAAAACTTTGAGACTTCCAAGATTTGGTTCTAACAATGCATACATCTCCATTTTATAAATTTGATGAGATTCACATTCCAAGATTTGGTTCCCATACTTGCATAGTATGGGTGAGCTACGGGAAAGAAATGGGCATACTTGGAAAAACGATCAACCACAACCAAAAGGACTGATTTACTTTGAACCTTAGGTAGCCCCTCCACAAAATCCATAGAAATATCAAACCAAACCTGTTGGGGCATTGTAAACCTGCAGGTTACAAGTTTTCTCATTTGGGGCATTGGCACACCAAACAATTCTGCAGAAAGTCTAATACAGCACGCTTCATACCTTTCCAATACAAGTCTTGACAAAGATAGTGTATGGTCTTTTGCCCCTCCTTTCATGAGTCATATCATGGATAGCAGAAAAAAGTATTGATACAAGTGAAGAGGTTGGCAGGATATATACCTTTCCCTTAAAAAAAAAAAACAGCCCAATCTATTCCCATCTCACCTCCTTCAATATTTTGCTGTAGTTGCAATAAGTCATAAGATGTTGAAATTTCTTGTCTAGTTGTATCAAAGATTTCAATGTGAGGAAATGAGACGGCCATGAGTTGTAAGGAGTCTTCAACGCATGTAGATAAGGCATTTACAGCTTTATTCATTTTTCCAACCTTAAATTCCACTCAAAAGTCAAACCCCATCAATTTGCTTATCCAAAGTTTTTTGTTTGATAAATAATAAATTTTATTAGAAAAAAAACATACGAGGAGTATACGAAGAGCATATATACGACATCAGGTTCAAAAGAACCATCTATTAACAACATCATAAATAAAAGAAAAATGATACACTCCCATAGTAAACATCTACTCCCTTGAACGACAAAAAAATAAGAAAAAGCTTGAAGCGGGTTACTCCTGATCAGCAAACACATGCGCATTCTGCTCTCGGCAAAAATTTCAAAAAAGATGTGGTGAGATGCTTATCCAATGTTGTTGCGAAGATGCGGTGAGACACTATTCTAATAGGTATTTGAGGCTAAAATGATCAATACAAATGAGGAAGTGTCTTCTCCAAAGATATGGGCGCCAATGAGACACGACTTTGGCCAATCCTATATGTTCTTGTTCATATGTAGCCAATTTGAGCTGCGGTTCGGCTGCTTTACAACTAAACAAAGCAATAGTGTGGTTGTGCTGTTGGTGAACAGCTCCAATCCCACTACCGGAAGCATCACACTCCACCACAAACTCTTCCTCAAAGTTGGGCAACTGCAAAACTGGAGCAACTGAAAGAGAGGACTTCAATTTATTGAAAGTAGTATTGCCCAAAATCTTTGACGAATTTCCTATAGTACCCAACTAGGCCAAGAAAACCCCATAAAGCTTTGGCAGATTGTAGAGTTAGCCACTCAATGATGGTCGTAATTTTTGTTACATCCAATTCCATGCCCAGATAGGTTACTTGTGACTCAAAAAAAAAACACTGGGGATTCTTTAAAAACAACATATTAGAACACAAAGATCAAAAATTATCCTCACATGTTACATGAGCTCAACCCATGTATTGCTATAAATTAATGTCATAAAAAATAATCAAGACAAACTTACGCGCAAATGGAGACCATGAAGAGGAACCGATTTTCAAATGCCCAAACCAGGTACACATTCCCCATTTGCCACACATACGTTTGACCAAGGTCTTTTCTACACCTCCAATCCTAGACTTGAAATCAAGCCTTCACACAGAAAGTTGTGTGTACTATCAAAATGTACTAGCACTGAAACAGCAACTCATGACATATCAAAATCTATGCTCCACCAATTGCATTCAAAGAAATCTCAAGATTTCTTGCCTTGTCTTCATCTAATTCACTATCATTATCAGGTACCTCAATCCAAAATAAACCTTTACATTTGTCCTACGTGTAGGATTCATCACAATTATAGCAGTCCCCTGATGAATGGAGCAAAAGAAGCCACTCTATTGTCGCCCCTACTGGTTTTGATGTTTGTGTCCCACCCTTGTAACAATACTTTTACTTGCAGAAATAACATATTCATTGCTGCAAGATTCAGGAGTGGACCAGGTGGTGTTGGTTCGTGAGGTTAAGTGTCTTTGAAAAACATTTTGTTTACGCTCTAATGTTCTAGCCATATTCATAGCAATGCCCAAATTACTTGGTTGTTGCAGTTCAATGTCAATTTTAAGTTCTTTTAATCCTGCTGTAAATGTGGTCCAATGTTAGAAGTCCTAGCCAATGAAGTCAGGAATTGGCGTTGATATTTTTATATAGTTCCGGTTTGTTTGAAATTGGCTAGTTCACCTAAAGGATTTTTGCTCATAGGTGGCCCAAATCTCACATGGCAATGCTCCTTAAATTTAGCTATGGGTCATCATCTTACAATAGTCTTTTGATTAGCAAAGGTTTTTCACATCATTTTAACCAACCCAAAGGATCTTATGATGGGTCTTCATCTTATGTTCACACTTCTTAATCTATTATTACTTTAACTATGGGTCATCATCTTGTGTTCGTGGGGCTGACACAATTATAGCAATCATTCTCCTACATTTGCCATCTATCTTACATTTACTCGTCATTTTAACTGTTACATCATTTTTCCTTATCATTGCTTATTTCGAGATGTTATGAATCTTATGACAAAAAAGATTATTGGTAAAGGACATGAATTTAGGATCCTTTACACTCTTAATACCTCACTACCTCCATCTATTGCTTGCTTTGGTGTTACATCTCCCTTCAAAAAGCATTATAAGTTGAGTCATCTGTCACTTCTATTGCTTAAGAAACTTTATCCACAATTTAGTCATGTGTTTTCCTTTAATTGTGAGCTATGTCAGTATGCAAAAATACTATTACCTTAGTAAGAGTTCAAGAATCAATAAATGTGTAAGTATTTCTTTTGAATTAGTTCATTTAGATGTTTTGGATCATTGTCCTATTGTATATAAATCCGAATTTAAATAGTTTATTACCTTTGTGAATGCCTATTCTCGTACCACTTGATTGTATTTTATCAAAAGCCATTCTGATAAGCATGTTTTTCAATTAATCATACCTTCATCTATTCTTCATGGTAAGATCTCTTATAAAACTTTCTTTTTCTACAAGTCCATATTTCCAATTAACTCTAGAATACGTGATACCATTTGCTTTTGTCGTGATGTTCGCTCACATGTCACCAAATTAAATCTTAAATCCTTAAAGTGTTTTCTTTGGCTATCCTCATCTTCAAAAAAGTTATCGTTGTTATTATCCTAGTCTTAACAAATATCTTATCTCAATTGATTTTATTTTCATGAAACATCGAGGGGTGGAGGTTACTCAAGTCCGCTCTAGGCACCAACCTCTTGACTCATCTTGATTTATGTTCGGTACATAATTCTTTGCCCTCAAATCCAATTTCAAGTGATGATTCCTATTTCATCCTTTGTTTCTTATAATTGTTTGTATTCTTATTCTTTTGTTGCCTCTCTCGAATTTACCATTATTCACAAAACTGTTTGTGAAGCCTTCTCTCACTCTGGTTGGCACCAAGTACTAATCGACGAAATGAAGGCTCTAGATGAAAATGATACTTAGCACTATTAACTTTTACTGTTTTTGATGAAGTACTGTTTTTGATTTACTTTTTAAGGAAACAGACTATTGACTAAAGTGGGTGTTCATAGTTAAGGTCAATCCAGATGCATATGTTGCTTGCTTGAAGACACGTCTTATTGCTAAAGGCTATATCCAAACATATGGATATACTATTTTGACACATTTTTTTGTTACCAAATTGACCTTTGTTTGCTTGTTTACTTTTATGGTAGCTCCAAACTATCAGACTTTGCATCAACTGGATATTAAAAATGTTTTTATTCATGATGATATCCACGAAGTTATGTATATGGAACAACCTCCTAGTTTTATTGCTCGGGGGACTTTGGACGTGTTTGTCATCTTCAAAAATCTTTGTATGATTTGAAACAAACTCGTCATGCTTGGTTGGACAAATTTAGTCATCCTATTACAAAATAGGATATGATTAAGAGCAAGATTAACCACTCAGTGTTCTACAAACAATCAAACGGTGGTTTCATCCTTTTAGTTATGCATGTGGATGATATTATTAGTGATACTTTGGGCATTTCATCTTTCAAGTCTTTTTTTCATACTCAGTTTCACGCGAAGGACTCGGGAATGCTCAAGTATTTCTTATTTGTTAAAGTTATAAGGAATAGATGAGGTGTCTTTCTCTCTCTGGGGAAATATGTCCTTAATTTATTAAATGAGACGGAAAAATTAAAAGCAAAGCCTTATAATGCTTTAATGAGTCCGAACATACATCTCATAGGAGATAGGGAACCATTTTGTTGACCCTGAGACATATCGAAGATTAGTTAGAAAGTTAAATTATCTTACCATCACTCATTTATATATTGTCTATTCTAATCAATTCATATCATCCCCAGCAGTTCATCAATGGACAGCATTGGAATAAATTTTGTGTTACTTAAAAGGAGCACATAGCGTGATCTCATGTACACAAATCATATACACACTCAAATTGAATATTTCTCAAATGTAGATTGGGCAAGTTGTACAGTAGATAAAAGATTCACATGTTATTGTGTCTTTGTTAGAAGAAATTTGGTCTCGTGAAAGAGTAAAAAACATAATGTTGTTTCACGATTCAATACAAAATTGGAATATAGGCCCATAGCACAGTTTGTGTGTGAGATAATGTGAATATTTTATCTTTTAAATGATATTGGTCTTAAATCTTTAGCACTAGCTAAATTGTAGTGTGATAATTCGAATGCACTTCATATTGCCTTTAATCATATGCTTCAAAACCAAGTATATTAAAATTGATTGTTGTTTAATCCTTGAAAAAATTCAACTTAAATTGATTTCCACAGGAATAGAAAACAATTAGGGGATATTTTCACTAAAACTCTAAACGAGATTCGAGTTACTTATCTTTATAACAAGTTAAACATGATTCATATTTATTCTTCAACTCGAGGGAGAGTGTTACCATAATTAGAATGATATTATATAATTAATCAGATGAATACAGTATAATTAGGCTTGATCCCTAATATATATTATCATAGATAGCTTTTTCCTTTTGTATATATATTTAGTGATGTATCGTCTAGAGATATCTCAATGAAATACTATTATTCTTGTTGTACTAATATCAAAACTCAAGAGAAAACATATTACACAAAAAGGAATCTTAGTATAAAAATAAATGTATAAAATGTTAACATTATCTCATAATAAATGAAATATAACTTGTCCGAATACAAGGGGTGGAGGTACAGAAACAATATTTCCAAAGGAACATTTATTGCTTATTTAAAAACTATGTAATCATCATTTCAAAATAAATAAATAAATAAATATCGTGAAGGCATGCTCCTATACCCATGAATGTAAATAAAAGCCTAGGAAATATGAAAGTGAACATGGTCAAAATACAAAGCATACTCCAATACTATTGTATTCATCAACAAACCAATGACAGTGGTTTCATTTCTCCAAGGGAAAGGCCCAACATATATAATCCAAAACAATCCATTTGAGATAATGTTTTTAGAAACTTAATACAATTAGAATACTAAAGTAAAATATCAAAATACTCTAATACGAATTAAATAAAAGAAAGTAAAATAAGAAAAGACTTCTAATACGATAATACAACTAATAAAAGTATAATATATCCCTTCCTACCATAAATTACCATTAAGAAAAGAAAAGTAAACCAAAAAGAGTCCTGATAGTATCCAGTTGCTTGGACAACACGAAATATGGTCCATAGCGATGCACGCATCGATGCACGTGGCGACGCTACGTGCATGTCATCGATACATGCACGACGTGATGACACCACATTTATGTGGCAACGGTGCCGTGTGCACGTGGCGTTGGTGCCACGTGCATGGTGCCTAGTGTGCCGCTGCTTCAATGGCACGATTTGCCCCTTCTACACTGCGAGCCACTCGAATTCAGATGCTATGTTATGGTGTTGGTGTTCATCATATATCATAAACTGGAATAATGTCAACCCAAACAAACAATAATGTCACAGGAAACCACAATGAGCATAACTAAGAAACACTGACACCTAATCACATGGGCACATATCTATATTTCCTACCCCATCAACCATGGGGTGAAATGAACATGAACATGAATGGCACAAGAAAGAAGAATACTAAATAATGCATGATGGCCAGCATTTTTGAAAATAATAGAATATTGCCAAATCAGAAAACCAACATAAGTGGGCAGAGATCAATATCAATGACTAGGAATCCACGTCAAAAGTCAAACCTTGTTGCTAACACCAAAATGGGAACATCATGAACAGGAGAAGAAGAAAAAATAAAAGGAAAAGAGAGATAGATAAACAAATTTGAAATTCAAATTATTAGCTGGCGACAATATGTTGTTGTTGCTAACGTAAATGGGATTCTAAAAAGGAAAAGTACATATTATCATTACAGAAAGCCTAGGATTTATGGAAAGAAAGAAAATATAAAGAATATTTTCATTTCTATGCCTAATTTCATAATAACATGAATTCTAATAAATATAACTAAAAATGATCATAATATAAAGGACAGAACCAAATGATAAATCATGATACTTTAGGTTTTAAAAAAATCAATAGCTGCTGAGGGGAGTAAAACATGATATGTGCAAAAATTAGAAAATAAAAATAAAAATAAAAACTATAATAATAATAATTTTTTAAAATATAAAATAAAATAAATAAAGGTGATCGCTGAGTTATTATAAGGAACTCAAAGCAATAGAATAGCTTTAAATGTAGAAAGCAAAAGATCATACCTTAATTTGGTACATCCCTAAAAGCTTTGCCAAAGGAGCAAAGACCTGCAATGTCTCTGTCGCAATGCTAGACTGATAAAAAAATTGATAAATCAATAGGGTTCCAATTAACTTGTATCCAAACAAACACTACGCTACAAATCATAGCACCTGCTTATGAGGAGGCATGTGTGAGAGAGTGCGCATATTATGCAATCTGTCAGCTAATTTGACAATGATCACACGGACCTGATGAAGTAGCTATTTAGTTGCCAAGTCGATGTTAATACTGAAATGGACATGATAGAAGCAAAGTAATCACCTCCTCCGTCATGGCTATAAACATTTGTCGCAGGTCATCAGCTTTAACATCCTTTACTGAATCATTATTTTTCTTACACTTCACTTTTCCTAGCTTGGAAACCTAATCACACAAAGAAAAGGAAACAGTACAGTCAAAAGATATTTCAATGACATCACATAGAGCTACCGGATGGAAAAGATTTTTCAATAATTACTATTGCCAAAATAAACAATGCACCTTAGTCTCCCCTTCTACAATATGGCGTACAGTAGCACCGAATTCATGTTCTATTCTTTCAAATGTAACAACATTTGTATCCTCTACTGTGTCATGTAATAATCCAGCAGCAATAGACTCCCAGTCCAATTCCTAGAATTAGGTTAGTAAGTGATACAAAACAAATATTTGATATATTGAATATAATATATGAGTACAAATTTATACAGAAAAAAAACATATTGATGAAAAGATATAATGAGGATATCAATCATAATCAATTCCAATTATATTATATTCTCAATTCTCACAAATTATTCTATTATAATCTAATAACACTCCCCTCGAGTTGGAGTATAGATGTTAATCAAGCTCAACTTATTACAAAGATAAGTCATTTGACCCCATTTAGAATTTTGGTGAATATATTACCTAATTGTTTTCCAGTCTTCACATAACCTATGGAAATTAATCCAAGTTGAATTTTCTCATGAACGAAATGACAATCATTTTTAATATGCTTAATTCTCTCATGCAACACAGGATTTGAGACAATATAAAGTGCAGCCTGATTATCACACCATAATTTTGCTTACAGAAATATTAAGACCAATTTCATTTAAGAGATGAAAGATTCACATTATCTCACATGCAGATTGTGTGATGGCCCTATATTCTGACTTAGTACTGGATCATAACACAACATTTTGTTTATTACTCTTCCATGAGATTAAATTTCCTCCAACAAAGACACAATAACCTGTAATGAATCTTTTATCCATCGGACAATCTGCCAAATCTGCATCTGAAAAACATTCAATCTATGTATGTCCATGATTTGTGTATAAGAGACCACGTCCAAGTGCTCCTTTTAAGTAATACAAAATCTGCTCCAATACTACTTAATGATCAACTGTTGAAGATGACATGAATTGACTAACAATACTAACTGAATAGGCAATATTTGGACAAGTAACAATAAGATAATTGAACTTTTCAACCAACCTTCGATATCGCTCAGGGTTGTCAAATGGTGTCCCCTCTCATGTGATATGCATATTTAGAGTCATTAGAGCACTACAAGATTTCGCTCTCAATTTACCTGTCTCAGTTAATAAAACTAGGACATATTTCCTCTGAGAGGGAAAGATACCACATTTACTCCTTATAACCTCAACACTTAAGAAATATTTGAGCAATCCCAAGTACTTCGTATGAAATTGAGCATGAAAAAAGGACTTAAGAAATAAAATACCCAAAGTATTACGAGTGATAACAATATCATCCATATATACCACTAAAAGAATAAGACCACTGGTTGATTGCTTGTAGAACACTGAATGGTCATGTTGGCTCTTAATCATGCTCCATGTTTTAATAGCCTGACTAAATTTGTCAAACCAAGCATGAGGGCTCTGTTTCAAACCATATAAAAATTTCCGAAGACAACAAACACGCCCAGGGATCTGAGGCCAAAGAAGTAGGTACAAAACATGAATCAAGAGATCGACGCTTGGAGTACACTTGAGTAATAGGATATTTGTAAGTGACAGAAAGAACGGGGCTTGTTACAGGCACAGAAGGTGTGATAAAATACACCAATACATCATCATCATCATCAGTATCCTCCCCCTGATTGGTGGGAGATGGAGAAGACAAAAAATATAATGTATCTTCCATGAAAGTAACATCAATAGAAACAAGGTATTTGTTAAGACTAGGACAATAACATCAATACCCTTTTTAAATATGAGGATATCCAAGAAAAACACACTTGAAGGATTCAGGATCTAATTTAGTGATATGTGGGCGAACACATCACGAAAAAAAAAAAGTATGAACAAATATTTTAGGATCAATTGGAAACATGGACTTGTGGAAAAAGAAAATTTGATAAGGAATTTCACCATAAAAAACAAATTAGGGCATACGATTAATTAAGAAACATGTGGTAGAAACTGCATCAACCCAAAAAGATTTTGAAACATTCATTTGAAACAAAAAGGCACATACAGTTTCAAGAAGATGTTTGTTCTTTCGTTCGGTCATACCATTTTGAGATAGAGTATCAACACAGAAAGTTTCATGAAACATGCCATGTTAAGTCATAAAATTTTGAAATAATAATTGGGTATACTTTTTGGCATTATCACTGCAAAAACAACAAATGAAAACATTAAATTGAGTTTAGGTTTCAATAAAAAAACACAAAAAATAAAAACAGTTTAGAGTAATTTTTCATTAAATATAATCAAGTGACATGAAAATAATCATCCACAAAGGTAACAAAATATTTAAATCTGGATTTTGACACAATAGAACAATGACTCCAAATATCATAATGAACTAATTCAAAAGGAACACTAGCAAGTTTATTAATTCTTAGACTAAAACTAAGGCAATGGTATTTAGCATACTAATATGACTCACAATTTAAAGAAGACACATGACTAAACTGTGAATAAATTTTCTTAAGCAAGGGAAGTGATGGATACCCCAACTTACAATGCTCCACAAAGGGAGAAGTGATACTAGAACAAGCAACCGATAGAGCATCAAGAGTGTAAAGGCCCCCAGATTCATATGTTTTACCAATAATCTTCTTCGTCATAAGATCCTGAAATAAGCACCGATCAAGACAAAATGTGATACAACAGTTATGACGAGCAAGCTAACTCACGAAAATTAAATTAAAAGAGAGATTAGGTAAATGTAAGACAGACAGACGATAAAGGTAAGAGAGGGATTGGTTGCAAGACCCACGAACACAAGATGAAGACCCATCAGCTAAGGTAAGAGTATTGCTAGAAGTGTGATACTAGAAACTAGAAAATAGACTAGAATTACCTGTCATATGATCTATAGCACCAAAATCAATAATCCATTTAGAAGATGAGGAAAAAAAGCACCGATTCGGAGTACCTAAATTAGCAATAGCAGTAACATAAGAAGATGCAAGTTTTAGGGATTCTTGATACTTGGAACACTTAGCAACTTCATCTTGAAAGATATGAACTGATGGTGTTGAAGAATCAAAAGTATATGCAAGGTGGGCTGAAGAAGCTTTCTGATTTTTATATTGAAGCTTCCGACATTCATGCTTCATAGGGCCTGGTTTTCGACAATAATGACACACATAGTTAAGTGGTCGTGCTTCAAAGCCTGGTGGTCCACCTTCTCGATGGAATGATCGTTAAGGCTCATAGACATGTTGACTCACAAAAACACTATTGGATTGACTTGATGGAGGACCTTCTGTGCAGAGTACCCGACTAAAAACTTCATGTAAAGAGAAGAGCTCAGGACCAAAGAGGACTTGTGACTTAGCAGTTTCAACGTCAGAGGAAAGACCAGCTAAGAAACTCATAATAGACATTTGCTCACATTGGTGTTGTTAACCTTTACATCAGGGCTAAAAGACAACAACACATTGAGCTCTTCATAAGTCTTATTAAAAGACATGAAATAAGTCGTTAGAGACTGATCTTGTTTGTCAGCTCGATAGAATGCTTTACAGACCTTGTACATACGGGTTAGATTCCCTTTACCAGAATATAAGAAATCCAAGTAATCCATCAATTCTTTGACAAATTCACAATAATTAACCAAGCTAATTACATCGCTATCAATAGAGTTGCGAATTTGTAGAAAGAAACGAGCATCTAATCAAAGCCATATGAGTTTCGAATCATCTTTAGGAGGATCATTAGTTAAATGATCATCTTTATCAATACTCCAGAGATAAAGGCGAACGATTTTGCTCTAATCCATATAATTAGAACCATTTAATTTATAGTCTGTAATTTTAGACATTATAGGCGCCATATCCACCGCAGGCTTAGCATCCATAATTCACCAAGGCAAAAGGCAAGACAAATGGCACAGTTGACCACGAATAAAACACAACGACTAAGGGCACAGCTAACAGAATGTCGATGTTAACAGCTAACACAACCAGCGACTGAGGGCACAGCTAACAGCGATTGAGCCAAGGTTGAGGTTGAAGTGTACGTTGTCAAGGACATTGATGCTAGTGGAAGTGGAACTCGAAGTCGTATGCGACTAAGGCATTGAAGGCGTTGATGATGGACAAAAACGAAGTCGTTGTCGGGGACAGATGAGGTCATCATAGTTTGTGGATGGCCGCAACGCGAGCAGAGTGTTGTGGACACCACGATGCAGGCAAGACGAAGGCGACGCAGAGACGAAGGGGACGATGGTATCGTTGGACAAAGTCATCGTCATCAACGTCAAAGATATCGAAGACAACTTAGTTTGGTAGAGTCGTCGAGGTGTGCGTCACGGTCAGCGCTTCGAACAAGGATGTCGACTTCGAGCAAGAATGTCAACTTCAAACAGGGACGTCATTGAAGATGTTGTTGACGGCTTCGAACAGGAACATCGTTTTAGAATGACGTTGAAGAACAAAGACTCGATGACTTGGACGAAGATGTCAACTATTGGACAAAACGTCCTGTTGGACGAACTTTGCTCTGATATCATGATACAAAACAAATATTTGATATATTGAATACGATGTATGAATACAAATTTATACAGAAGAAAGAAACCTATTGATGAAAAGATATAATTAGGATATCAATCATAATCAATCTCAATTATATCGTATCCCTAATTCTTATAAATTACTAATTACAGAATATTACAATCCCACTAAATATTCTATTATAATTTAATAATAGTAAGCAAGCTTGCTGATCAATTATACCAACTAAATAAGAATATTTCCAAAATTTAACACCACTGACAAGTTCTCCTAAGATGCGGGCAACTTCAACTGGATGAATGATGAAGGGCTCTCCGCTGCGTCTTTTTTGACCATCATGTGCCTCAAAAGCTAGCTGCAGCAACCAAAACATCATTAAAAAGTAAGCAAGGGCTGAAAACAACAGTTTTGGTGTTGTGGTGTGTTGGGTGGGGGGGGGGGGGGGGGCGTGTACTACCTTAAGAGCTGCAGAAACAAACTCCAGTTTCTTAGGCTGCAGGTATGAAATTGTGGGCTTTAGATCCTGAGATACAAAGCAAAATTGAAAAAAATAAAAACTAAAAGAGGTTAAGCCACTAAATAGAATGAAGTGTAAAATGTTAGAATGGTGGAATCTAAATAAGACAATCGTACCTTCCACAAACTTTCTGGAGAAACCTCATCAAAGGTATCTGAAGATGAGAATGAAGCACAACCCAAGTTCCATCTTGTATGAGCCATCTTAACCATTCTTGACCTACATATATCATTGAAAGCTTCTGTGGAATACCAGCCTCTCCCATCAGGAGCTTGCCATCTCTGGCAGAAGCAAATGAATTAATGGCTGCCCATATTAAGCATAAACAAATATTTGGAACAAATTTATTAAGCAAAAGATTGACGAATTATTATATGATCGGTCAAGGCCATGCATTCAATTGAAAAACTAGGACTCTTCAAAAACTTAAAACTAAAACAGCATGTTGATTGTTGTTTGGAGATAGCTCTCATGATTAGATTTAACAGTAATATCATATTTTCCAGCACCGTATCTTGTATTTGGGTATAAAAGGGGGTAAAAATATTGTCAATTACTATGTATTAAACAAACATTCATACAAAGTAAAAACTTTAACTCCACACATGTAAAGCATGTGTGAAGCACCGACAAAGACAGGATATAAGTGGACAATACGTGGACATGGGAATTCAGTATTATCATGTAAACAGGGACACGTGTGCAATGACACAGCTATAAATGAAAATATTGTTAGATTATTTTATATGTTTAAATAATCTTAAAGTGACCCATGTAACTAAAAGGAACTGTAATTAATAGATTGCATGTACTTAAAAGAAATAGTTCTAAATAAATGAAAACTTAGTATGGTTATTGGGTTTAACAGATATTGAAACAAGGTTATATATATATACATATATCTCTTTCCTTTTCACTTCAATCAAGGTTAACACAATTAGACTTTGTGACGGCCATTCTTCTCCACTAAAAAACACAAGAAAGGAAAACAAAAAGAGACTCGCCAAAATAGAATTAGAGAATTCATAGCCATTGAGTAATTAAAAGTGAGAGTATTCAACATATCTTGCATAGGGGTTGGGCTGTTGCAATTATATTTATTTATATATTTATATTTTGTTTGATATTTTAATTATATCTCATTAAAAACTTATATAAGTAAATATTTATTTTATAGAAAGCTTGTTAGTCACTAAAGTAACATTACTTATTAAAATTTAGCCATTTATTTATTCGTTTTAATTGCTCGTATAAGTCTAATGCAATTAAATAACGGACAATTGAATTTATCAATTATAACACTAAGAGGAGACCAAAGGTAGATTATTGCTTATAATAATCAATAATATAATAAGAGATTAATGATGATGTAATAGAAACCCAAGCGAAAGAGTATGAAATATAAAACAAAACAAAATAATCTGTCTGCAGCTCAAGAGACAGTCGTCGTCTCTCCTACTACAATAATCTTCTAATTGAATTTTTCCCAAAATCAAGTCTATCCTCACTCACACCCTAATCCAATTCCCCAAATTCAAATTCAAACTCAATAAATAGACAACCCAAACAAAAACCCACAAATTCAAATTCAAACACAATAAATAGACAACCCAAATAAAAACTCTCAAATTCAAATTCAAAACAATAAAAAGACACCTTGTCCACAAGGTAGAACGAAAGGAACTGCCCGTCATTCACATCAAGCAGTTTCATGTTGTTTCATAGCTGGGTAAATCTTTACACCAAATCAGCACCTCCATCATGCCTAGTGGGCCCATCAACCTTGGGTGCTCGCCTTCCAAAGAAGCAGGCTCCAGCACAATCTCCATATCCTCAGTCAATGTAGGCGGCAACAATGGGGAGAGTGGATGGTCGCCAATAACCCAACAAAGCTAGGACACATGTAACACAAGTGAATCGTTGAGGAAGATGGCAACTACAAGCGAGACGCCTCTTCACCAATCCACTCAATAATTGCATACAACCCAAAATAGCGAGGGGACAGTTTCTCATTCCGCCGTCACGCCACAGTCTGTTGACAATACATCCGTAGCTTCAAGTACACCCAATCCCTAACTACAAAATGGACATCCCTCCGATGCCCATCAATTTGCTTCTTCATAATCTGTCGAGCACGCGATAAGTGTCGCTTCAACTCAACCAAGATACAATCTCTATCCATCAAGTGCTCATCTACTAGCGTCACTGGAATCTTCGAATGCCCATAATGTACAAGATGCAAGGGGTCCCACCCATACAGGATCTTGAAAGGAATAATTTTTGAAGCAGAATGGTACGAAGTATTATACCAATACTCTGCCCATGCCAACCACTGGCCCATTGCTTAGGAGCATCGAACACAAAACAACATAGGTAGGTCTCCACGCTGCGGTTGACATACAATTGGTGTTCACATAATCCCTCCAATATCAATTCCAAATGCCTCACATGTTTCCCCAAGGAACGGCTATAGACAAGGATGTCATCAAAGAAAACCAAGACGAACTTACACAAGTACGGCTAAAGACCTTATTCATCAAGGATTAAGAGGTAGCTAGAGCAGTAGTAAGGTCAAACGGCATGACCAAGAATTCATAATGTCCTTCATGAGTCTGACACGCATTTTTAGCCACATCCTTCGACTGCATTCAAATCTGATGATATCTTGATTTCAAGTCAAGTTTAGTAAACAATGTCACGCCATGCAACTCATCCAATAACTCATCAATCACCGAAATCGAAAATTTATCTAACAGTGTCATCTTATTCAAGGCATGATAATCAATACAAAGACGCCAAATGCCATTTTTTTACTAATAAAATTAAACTTGAAAATGGATTCACACTTGATTGTATAATTTCCCTCCAACATGTCCATGACTAATTGCTCAATCTCATCCTTTTGTATATGGAGGTAACAGTACAGGCGGACACTCACGGAAGAGGCTTCATCTTTAAGCACGATCGTGTTTTTGTGATCTTGCCATGGGGGTAAACAAAAACCCCCCTCAAAATGGTGTAACAATTGTTGAACCGGTCCTGGGATCACAACATATGACTGGGCGTCCCTTCGAGAATGCTCAACTCCACCAAGAATCCTGCCCCTATATCCTAAATCGCCTCTGTCATAGTCTTGAGTGATACCAAAGTAGTGCTTAAACTTGGATCTCCTTGTAAAATTACAGCCCGTTCGGGCCATTGAAACCATACTAGTGCCTTACCTTCCACGCAAACACCTGTTGCAGCCAATCTTTCCCTGTCTGAGAAGCCATTACGGGTGAAATAGCGTTCCACCCGATACAACCATTTATGCACATTCGCCCCTTCAAATATGGGCTTTTTTAATTTGTGAATCCTAAAATCTGATCCTCATTGAGGAAGCTCGTACCAATTTCATGCCGTAGAGGCCCTGCCCCCATTTCAACCTTCTCTCCTTTCCCGATTCCCAAAATTGCCAACCCAAGAGTCATTCCCCACATCAAGCCCTTGCTCTTAAGGTCAGGCGCCAAAGTGGGTCATACCCTTCTACCCCACGCCTCCTTCCTCCTAGCGAGTTCGCTCTCCTCTCCTCTGCCAAGGCCAAGCTCCCTCCTAGGGAGTGTTGTAGCCCCGTGCCAGACTTACCCCAACCTTAGCGCCTCCCTAAATGGTGTTGTCCATCCACCACCATTATATTCTAACCGTTGTCCTGGCTACCCAAGGTCTGATCCTCAGGCCAAGCTCATTGTGCTTCCTTCAGCCACCGCACACCCCACGACGGGTCGACCTCCCCAGGTCCATAGCTAGGACCACCTTCGCTAGCCATGAACTCCTCTGCCCCATGATGGCCAACCGTGCTCCCTCCACACCAGGGCTATCCTATGGCTTGCGTGCCCCATGCCAATGCCAGGTAGCCGCCACTAGAGATAGGTCATCCGTCCAACAGTCCATAGCCATCAACACCACTGTGTTCAGCCCCAATCCAACCGCCTCTATTGCTACCTTCTCACATAACGCCTGAGAAGACAACCCTATGATGAGGTCCCTTGGTGCCTTCTTCATGGGTTCTCGATCCGCTCATATCAACCATGTCAGGCCGCACACGCATTTCCTTCCCAGCCTCATCGCCCTCTACTGTCTCATCAGGGAGCTCATTGACCACCCCTCCTTTGGCCGATGAAATGGCTGAAGAGTTTTGTTTGAGCCCTATCAATTTGTGCAACATAGCCTCCAAGGTGGAGAACTGTTTCTTGGTGGCTTCAAATCACTTGTCAATGACGGCCTTGATGGAACCAATCTTTGCCTTCAATTTTTCTTCCAGGATTTCAACTTTATTCGCAGCCATCAGTCAAAAAATCACGCTTTGATACCAATTTGATAGGAACCTAACTAAATTCGAAATATAAAACAAAACAAAATAGCTAGTCTGCAGTTTGAGAGGCAGCCGTCTCTCCAACTATAATAATCGTCTAATTAGATTTTTCCCAAAATCAAGTCTATCCTCACACCCTGATACCTTATTTAAAGTCAATTCTCCAAATTCAAATTCAAACTCAAACTCAATAAATAGACAAAGATTTCGACTTTCTTCGCAGCCATCAATCCAAAGATCACGCGTTGATACCAATTTGATAGGAACCTAAGCAAAAGAATAAATTTATTGGTAGATGAAATATAAAATAAAACAGAATAGCTGATTTACTCATCATCTTAATTGTTCCATCACCTTTTTTTTCTTATCATTGCTTATTTCAGGATCTTAAGACGTAGAAGATTATTGGTAAAGGACATAAATCTAAGAGCCTCTACACTCTTAATACTCTACTCACTCTGTTTATTGTTTGCTCTAGTGTTACATCTTCTCAAGGAACATTATAAATTGGGTCATCCATCACTTTCCGTGCTTAAGAAGCTTTATCTACAATTTAGTTATGTGTCTTCTTTAAATTATGAGTCATGTCAATATGTCAAACATCATCGTCTTAATTCCAATCTAAGAATCAATAAACATGCTAGTGTTCCTTTCGAATTAGTTCATTCAATGCTTGAGATCCTTGTCCTATTATGTCTAAACCTGAATTTAAATATTTTCTTACCTTTGTAGATAATTATTCTCGTATCACTTGGTTATATTTAATGAAAAATCACTCTAAACTGTTTTCTATCTTTTGTTCTTTTTGTGCTGAAATCAAAACTCAATTTAATGTTTTCATTCGTCGTTTACACGGTAATAATGCAAAAGAGTATACACAAATATTATTTCAAAATTTTATGGCTCAAAATGGCATACTTCATGAAACTTCTTGTGTCGATACTCCATCTCAAAATGATGGTATAGTTGAACGAAAAAATAGACATTTTTTTGAAACTGCTTGTGCCCTTTTATTTCAAATGAATGTTCTAAAATCCTTTTAAGCTGACAAAATTTCTATCGCATATTTTTTAATTAATCATATGCCCTCATTTATTCTTCATAGTGAGATCCCTTGTAAAACCCTCTTTCCCCACAAGTCCATGTTTCCAATTAACCCTAGAATATTTGATAGCACTTACTTTATTTGTGATGTTCGCCCACATGTCATTAAATTATATCCTTCCTTGAAATGTGTTTTCCTTGGATATCCTAGCCTTCAAAAAGGGTATCGATGTTATTGTCCTAGTCTTAATAAATATCTTATTTGTATTTATGTTATTTTCATGGAAGACACACCCTCTTTTTTGTCTTCTCCTCCTCTCACACATCAGAGGGAGAATGATGATGATTTATTGGTATATTCTATCACACCTTCTACAGCTGTCACAAGCTCAGTTCCTCCTACCACTCACAAGTATCCTATTATTGAAGTGTACTCCAAGTGCAAACCTCTTGATTCATGTTCGGTACCTACTTCTTAGCCCTCAGATCCCGTCCCAAGTAATGATCTTCTATTGCATTATGAAAAGGTAAACGAAGTTGCATTTTTTTATGTTGTCTTTTGTCTCTTGATTCTACCAGTGCGTCCAAAACTGTTCATGAAGCCCTCTCTTATTCTAGTAGGCGCCAAGCAATATTCGATGAAATGCAAACTTTAGATGAAAATGGTACTTGGGACTTGGTTAATTTACCTTCAGGGAAACAAGCTATTAGCTGTAAGTGGGTGTTCACAGTTAAGGTTAATCCCAATGGGTCTGTTGCTCGCTTAAAGGTCCGTCTCGTTGCTAAGGGTTATGCCCAAACATATGGTGTGGACTATTCTAATACTTTTTCTCTTGATGCCAAATTAACCTCTCTTCGCTTGTTTATTTTTATAGTCATTACTCACCATTGGCATTTGCATCAATTGGATATTAAAAATGTCCTTCTTCATGGTGATCTCCATGAAGAGGTGTATATGGAGTAACCTTTAGATTTTGTTGCTAAGGGGAGTTTAGGTGTGTTTATGTCTTCGGAAATCTTTATATGGTTAGAAACAGAGTCCTCGTGCATGATTTGGCAAATTTAGTCAGGCTATTGAAACATGGGATGTCATTTGACGACCCTGAGAGATATCAAAAGTTAGTTGGAAAGTTAAATTATCTTACCGTCACTCGTCCAGATATTACTTATTCTGTTAGTGGTGTTATTCGATTCATGTCATCCCCAACAGTTGATTATTGGACAACACTAGAGCAGATTTTGTGTTACTTAAAAGACGCACCTAGATGTGGTCTCTTATACACAAATCATGGACACACTCAAATTAAATGTTTCTCATATGCAGTTTGGGCAGGTTACCCGGTGAATACAAGATCTATAATAGGTAATTGTGTCTTTATTGAAGAAAATTTGATCTCATGGAAGAATAAGAAACAAAATTTTGTGTCACAGTCCAGTACTGAGTCGGAATATAGGGTTATGACACAATCTGCGAGTAAGATAATGTAAATCTTTCATCTCTTAGAAGAAATTGGTCTTAAAACTTCAGTACTAACTAAATTGTGGTGTGATAATCAAGTTGCACTTTATATTGCCTCAAATCTTGTAAGAACTAAGCATATTAAAAATGATTATCATTTTATCCACGAAAAAATTCAACTTTGATTAATTTACATAAGATATGTGAAGACTGAAGAATAATTAGGTAATATATTCACTAAAGCTCAAAAGAAGGTTTGAGTTGCTTATCTTTATAATAAGCTGGCTTGATTAACATCTATGCTCTAATTTAAGAGAGAGAGTTACTATAATAGCAGTAATTAGTAAAGTAATTAATGAGATATTATTATTAATTAGGATTGATATACTAATATCTACATTATCGTAGATAATTTCTTCTTGTATATATATCTAGCCATGTAATGTACGAAGTAATCAATAATAATATTTTCTCATATTTGTATCACTTTTAGCGCTTCGTCTTCTCTCTTCTTCTCCCTTCTTCTTCTTCTCTTTTCTATTGCCGCAAGCTGTAACCGATTACACTCATTTTTTTTTTGTCTGCTCTCTATTGTCATAGCTTGTATGGTTTTTTTTCTAGTGAACAATTAATATAGTCTTTTTTTACTGGATAAAAATAACCCTCTAATTTTTATCTACTAGGCTCTCCCACACGATTAATATGTATTCTAATTATTATTAGGAAATTGGTGCTCTCTGCCCTCCTATGAAATAATATGTATATTATTATTTAAGAAATTAAAATGTAATATATAACTTTTTTTGTGATTAATGTAATATATCATACATGTATGAGATAACGTGTATGCTTTCTAGTAGATGAGAATCTAAAATGTCTCTTTTTCGTAGGCTATTAAACATCTATAATCCATGAATTTTGAAGATTCAAAAAGGGACCCTCATTGGAAGTATGCAACACAAGTCCCTATCAACAAAAATACATTCACTTGCAATTTTTTCCAAGGTAACAGATAGAGGTATTTATCAGGCTAAGCAACATATAACTGGCATGCAAAGAAATGCAAAGGCATGTCTCAAATGTCCAAATCATGTGAAAACGTAATAAGAGAGTACATGACCAACAAAGAGGTTAAAAAAAAAAAGACCAAATGAATATGTTGTCCGACTTTAATGATACTTGACTTTGGTGAGGATGAAGATAAAGAAGATGTGCAAAAAATTCATCAATGGGGTAAAAGTATTGTAAGCTCAAGAGGAAGTAACAAATCAGTCTAATCCAAATTTAAAAAACCAAGGCAAAAGGAACCAATAGACACTAAGTTGGTTATAAAGGGGAGAAAGAATATAAAGGCAAACAAACAACAATCGATGAGAATTATAAGAAATAAGCAAGGGTCAAAGCATGCCTTCACATTGCAAGGTGGATGTATAATGCTAGGATAGCATTTAATGCAGTCAATTAGGATAGTTTTAGGGTGGTAGTTGAATCCATTGGCCAATATGAAATATGAATGAAGTCACCTAGTTACCATGAGGTGAGGGTTTCTCTATTGAAGAAAGAGTTAAATAATATAAATAATATGTCGAAAAGTCATAAAGATGAATGCACAAAAAATGAATGTTCTATCATGTCTCATGGTTGAAAAGACAAACGTAAAATTACTTAGATAAAGTTTTTAGTGAACTGTCCCAAAGAAACATGTTTATTGAGTCCATTGATGCTTCTGATTATTGCAAGATTAGGAAAGAGTGTTTGAATTGTTTGATTCTTTTATGAAGCAAATTGGGGAAGTTAATGTTGTTTAAGTCATAACATATAGCGTTTGAAATTATTTTTTTTATAAGTAGGAAAATTTATTAATATGAGAAGAACACATACAAGTCGTGTGCGCTAAAAGAGCATACAACAACAAACTCAAAAAGTGCACTCGTGAACAACATCAAAAATAGACAATAGAAACAACATGCCCGAAGCAAAAAGTCATTCGACATTCCCTCAAATCCCGAAAAAAAAGGGTGAGCTCAGACAGAGAACGCTTGCTGTCGTCAAACACACGAGCATTCCACTCATGCTAGATACACCATAGAGGACAATGAGGGACAGCTCTCCACACCACCGAACGGCATCTCACACTCCTGAGCCAGCACTCAAACAACCCACGAAAGAACAACAGCATCACCCAAAGAAGGTCAAACAAACCCATAATCACGTTACATAGCTCCCGAACATACGAACAGTGTAGAAATAGATGATCCACGGACTCCGCCGAAGCCATACACATAAAACACCAACTAACAAGAATAAAACCCTGGCGGCATAGGTTATCAATAGTAAGGATCCGATCGAGCACTGATGTCCAAGCAAAAATTAGTTTAAAATATGTGATGGCAAGTAATCATTGAATTTAAAATTAGTTTTACTGTATTTTTACTTTCATCATGAATTCTAATATGAAACATATAACAGGAAGATTGTTGGAAGCAAAGCGCCAATATTTATATTGATCATCATGTGTTGTTCATTGCATAAATTTAATGTCAGAAGACACTGGAAGATGTCTAACATCAATAGAACATTGAAAAAAACAATAAAAGTGAATACTTATATGTATGGTCGTTTAGGCTTGTTAAACATGATGAGATGTTTCACAAAACAAAAGGACTTCGCCAAGCCTACCATCACCAGATTTGTTACTGCCTTTCTAACACTAGCAAGTATTCATTGCCAAAAAGATAACTTGAGAAATATGTTTACTTCAGAGGGCTGGACAAATTCCAAATGGATAAAGAAGCAAAAGGATAAAAAGGTTGCTCAAATTATTTGGATGTCTTCCTTTTGAAAAACCATTGTCTTCTCCCTTAAGTTGACAACTCCACTTGTTCATGTACTTTGATTGGTTGATGGGGGAGAAAGCCTCCAATGGGATATATTTATGAGGTCATGGATAGAGCATTAGTAGAGGATTCAAAAAGGGTGATAATAAGATTATGGATGCATTTGCTATCATTGATAATAGGCAGAATTGTCAGCTTCATTGTCTTTTACATGTAGCTGGATAATTTTTGAATCCACAATTCTTTTACAGAAATTCATTATGCAGAGGTAATGTCAAGCCTATACAACTGCATCCAAAGATTAATTCCTTCCATTGAAATGCAAGACAAGATTACTGAGGAATGTTGAGGGCCTCTTTGGGCATGACATGCTATTAGACAACAAACAACTAACTCACTCGATAAAGTCACTAAACTTTTATTTAATAACCTTTCACTTTATTGTTTATTAAAAGTTACTAATTATAGTTATAGTAAATGTAAACAACTGAATGGTGATCTTCATTTGGATCTTCAACTCTAAATTCGCAAAAAATTGTCATCAAACTTCTAAGCCTCACTTGCACTGTAGCCGATTGTGATAGAAATTAGAGTGTTTTTGAACATGTATGTGAATGAACTATTGGGTCTAAAAGTTTATTTCATGAAATAATGAATCACTACTACATTCTAATTAGTTGTTATTTATAAATCTTGTAGATCCGCAGCAAGAAGTAGGTTATCACAAAAGCACTTATTTATCAAGCACAAATAAAACTTTGAAGCATCGATACATATTACCCATATCATTGACAGAAATAGATGAATCTTATAGGCAGCAAACCTGAAAATGTGGCTACTTTAGACAATGGACATTGAACCCTAATAAATTCAAGCAATAATACTTTCAGGGAAAAACTCACTGATTTTATAAGATTTATTTTCCCAACTTGTATGCCGGACGCCAACGCTGAACACTGATAGGGATCAGCAGTACTTGCAAGTAGCCCACTCATGACCCTCGGAGCTTTCCATGCACATAACACAATACTGCAGCTTCCCTCCCCTCTCGCAAAATTACATGTATTCAGGCATTCCACAGGAACTATAAACATAGCATTCATTCAATACATTACCAAATGGAGCCCTAGAAATCCTCAGAATGGAAGCAACGCAAAGGAAATGAATTTAAACCAAAAAAAAAAAAAAACGTTTCTGTGCTGACCAAAAAACAAAAACAAAAATAAAAACAAAAAAAAACAAAAAAAAAAAAGGAAACGGAAACTATTTGGTGCAGAAAAAATAAAACTCTGGAAACGGAAGCAAGAAAAAAAATCACGAAAATGATGCTAATTCATGCAACAGCCATAGCAACCTTTTCTATCATTTTCCAGGCAACCAAACAGAGGCTTAGACTCAGTGAGTGAAGCGGTGTGGAACGTGGACATACCGGAGAGTGTGGAAGACGAAGCCATTCCTCCTCTCCTACGAAGCACCGGACAAACACAACCTCATTGAATCAAACCGACCGTTCGAATCAAACACAACGCGTAGATTGGTTCTTGGAAACACAATCAACGCGACTGAGTGAATCGAAAGCTCGGTGACGACGAAAGAGCATAGATTGTGAAGGGATAGAGAGAGAGAGAGGGAGAGAGAGCGCAGGAGACAATCGCCAAGATTATATATGGGTTGTGAACGGAGGATCCGAGGCTGTTTTGGGTTCGGACAAACAGCGTCGGCGAGGCGAGTAGTGGATAGATAATCTAGAGGGAGAGGGAGAGGGAGAGGGAGAGGGGGAGGGAGACCGTGTCGTGCCAACGCCACACAAAGACCGAGTAAAGATATTTTTATTGTACTTTTTCGCTTTAATTTTCTCACCTCCATTTAATATTTTCCAAGTTCAGACTTAAAAGGTGCACTGAAATTCCTCTTTTTGGAGCCTACGACTTGTTGTAAGTGCCGGCATTTTCATACTTTATTTGATAAATATTTTTTTCTAAATAAAACTCAGTAGATAGTTTTAAATAGAGCTGACAAGTGAGTGTACTATTTTGCTGATGTCATTTGTTAGTTCAATTCACATAGTATCATCTCATTCAAAGATATATGTTTATTTTGACAAATAATTATATTTTTTATTAGGCTTAAGAAAAATTATTAAAAATTAATTTTAAAAAAAAACTAGAATGACAACTCCATGGAGGATGAAAAGTGTATCATTGGTTTTCGTTCAAGCCCATTTGAGATAGACTCAACCCAAACTAATTGTGAGAAAACTAGAGTCGTTACCAACTATTTTTATGGTATAGTTGGATATCATATCTACCATTAATAGTTTTCATGTGGTCTACGTTACTATAAAAGGATTCAGAAGTTGGTTATATATATATATAGAAGGATTAGCTGTCACGCCCTCGAATTCCAAGGAACCCAGAACCGAAAACGTGACTTGTCCTTACCCGCACCCAAAGGATCAAGGGATTAGTGACAAGCACCACTAAAGACTACCCATGAAATGATCCTTTCACTACTTTTATGAGTTATCAGCAAGATCTAACACAAACTTGACATATTTCATCAATTTCTATGAAATCCCCAATTCACCTAAGGTTCACTATGATTTTCATAAAAGTACCTCTTAAATGTAAGTTAATCTCATAGAATAGCAAACAAGAAGTGGATAATCAAGAGAACACCTACCTGGATAGTTCTTACAGATCCAATGAGCTTCAATCGCCCCCAAACCACCAAGCTTCCACGCTCTCTCTCTCTCTCTCTATAAAATGCACAAACACAATAGTGTAACGTGAAAGCTCCCTATTTTCTCATTTATTTATATTATTCTCTACCTATTTCTTAGTTAATAGACCTCCAAAATAATACTTGACCTCCCGGGGTTACGAATTTCAAATTGAGCTCAAATACAATCAAAATGCTCGAAATGGCGAGCACTTTACTATCCATATGTTTTCCAACCCAACTCAAACGAAAAGTCAACTAATAAACCCCCTAAAAAGTCAACCAATGAGCTTTTCGGGGCCCCGACTTAAAATCGGGCCCAAGTACTATTAAAATGCTCACATTGACGAACATATTATTATCCAAATGTTTTCAGCAGCTGAGAATAGCTATTTTCAGTCCTACACAAGAGATGAGTCTTTACATTAGCACTCGTACAATGCTCTTTCGGTATATATCTTAGAAGATAAGGTTTATAATTTGTTTTATCCACTTGCTTAAATATAAGACAAAGTTAAATTTTTCTAAGGGCCTACGACTTCTTATTTTTCTAAGTTATTTGTCAAAGTTGAAATTAAATCCAATTTATCTTAAGCCTCTAAATGGATCCTAAGGTTATTATCTTAAGTCATTTATGTATTTTATAAATTCTTTATTGAAATTAAAAATTAAAGTCAAGTTATTTCCTAAAAAGCTAAAAGTGAATCCTAATAAAATTGATCTTGAGGGATAAAACTCTTTTTTGTTTGCCAGAAAAATCTAAAGGAGTGATCTTAAAAATTAAAAACGTATCTTTTTTTTAAAAACATTTTTTAAGGAAACATTTTTGTTGTTTTTTTTTTGGAAAGCTTTTCTTTTCTATTTATTTCCCTTTTTGTTGAAGGAAAACACTTAGGGGAACAAAATTCTATTTCCCTTTTTATTTCCCTTTTTTAAGTGAACATAATTTAAAATATTATGTATGATTGTGGCATCCAAAAAAAATCTATTTTTTCTTCTTTTATTCTCTTCTCTTTATGTTTTTCCCACTCTTAACTATTACATGTTACAACTTTAACGTAACTGAAACAAAATGAAAAAACAAACAAACAATTACATATGTAATAAACTAAAACAAATAAGGAAAAAAATTAAAATAACTACATCAAAGAAACAAGACTAAAGTGAAATTTAAAAAAGGTAATAAAACCTACTTTGGTAGTGGCAATGTCAACTTGAAGAGTAAGACACCAAAAAATGCTATTCGGAACTGCAAATCAACATTTTTTGTTTTTTTTTGGTGGGAATTTGGAATAAGGAATTGGAATAATGAAATTTTGGGCGTGAGGTGGGAGAGAGAGAGAGCCTAGTTGAGAAAAAAAGAAAAGAAAAGCCGTGAGAGCTGAAAAAACAGGTGCAACAGGAGCTGAAAGAGAATAATAATGGCGACAAGTTTTAACTTTTTTTTCATTAGTGGGTTTATGTCTTTTTCGCGTGGAGAAAAGGCTTGCTTTTTAAAGAGGCTGGGTGTATCTCATTAATTGCTACATTTTATTGCTTCATTGCTACTTTTTAATTTATTACTAAAATTCTGCCATGTGTCAGGTGGACTAACGATTATGTAACTTTTTATTGGATCAAACTAATAATTTGGAAAATGCAGATGATACCTTATGCAATTTGAATTGAGATCTTTGTGTTTCATATCCTAACATGTTGCAGAAAATAAGTCAAATTATCAAATTGAGAATCACCAGAGAAAGATACAGAGAGACACTTGAGCAATTATTTACGAGTTTTTCAAATTATACAACTAAGGATAGGATACAAAATCTTGATCCAAATCAACGTGAACATTGACAAATGTCTTGGTAAAAAACTGAGAAGTCGGTAAATTCAATGACCTGGAATAAGACAAAGATTCGCTCGGTATAAGAAACGAACACATGGAATAAAAAGTCTTGATGCGGAGTAATGTTATCCCCCAACTCAGGAGACTAGGAATTGGGCACGTGACTACCCCTACCTGCACTCGAGGGCAAGGAGTTGGTGAATAGCACCGAAAGGGGCACACCACGGGTGCTGCCCAAATGCACTTGTACAATCATACAACAAGAGTATTCCTGTACACTCTAAAAACCATATAATTGGATAAAATATCAAATAAAATATCATCATAGTATAGTAAACATATCATGAGAACCAGTAAAATAACCACGAATCTATGTCCGAGAAAAAAATACAGTAATAATACAAAACAATCAAAATGGACATAGTCTCATACATCAACGAGATTTGGTTTGGTCAATATACTCGATTACAAACCCTGTGGCTACCTCCTATCTGAACTTGAAAGTCAAGATAACAACATAGGATGAGCACAAAGGCTCAGTAGGTGTCCTATAACACACTACCCATGTATACATGTGCTAATGAATACATAACCACACAACAATATACTATGCAATACTAATGAAAGCATAACCGCACAAGGTACACACAATCAAGTCACATAAATAGTTCACAACTCAGCTAATCAGCACAAGGCAAGGCTCTTACAGCCTGCCCACCACAGTAGGAACATAGCATGAAAAGCAGCCACCTGTGGGACCTTCCACTTTCTACTAGGCATATAGGGGACCTCGGCTCCTAGCCAGCCCTATATGGACCTCGGTTAACTAGCCAATCAAATCAATAAATCAACACAAGTGTGGCACCTATGGAGTATGACATTAGGGTTTCACCACACTCCCTCTGTAACATGGGCCAATCTCCATAAATTTATCATTATGTCTTGACTAAGGGAGAGGATTTTTGTAGAAGTTAACCTAATTTTTGGGGATTTTTCTGAGAGGTCCAACTCCACTTTCTAAGTAGTCATCTCTAACCAAAATCTAAATTTTTCTGAGATTGTTTACTAAATTCCAATTTTCACATTTTAAAGAAGTGAAAATTTAATTTTCTAATATTTTTCTTTGAAGCCAAAAGTGGGGTATGTCTTTATTTACATTGTAACTTAAGGTACTTAAATATGGAAATATACGTAAAGGTTTACAATATAAATAGTCCTTCAAAACTGTACTTCGAAGCTTCCTAGAAACTCTGCTTTGAAGCTCGAAGCTCGGCCTCGAAGGTCCTAACCCGAAGCACTGACTCAAAGTTGCTCTAACTCGAAGTTGCTGACTTGAAACTGCTGACTCGAAGCTCTGGGCTCGAAGATACTCAAACAACCTTCGAACCAAACCTTCGACCCTTCGACCCTTAACACTTAACGCATCACTAACCTAATAGTTCGTCAAGGGTATTATTCGTCATTTTTTAGCCTATTTCTCTTCTGAAATCAACCCAACGACCACTCAAATGCTCACAAACATACTTTTACTCAACAAACTACAATATACACCTCAAAAGCATCCTAAACACTTCTAAATCGCATGGTAACAACAGTAATACACATATATATTTACAAATTATATTCATCTAGATTTAAATACAAATTTCCATGGTTACCCTTACAACCCTTATAAAATACACAGTTATAAAACCCTTAGATCACATAAACACATACCTAAAAACGATACATATTAGATTTTAACCACATATTATATACTAAACCATCAGATTCAATCCAAAATGAATTTCCCCCAAACCTAGGGTTCATGCTAAATCTCATAAATCATGCCAAAGTCATGTATATCAAGAACATAACTAAATTAGAAATTTCAGGAACACCTACATTGTAAGGATTCACTAATGAATCAACCCCAAAACCCAAGCTCTAAGCTCCGATTTGGCAAGCTCCACTTTCAAACTCTCTCTACGCTCTTTCTCTTTTTCACCAAAGCCGTAAAATGCAAAATGACAACCCGCTGGGAGTCTCTCCCTCTTTCTCTTATATTTATATTTTTTTACTAATTCTTTAATTAATAAACATCTAAAATTACACAATAAGCCTTCTGGGGTCCCGAACTCCAAATTAGACCAAACTATAACCAAAACACTCACATTGTCGAGCATGATACCAAAATTATATCTTCATTACCAAATAAAGATTATCTCATAAATCAACCGAAACACAGGTCTCTACAAGTAAGCATCCGAGTTTTGTAATAACATGGAGTAAGCAAACAAAGACTCAAAATAAACTTTCATCATCTGGAAGAAGAAGTCATTATATGGAGTAAGCATCTGAGTCTTTTAATAATACGAAATAAGCAAATAAATACTCGGTATAAGCTTTCATCATTCAAAATAAGAAATCATGATGCGAAATAAGCATTCGAGTCACATAGTCTCGGAATAAACCTTCATGCTCTGGAATAAGAAAGTGATGCTCCGAATCAAGCTCACATGCTCGGATTTGTTCATTAAAGCTCAAAGATGCTCATTTTATCCCAATATAAGAAAAGGCACTCTTATTAAAGACCTCATTAAAGCTTAAAGACGCTCGTTTTGTCCCGATATAAGAAAAAGCACTCTTATTAAAGACCTCAACGATTTCTTATACCTGAATCACTAAAATGTGTCAACATGCTTCTCGATAAGAGTTAGAACCATACAAACAAAGTTAATGCGTTATACATTTCCAACTACATCAAGACAAGCACTTGCCACGTACCAAGAAAGAGACAATTACCACTTTGAATTTTGAAGGAAAAGATCATCAATGCAGCTCACCATTCTAGGAAAATCATCAAAGTTCCAAGAAGTCAGACTAATGGCCATATGTATAAATAGACTGTAAAGACCTATGTTTGGGTTGCTTTATGAGATAGTTTTGATTTTGATTTGGTAATGAAGATATCATTTTGGTATCGTGCTTGGCGATATAAGCGTTTTGGCTGTAGTTGGGTCCAATTTGAAGCTCGGGACCTTGGAATGCTATTTATGTAATCGGGACCTTAGAAGGCTATTTATGTAATTTTGGGTGTTTATTGATATTAATTAAAAAAATTAGAAGCAAATATAAATAGGGGGAGAGAGAGATAATCTCTCAACGTGTGGTCATTAGTGGTATATGACTTTGGTGAAAGAGAGAGAAAAAGTGAAGAGAGTTTGAAGCTTGGAGTTTGGAGCTTGAATTTTGGGGTCGGTTTAGCCGTGAATCTTTCTAAGGTAGGTGTTCATGTACTTCTTATCTTGCTTATATTCTTGATATGCATGAATTTGTACTATAATATGAAAGTTAGCATGAACTTTGGGTTTGGGGGAAATCCAATTCTTGGTCGGATCTGGTGGTTTAACATAAGATTTATGGTTAAGAGTATATATAGAGTTGTGGTTATATGATTTGGGGGTTTTATAACCCTGTATGGTATGAGGGCTGAGAAGTCAACCATGGAACTCTAGCTTTAGATCTATATGGATCTAATCGGAAAGTTTATGTGTATGTCCGTTGTCACTGTGCAGTTTAGATGCGTTTAGGACGCGTTCTGTGGTGTGAAAATTATAGCTAGTGGAATAGATAGTGGGTTTGTGAACGTCCGGGCGTCACTGGTTGATTACATACGAATAATAGGCTATAACGGTGATGAATAGTAGTACCTTGGTGCGTATTGGGTCAAGGGTCAAATGATCAAAGTGTCGGCAGGTCAAAGGTAGGATCGTTCAGATTATTTATTTCATATTAGCGAGTCCTTCCGTATTATTGAGTCTTTACTTTGTATCTGTCACGCCCCCAAATTCCAGGGAACCCAGAACCAGGAACATGACTTCCCCTTGCTTGCACCCGAAAGGTCAAGGGGTTGGTGACTAGCACCAATAGAGACTACACCGCGAGTGTTGTCTCAATCATGCAACCATGTACAGTCATACATCAAGGGTAATCCTGTACTTTCCCGTATATCATCATGTATACAATAAGTCAAACGGTCATACAAACATCACATCACAAACAGTATGCAAATACAACTGTCCACGGACCCATGTCTGGGATATCACACAAAACAATACAGAATACAATACTGTATCATATATCAGAGTAGTGGGCACGTCTTCCTGGAAGAAAGTCCTCCACTAATCTCGGGTCACACCTGAAAAGGAGAAATAACAAGTAGGGGTGAGCGACAAGCTCAGTAGGTGACCCTAATACTCCACATCATGCAAACATACAAGTATATACTACATGCTTTATGTACTCGTGCACTGTGTAGTGTGCACAATCATCAGGACTCAGCTTGCCCACACAGGAGAGCTTGTCCACGATCCTCCACTAGCTCAACGGCTCAACACAGGCCTTAGCCTCACGGTGAGAACCCAACAAGTCATAGAGCCCAAGCCTCAATTCCTCAAACCAACATACCAACTCCAATATGGCATTAAGGTTCACCATACTCCCTTTATAACCGAAGCCAGTTTTCACAAATCAGTCATCATTCCTTGATCAAGGAAGGAGATACTCATAGAAGTTGTTTTCTTGAAATAAAAAGTCTCAACATTGGGTTTCCATATCATAACTAAGATAATCTAATTTTTGGGGATTTTTCTAAGATGTCTAACCCCACTTTCCAAAAATTCACTTCTACGAAAAACTGGATTTTTTCGAGATTTTACACTAAATCCAATTTTCACATTTTGAAGGAGTGGAAATTTAATTTTCTAGTAATTTTCTTTGAATCCTAAAGGGGGGTATTTCGCTATTTACATTGTAACTTAAGTATATTTAAATGTAGAAAGACTTAAAGGTTACAATGTACATAGTCCAGTCCAGTGCAGTGTAGTTGCACTGCTGCGGATTGAAGATGCGGATGAAGCTGCAGATTGATGCTATGGAAACACTATTACGGAGCGATGTTGCGGATCACTGCTGCGGAAACACTATTGTGGAGCGATACTGTGGATCACTGCTGTGGAAACATTGTTACGGAGCGATGCTGCGGACTCCGAAGCTGCTGACTACAGCTGCTGACTACGAACTTCGACCCTACAGTTCGCCCAAGGTACTATTCATTATCGTTTTTGCTTGTTCTTTTTTTTGGAATCAACCCAGCAACCCCCAGGCACTCACAAACACACGTTTTACTCAACATACTACAAAATTACATACCCAAACTGATATAAATCAATTCTTATCCACAGATCTTATGATAAACCATTAGATCTAACCCAAAATTGGGTTTCCCCCAAAACTTAGGGTTCATACTCAATGTCATAAATCATGATAAATTTGTGCATATTCAAAAACAGGATCGAGATAAGATGTTCAAGAACACCTACCTGGAAAGATTATTTGCGATCTACGAACTCCAATTGCCCCAAATCACCAAAGGAAGCTCTTCACCTTCTCTCTTTCTCTCTTTCTCTCTCTTGCTCAAACACGCACGCACCAAGCAATTAAAGGGATAAGGCAGTTTCTTAATTATTTATATACTGCTGCCAATAATTGGCCTCCCAACAATAATTGACCTCCCGAGGTCACGAACTCCAAATTGAGCCCAATTACTGTCAAAATGCTCGAAATGACGAGCACAACACTATTCAGATATTATCATACTCAAATGACTGCTCAAATGCAAATTCAACCAATAAACCCCGAGAATGTCAATAATCGGGCCACTCGGGGCCCCGACCCAGAATCGGGCCCAAGTACTGTCAAAATGCTTACATCGACGATTACACTACCATCCAGATAGTTGCATTCCCATAGAATGACTATCTCTCAACACTACCCAAATACGAGTCTTTATAGTATCATGGAGCTTAGTCTGGATGATTGGATCGCTCGGATCCTTATTCCATACTAGTGTGATAGCTCAGATCCTTATTTCGTGTTAGTGTGATAGCTTAGATCCTTATTTCATG
Organism: Taxillus chinensis; assembly: GCA_023512835.1. Classification (NCBI taxonomy): domain Eukaryota; kingdom Viridiplantae; phylum Streptophyta; class Magnoliopsida; order Santalales; family Loranthaceae; genus Taxillus; species Taxillus chinensis. The sequence goes on along the minus strand of CM042090.1, from coordinate 6,412,672 downwards.
TTAGTGTGATAGCTCGAATCCTTATTCCGTGTTAGTGTGATAGCTCGGATCCTCATTTCCGTGTTAGTGTGATGGTTTGGATCCTTATTCAGGATCATTGAAGGCTTGGATCCTTATTTCGGGTGATGGAAGGCTCGGTATAAGGACCTGATGATCCAGATTTGACCAGATATTCCAAATTTGACCAGATGATCCGGATTTGACCAGGATGTTTCGAATTTGACTAGATTGCTTCGGATTACACTAAGATGTCCCAGATTTGACTTTTAGTTATAAAGGGAATGTTGTGAACCTTAATGCCATACTAATATTGTTGTGTTGGTTTGAGGATCGAGCCTTGGCCTCTGTGACTTGCCAGTGTTCTCACCGTGATACACAAATGGTGATATGTGGTTGACTTGATAGGCTAAGGCCTGGGTTGAGCTGTTGAGCTCGTGATGACAGGTTGTGGCCTGAATGAGCCGATGAGCTCATGGAGCTAAGGTTGAGTGCCCTAAGCTGGGATCCTGTGTGGGCAGGCGGGATCCTGATGTTAGTTTACACGCTGAGTCCTGATGATTGTGCACACTACATGGTGCATGAGTACATTGAGTATATAGTATAGACTTGTATGTTTGCATGATGGGAAATTTTAGGGTCACTTACTAAGCTTGTAGCTCAGTGTCACGCCCCAAACAGCGAGGTGCTGGCAGGCGTCTCCCAAGTGGCGCTGGTGCACGCTATTTGTAGAGGGGAAGAGCGGAAAGCGTAGCTAGTGCGGATGGGATAGGCTCCATGGAAGTTTGTGTTGGAGATCGATAGAGGCCCTTTAGAGTTCAGAAGTACCGACCCGATTAAATGCGGGGAGTACGCCACTAGTCTCGGACTTCATGATGAAGAGGGGACTCGACCATCCCTACACAAACTGGTCGGGAACTGGAGCCATTCTCTTGATGAGCCCAAGGTAGGGCGAAACCAGTCTATGTGTGCCCCGATCGGTATGAGTTACGCGGAGCATCCATCAGGGTGACCGAGTACCGCACAAGTGAAAACCCTAACCCCGTGACAAGTGGTATCAGAGCGATTGTGGCCCGTATCCAAAAGCTCGCTGAAGTACTCTCGCAAGAGATATGCGTGGTCCCTGATCCCAAGTTGGGAGGGAGCCCCTACAGATAGGGGTCGACCAGATGAGGTCTTGCACGCATTGCGTCCACCATGTCATTGGTCGCCGAGCCATGGTGGAGTTCCCGAGGATGGGACAGAGTGCACTGCGGTCGAGGGGAGCGTGCCGCCAAACGATCTTGGTTCCTCCGAACTTGTTGACGCAATGAGGATGTTGCGAAATCAAGTGGGGGAGGATGTTACGCCCCGAACAATGAGGTGCTGGCGGGCGTCTCCCAAGTGGCGCAGGTGCACGCTACTTGCGGAGGGGCAAAGCGGAAAGCGTAGCTAGTGCAGACAGGATAGGCTCCATGGCATTTCATGTTGGAGATCGATAGAGCCCATTCAGAATTCAGACGTACCGACCCAGTTAAATGTGGGGAGTACGCCGCTAGTCTCGGACCTGACAATGAAGAGAGGACTTGGCCATTGTTATTCCCAATGTGAGTTGTTGAGAGTTGGCATAGCTGATTGTGTTGTCATTGTTGTCAACCATAATGGTGTCAGCCACAATCCTTGTTGTCAACCTTAAATGAAGATAAAGGTAGACATCCATTCAAGACCAAACTGCACCATAAGAAAGAGGAGGTTCAGAGAAGCAGATTTTATCTGCACGACTGACAATTCATCCAGCCGTGCACATATAATTGTGAAGCAATCCAGAGATTTTAAGCTCCAAATGGTACCAAATTTTACCCATGGATAGAAGACTTCAAGATCTACAAGTTTGCTTTTGACCTCGAGTCATTTTGAGCTCTGAACAAAAAGTTATGGTCCATATACATATGAACGGCTGACAGTTTCTCTAGCCGTGCACATATAATCATAGGACCGTGCAGACTTTTGGAGCTCTGATTTGTACGAAATTTTACCCATTGATATATAACTTTAAGGTCTACAAGTTTGCTTTTGACTTCGAGTCGTTTTGAGCTCTGTACAGAAAGTTATAGGCCATTTACATCAGCACGGTAAACAGTACACCTAGCCGTGCAGTTATTCTGAGCTCCAAACGGCACCAAATTTTACCAGTAGATAGAGGGCTTAAATATCTACAACTTTGCTTTTGACCACAAGTGAATTCGAGCACTGTAAAAGAAGTTATGGATAATTTACTCACATGAGAAGTGCAAATATAATCATGGGGACGTGCAGACTTTTATAGCTCCAAAATTCACCATATTTTACCAGTAGGTAGAGGACTTCAATATCTACAACTTTACTTTTGACCTCAAGTGAATTTGAGCACTATAGATGGAGTTATGGTCAAAATACCAACATCAGCACATGCAGATCAGAGTTCACCAGATGAATGGCTGAGATTTATCGACTTAGGTGAGCTTGATCCAATGGCTAAGACAATTTCACTTAAATGAGATTGATCCAATGGCTGAGATAAAGTAGAGAAAGAGATCAATGGATGAGGCTTGGCTGCTGCAATTAGGTTAACATCTTATTTGAGCTGGCTAATCCAATGGCTAATCCTATGGTTGGCTAATCCAAGGGCCAGAGTTTGATGAAGGAAGATGTAGGGTTTTTGGATTAAGAAACCAGGGTTGTGGCGGCTGTGTTAGGTGTTGTCATCACCGGATTTCTTCCGGGAGAGATACCGCTTTTGGGGTGCAGTTCCCCCCAACCTTCATCCGAATGGTGATGAAAAATCAGAGTCGCCACCAACCGTTTTTGGGGTGTGGTTGGTCACCTACAAGGAATTTGATCTAAGCTGCTAGGGATGGGCTCGGGAGTTGGTTACGCATGGGGAAGGGCTAACACCCCCATGACGCCCTTTCGGTACCTATCTTAGGAGTTTGGAGATTTCTTAACTTGTTTTAACTGTTTGCTTAAAATGTGACTGGTTTAAAGGTGAGGTAAAATTTACATTCGTCCTACAAGTCTATTTTTATTTTTCTAAATCATTTGTTAAAGTTAAAATTAAATCCAATTTGTCCTAGCAATTTAATTTTTCCTATTTCTGTTTCTAAACTACTTATTTGAAATTGAATAGAATATCTAATTAATCCTATGGTTTAGTTAGCATCTAAGTTATTTAAAGAAGCCTAAGAAAACGATTAATTTCTAAGTTGCACGCTAATGTAAAGGTATGCTAAAAAACCCAAGACTTAAATTCGTGTTTAAAAGATCAAGTTTAAAAGTATAAATGTTTGAATTTTTATTTATTTATTTATTTATTTATTTTTATGAAAAAACACTTTTTTTCCTTTTTAGAAAATGTTTTTTTGTTGTTTTTGATGTTTGTTTGTTCGATTTTTTTTAAATGTTTAAAAATCCCAAATGTTTAAAAATCCCAAGTGTTTAAAAATTCTAAATGTTTAAAAATCACATGTTTTTAAAATCTCAAGCGTTTAAAAGAATTATTATTATGAAAAGTTTTTGTTTTGGAAAATGTTTAAGTAAAATGTGTTTTTTTGTTTTTATTTTTGTTTTTGTTTTTGTTTTTTTTTAAATATTAAACAAAATGCATAAATAATTAAAAATTAACACAAGTGGTGTGTGTGATTGTGGCATTCACAAATCAAAGAAAATAAGCTCACCTTTTTTCTCTCTCTTTTTTTCTTCTTTTTTTTTTCTCTCTCTCTGTTTTTTTACTTGATTACAAAAATACAAATGTTGGGTTATGACCCATATTTACAAAATTTCGAATGGTCAACTAACATCACCCTAATGGCCAGTAAATGCAAGAAAAGACGAAAATAAAAGGAAGGGGTAAATGAGGATATAGAATAGATACAAACACAGGTAGCCATATAATGGCTCCTTCCACAAAAAATACAAGCAGTAGAAAAGAATACACATGCAAAGAATGACTGTCTTTTTGTTGATGAATAACAGGAAATGGATTAGACATAAGCCAGTCACGCTCACATATTTTTAAAAATTGGAACTTAAATGAAACCAAACAAAAAAAAATGCATCAAGCAAATGGCAGAAATATCATATCACACTCTATACACGCCCCAAAAGCTAGTAAAACCCGGGAAGAAAAGAAAAGAAAAAGAAACTATGCAAATGAGTACATGAACTATGCCTATGACAGTGAGAACGTAGTTTTATTTTCATGATTTAGCAGCTGCAGAATAAGGGGGACACCCAGCCATTAAACCAGCCCTACAATAACCCCTAAACCAGTCTCAATTGCTCCTTAGCATTGACAGGTTTAAGCAACAGTCGAGTATGATCCTTACGAGACATATCAAACAGCTTTATTTTAACAACGCATCAAACTAAAAACAACGCTCAAGAATTCCATCCTTGTACTATAATCTATCCTTTGACAATGGATTCAACATATGAAATCAAGCACTCAAGAAACTTATCTGCTAGTATAAAAATCCAGCAAACAACATATGGCCTCATATCCTTAAAGAAAATATGACAAAAACACCACAAATAGCAAAAAAACAAAGAACTAATCGTGATGAAATAAACAGAACCAATGTGGAACGGTTCTACTGGGCTTACCTGTTTACCTGTTTGAAGCCCTTTTTCTAGGTTCCTTGAGCAAAACCGGGAGACGCAGGGTAGCGGAGCAGTTGAAGGACAACGTCTCTTCAGTGGGGCATCTCTTTAGGCTAGTAGCGTCAACAGCAACGTCAGCAGGGGGACCTGTGCGTGTCGTGGCTGAACTGGAACGGCCAAGGAGACGGCAGTTAGTGTAGTCAGTGTTGGCTGACTGGTACAGCAGCGATGGAGGAGTTGGGAAGGTGCGATTTGGGCAATCACGACGCAGCGGCTCTGGGTTGTTGGGAGAAGTTGTCACGACTGTCAGTCACCATTTGTGGTGGACGTGCGATGGGGAGAGACGGCTAGCGGTTGGGATGGCAGAGCCATGGGTCAACGTTTAGCAGGTTGTTGTGGTGGAAGGGAAGAACAGGCAAGTTAAAGGGACGTTTCTTTTGTGGCTTCAGATGGGGATTTGAAATGGTGGTGGCGCCAGCGCAACCTCCGTCCAGTAGAGGGAACAGAGGCGGCAGCTGGCGAGGTGATTTCTGACCGCCAGGGGGAACTCTCTGGGATTGAGGGTGATAAGATGTGGTAACTAAGTTTTGATTTTTTTAAATTGAGAGCCCCCTCTTTGGATTGATGGGTTTGATGGGTTTAAATAGGGGAAGATGAATTAGGGTTTGAGTTCGAATCAAGGGCAGCGAGAATCGGGCTTGGTGATGGGTTTGGCATGGCTGGCAGGGTGTAGGGACTAGGGAGGTATAGGGAGGCGTAGCCGGTTGTGCAGTGGCAAGAAGGAGAGCTGGTTTCGGCAAGGCAGGGGAAAAAGGGGAAGGAAAAGGGGGAAGGAATCCATACCAGGAGGGTCCGTGTGCATGCACTGCGTCTCTGTGCCTGGGGAAGAAGAACTGCTGCGCTGCTGCCTGCGTGAGAGAGACGGGACGGAGAGGGAGAAATCGAGAAGGGTTGACCGATTGGCTCTTTTTTTATTTTTGTTTTTCTTTGTTTTTTTTATTTTGTTTTGTTTGTTGATTTTGTTATTTTTTGTGTTTTTATTCTTAAACCAATTAATAAATGACATGTGGACTAGGGTAGGCGAAAAAAATAGAAGATGGCGGCTAGGGTTTTTTATTTTTCAATTGGATAATTTTAACTGATGTTTTCGGATTTTTAGACTCGAGATGGTGATTCGGATTTTTTTAAAACATTACGAGAAAATTATTTTTGTACTCGGGACATCGTGATAAGTGACCCCGTGTCATTTTTATTTTGAAATGATTTTATTTTTATGTCAAGCCTATACTGCAATGACTTATTATCGAAAAACGTAATTTTTGATTTTTATTGAAAAAGGCTCCAAGAGCGAATATATACAATATATATGTCAAAGTTCTCAGAACGACGAGTAGAATGAGAATATGAGGTTCATGACCTGATCCGGATTGTCGTTTGGAAAGTTATTTACCATTTTATCCATCGCTGGTGGCCTGAACGCTGTTTTAACCATATCTTCTTCGTCTGACCTCGGAATCAAGCGTGGTCAAAGGCGTTGATCCTCCACTTTGATTTTTTATTGTCCAGGACTGGCTCTTTGGCATTTGGAGACCTTTTTGAATAATTTATTGAAATCGAGCATTTGTGGCTCAGTGATCACGACTCTGTCGTCCTGTAAAATTTCAAAAAATCGAGGCGGCACTGAGGAAAATTGAATTTGTTAAAATACATCCAACCCGGACAAAATGGGGTCCAACAGGTGTGAGGGAGAAGAGATAACTGGAGAGGAAGAGAAGATCAGAGGAGACAGAAGAGTAGCTCTTGGCGTTTACAGAATCCATCTTGACGAGCTTGTTGACTGTGACATCAAAGAGAAGATCACGAAGCAGTCCGTTGATGTACTCTGATCGGAGAATAGTATAGAAACACTTCTGTGTGGGTTGGTACTGTTCTCTGTGTATCTATTCTTATTATTATCATTGTAAAACCATAACCAGTGAGGTTATTGGTGATTATCGTTGTTGTTGAAATTGGGTAGTGAACCCAAAGGGTAGTGAACCCTAAAATTTGTAAGGTGGTGAATCTTGGATAGCAGTGTGCTATTCAGAATTGCTAGTGGAGATTTTGTGATCAGCTGTTTGCTGGTCACGCCGTAGACGTAGCTCTACACATTGTAGGGTGAACCACGTAATTGTTGTGTGTTGTTATCTTTGTTATTTTCTTTATTCGATATACAAACACAGAATTTGGTATAGTTTGAAGAGATCATCACGGGAAAAAGAAAAAAGGGTTAAAATTACATTGATACACTGATTCACCCCCCCCTCTCAGTGCGTGTCTGGAATTTCAGCCATCCCTACACAAACTGGTCGGGAACTGGAGTCGTTCTCCTGATGTGCCCAAGGCAGGACGAAACCAGTCTATGTGTGCCCCGATCGGTATGGCATACTCAGAGCATCCACCAGGGTGATCAAGTGTCGCACGAGTGAAAACCCTGACCTTGTGACATCAGCCTTACTTTGTTGTTTACCCTTTTCAGGTATGACCCAGGACTAATGGAGGACTTTCTTCCAGGAGGACGTTCCCACTTCTTTGATGTATGAGTTCGTATTGTATTATGTATTGTATCCCGGACCTAGTTTCATGGACAATTGTATTTGCATACTATTTGTGATGTGATGTCTGTATGATTGTTTGACATATTGCATGCATGTTGATGTATGAGAAAGTACAGAATTACCCTTGATGTATGGCTGTATAGGATTGCATAATTAAGATAGCACTCGCAATGAAATCTCTATTGGTGCTAGTCACTGATGTCTGTTTTTTTTTACTATTTAATCTCATAGAATAATGGAGCAATTAAGACTCCGGTGTATCGAACTCTCAAACAATTACAACTAGATAAGCACCAAGCAGGCAAGTGCTAGTTATGCCTAGAAAAATAATTTAAGTCTGGCAACTCTCAAACAATTACAACTAATTTGTTTTATATTCTTTATTTTTCAATTTAAATCAAAACTGGTAAGAAAATTCAATAATGGAGGTTCCTAGGGTAGCAATTTCACCTCCCATGAATTATACTCTGACTTTAACATATGGTTTTCACATTCCATCTCCTAATTCTTAATAATGTTGATTAACACCCATTTCCTTACATTTGGTCCATGCTAAGAAAATTAAAGATACCCTAAACCACTTAGTCCATGAGAATTGGGATAATCAAAGGTATCAATCCTTCAATTGCCTAAACACTTGGTCCGTGCTTTAGCCAATTGAATCAAATCATTTCATTTTCCACCCCAGACTAGGGCTAAGGTAATCTGATTATGCATGAATCAAATTGCATTGCATTCTGAAATTAATTTAAATATCAAAGAATTGTTCCATCACATAACCATGTCAAAATCATCATACAACACAATGGGGGCTACATTGCTCCCCTAAGAAAAGGGATTACCCCAGAATCATGTTCAAAGCAATCAATTCAAAATGTAAAAACACCTCTGAAGACATTACAGAATAGAGATAGAGAAATCTTCAAAGGTTCTCCTAGAATTAGCTTCCTACAATCTCCAGCTTTTGCTGTGTTTTCTCCCTTTGGATCCTCCTCTCTTCAGCCGTCGTCCGCTTGACAGAAAACCCTACTTGTCCTTTTTGTTTCCCCTCCAAACGACAAAGCTGCCCTTCTGGAATTACTAACTTGCCCTCCTGGCCCAAGTCCACATAACCCTTTAAGAAAGCCCAAGGTGAGTAGGCTAGCTTCCCTCTTCTCTATAGCCCAGCTAAACAAAGCCTGAAATAAAAACTAAGAAAAACAAAAACAAAAACACACTCTCCCAAAAATAAAATAAAATACCTAAGCAGATAATCTCACTCACTAAGAGTCACAAAAAGATATAAAATATGTCTAAAATAGATAACAAATATACCATAAATGTCTATATAAAATCCACTCATCAAATTCTCCTACACTAGAATGTTGCTTGCCCCGAGCAAACACAAAGAAAACAAGTAAACAGGCACTCATGCAAAGAATTCCTCCACAAGTAAAAACAAGAAATAAAATAAAATAAAATCCCACTTGTGGCTGTAAGCTAACACTGTTACCTGCAACACCACACTGTAGCCAATACTCAATTATCATAAGCATTTCACTTGGCCGCACCCAAAAGCACCACTCAACTACCCACCAAAGAATAAACACCTACAACTTTGGAGTGCACTCAAAGGTAGCAAGGCTACCTCACTCAAACAGTAATCTCACATCCCTCACTCTCAAGTTCCATTTAAGTTCAAACCTTACGCAAGTAAACAATTAGTCCCTCATTATAATGATGCAGCCAACAAACCACCCAAATACCTTTGCCATAGACCACAAAAAGAGGTGAGTCCTTTGTTGATGCTGAAAGAATATTAAAGACAGAGACACAAAAACACACCCTTTAACTATACACATGCCAACAAACAAGGCAGATGGACACGACAAAGCAGGCCAAAAGATGAGAATAGCCAAAACCAGATTTCAAGCTGGATTGCATAGCATCTTTTTTTTTATTTTCACAACTTGGTTGTTTTTTTTTTTTTGCTTTTTTTGTTTCTTTCTGAGTGTTTTTTTTCATATAAATATCTCCAAATAGCCAAATAGCCTTTATGGCCTCACAATAACTATGGAGAATACACAAAGACACCAAAAATAAGCACCAAAAAGGGCTCCAAACACAACAACTCACACATAGACAGTGGGGATGACACAAAACAAGAGACGACATAAATAAGTCAATGTGACCTAAAGAACTCCATCGCCAACCACGAATAGGAAAAAAAACACGAATAAAACATCAACAAAGGTCACATCAAGGTGGTCGCTGACTCCAGCATGTCCAATCGTGCCATAACCCAATCACCATAATGCAACACATGTTACTCACATAAGCGCATCACCGCAGGGAATAATCACACAGTAAAAAGATAGGGAACTCTCAATAGCAATGCATTAAACTCACAACTCCAAAGATAAGTAAGTGGATACCCGTAAGCAAGCAACTAGAAGTACCCATGCATAAATAAGCAAAAGCCGCCGATAATAAGTATCAAAATAACAGAGCAAAGCCACACAGAACAGAGCAAACAAATAACCACAAGCCAACAAACAAGCAGGCAAAGAAAAAGAATAAGAAAATAAAGAAATAAAACTAGAAAAACCGCTCCCCCACACTAAAACTACGTATTGTCCTCAGTGGAAGAGAGAGAAGAAAAATAGGACCTCAAAAGGCCTAATAAGGCATGCTGGAAAAATAAAGGACGCGAACGACCATTTCACGTATAGCTGCAGCAAACTCATCTGAGGTGGAACCGAATTGCCACTCCGCATGAGCTTGAAGCAAAGCAATCATGAAATAACATACAAATGCTCCACAACTATGAGTGTCTGGCTGTTGAGGTGTCTGGAACTCATTTGTTGCAGAAAAAGCAAGGCGAGTGGACAGCATACCCTTACGCACTAACAAACTGCGAAGACGATGAATAAAACCACTTGCCAAGGAACGCCGACGAGTTGGAAAACCTTGCTCGTGATAAGAATCATAAAGCATCACATACTGGCCAGTCAAGTGCAAGTGAAGGAGCACAAAATGACGGTGAATGAATAGGGGAAATAGAACAGACGTCAATGAAGACCAGGGCCGTAAAGAACCAACTTCCCCCGAAGTTATGCCCCCATATCATCCATACTAGTAGGAAAGTCATTGAACTCCAATGGCATTATGTCCATGGTGGCTGCGTTAGGATACCGGCCAGGATCTTGAAGGCTGACACTTCTTAAAATACTAGAAAAATGATCAATATTCGAAGTGGCAAACCAAGCAGTGCTTCGAATACGACGAAGGTCTTCTGGTACAAGTGCCATTAGCTGACTGGTAGACCGTCAAATCTCGACTGTACTGATAACAAAGTTGTAGTAAGCACAAACTGACACTGGATCCTCCATTATCAATGGAAAGCTTAAGTTCAGTCGGCGTTCAAGTGTAGTCATCGGGATATGCTCGGAAGGTACTGCTAACCGTTCAGGTCTATATTCCCGAAGTGAAGTGACATATGGAATAAGATCAGTAGTTGGTTGTGTCCATAGTGACTCAGAACAGGCAGCAGAAGAAGGATGAAAAGACGGAATCTGATCAGATGAAACAAAAGGTTCTGCCGCTTCAAATGATGGACCAGCTAAATGATAAGAGTCCTCACCAGAAGAAGTGTCCAAAAAGGAAGCAACTTGAGCACTTTTCTTCCTAGGTACACGAAATGGACTCTTTGAAGATAACTCCACAGGAGAACCCGGTGGTGGCGCTGGTGTAGGTAATGGTGAATGCCATGGGGAGTTCGCTTACGGAGAAGCAGATCTTGATTTGCTATGGAACGGAAATTTTCCCAAAATTTTCTTTAACAAGCTCGAAGACTCCCTTTGCTCCCTTTCTATTTTGGCAAACCAGAAGTCCACATACTCTCTAGTCAATTCTGCTGATGGAGGAACATGTCGTGGTGGAGAAGAAACTGGATCACTGACAGGAACTTGAGTGTTATAAGAGGAATGAAGGCAAGTCAACATCTCATCTCGTTGTGCAAGAGTAATATCACCATGTTCATAGCCCCAGTGGATAACCTCTGAATCAGAAATCAAAGAAGTGCCAAACTGGTCCTAGAATGAACGCACTGAATCCAACTGAGAGTTAGAATAGGCATAAGCAGACCGAAGAGCGTAAATTGAAGGATAGGGCTGCCCAATTTGAAGGATAGGGCTGCCCACATTCAAACAGCAGCATAACCATCAATTGTGAATTCTCTTAAAATAAGACGCTCAGGATAGGGCTGCCCAATTTGAACTCCAAGAGTCATAGGGTGTTGGTATCGCATAATTTGACTTAAGTACCTACCAAAACCCTTATGATCCAAATACTTCACCTGGTGAAAGAAAATGGCTCTAGCCCAATCCACATGCATATTTCGTTCTAGACAGTACAATCATAATGGAGTTTATGCCTACAATCTCCAGCCTCTGCTGTGTTTTCTCCCTCTGGATCCTCCTCTCTTCAGCCGTCGTCCCCTTAATAGAAAACCCTACTTTTCCTTTTTGTTTCCCCTCTAAATAACAAAGCTGCCCTTCTGGAATTACTAACTTGCCCTCCTGGCCCAGGTCCACACAACCCTTTAAGAAAGCCCAAGGTGAGTAGGCTAGCTTCCCTCTTCTCTATGGCCCAGCTAAACAAAGCCTGAAATAAAAACTAAGAAAAACAAAAACAAAAACACACTCTGCCAAAAATAAAATAAAATACCTAAGCAGATAAATTCACTCACTAAGAGTCACAAAAAGATATAAAACATGTCTAAAATAGAGAACAAATATACCATAAATGTCTATATAAAATCCACTCATCAGTCACCAACCCCTTGACCTTTCAGGTGCGGGCAAGGGGAAGTCATATTCCTGATTCCGGGTTCCCTGAGATTCGGGGGCGTGACATAGACAAACTTGTATACTTGTAAGTGGAAAAATAATTAGGAAAATAGTGCGAAAGTGTGTTTTTTTAATCTTAATAAAATAGTTTCAGAGTGTTACTGTAATTAAAGAAAGATTCTTTTAATAGATCAAAAGCCTGTGTACAACTTAATTTGCTTCCGATTTTGATGTAATTATCAATTAATAATAAAACAAAATGCTTTTACTAGATCTAATTGTTTTCCGCAATGATCTTATCTTTCCTTCAACATCTGAGTGTCTTGCCAAGTAAAAAGAAGATTTTCAAAGAGCCTATTCATCCCCCTATATGTTCTCAATGACTAACACTTTTGATTGTTCTTCTTTGGTTTTTTGTTAGCACATGTGTAAAGACTCGTATTTGGGCAGTCTTAAGAGATAGTCATTCTATGGGAATGTAACTATCTGGACGGTAGTGTAGCCGTCGATGTGAGCATTTTGACTGTACTTGGGCCCGATTTCGAGTCGGGGCCCCGTTTGACCCGATTGTTGACTTTTCGGGGTCTATTGGTTGACTTTGCGTTTGAGCGGTCATTTGAGTGTAATAATATCTGTGTAGTATTGTGCTCGTCATTTCGAGCGTTTTGACTGTAGTTTGACTCAATTTGGAGTTCGGGACCTTGGAGGTTAATTATTGACTGGGTCAATGGTTGACTAGGTCAGTTGACTGGCAAAAATATAAATAGGGGAAAGAGAGCTTCCATGTTACGTTTTAGCATTTCTGCATCTGCGTTGGAGAGCTTAGAGAGAGAAAGAGAGAAGGAAGCTTGGAGCCTTCGATTTGGGGCGTTTTGAGCTCGTTCAAGCATCAAGAATCATTCCAGGTAGGTGTTCCACTGATTCTTCACCCTTTTCTTGCTGTTTTTTTGGATTAACATGTAAGAATTTGATGAAATCATGCAAATTCGTGTTGAACCCTAGAATTTGGGGAAAAACCAATTTTTGGTTGAATCTTGTATTTAAATGCGTTCTGAGGGGTAAGACGTGATTTAAAACCTAATATATAGTATTAGGTATGAGTTTTATGAGATTCCGGGTTGAATCCAGACGAGAAACAGGTGAAAAACGATGATGAACAAGAATCGTCGTGAACTGGGTAGAGAACAGCCGATGAGATCGACTGGAAATTGGAAATTTCGAATATGCAGTTTCGAAGGTTCGAAGGTAGGTTCGATGTAGTGTAATTTCGAGTGTCGAATGTGCAATTTTCGAGTATCATTTCGAAGGTTCGAAGGTACTTCGAAGGGAGTTTCGAAGGCAGTTCATGGGTACTTCGAAGGTAGTTTTCGAAGGTAGTTCGAGTGTAGGTTCGAGAGTCGAAGGCGATTCAAACGAGATTCGAAATGCAGATTCGAAATGCGATTCGAAAATGTAGTTTCACTGGCGATTCGAAATACAGTTTGACTGGACTGGACCTATTTACATTGCAACCTATACCCATCTACACATTTAAGTATTAAGTTACAATGTAAATAACGAAATACCCCCCATTTAGATTCAAAGAAAAATACTAGAAAAATTAATTCCCACTATTTCAAAATGTGAAAATTGGGTTTTAGTGTAAAATTTCGGAAAAACCCAAAAGTTCGTAGTGGTGAATTTTTGGAAAGTGGGGTTAGACGTCTCCAGAAAAATCCCCAAAAATCGGATTATCTTATTTATGCTATGGGAACCCAATGCCGGGACTTTTGATTTCAAGAAAATAGCTGCTATGGGTACTTCCTTCATAAATCAAGGATTGAGGATTTACTTGGGAAGACTGGCTACAGTTCCAAAGGAAATGTTGAGCATGACATGCCATACTAATGTTAATATGTTGGTGTGAGGTATTGAGGCATGGACTCCGTGACTTGTCTGGGTTCTCACCGTGATGCACCGATGGTGCGATGTGGTTGACATGGCAGGCATATGCACCGATGGCAGGCCGGTGTGGCGACTGTGTCCGGGCATATAGCGCTGTGGTAGGGCTGAGTGCCCTGAGCTGGGATCCTGTTGAGGATCGTGGACAAGCTGTCCCGTGTGGGCAGGCTAGGTCCTGATGTTTGTTTGCAGGCTGAGTCCTGATGATTGTGCACACTACACGGTGCACGAGTACACTGAGCATATAGTATAGACTTATATGTGTTGCATGATGTGGAGTGTTAGGGTCACCTACTGAGCTTGTCGCTCACCCCTACTTGTTGTTTACCCTTTTCAGGTGTGACCCGAGACTAGTGGAGGACTTTCTTCCAGGAGGACGCCCACTACTCGATGTATGATCTGATTATATTCTCGTATTGTTTTATGTGATATCCCAGGACATGGGTCCAGTGGACGGTTGTATTTGCATCCTGTGATGTGATGTCTGTATGACTGTTTGACTCTTTGTATGCATGATGATATATGGGAAAGTACAGGATTACCCTTGATGTATGATCGTACGGGGTTGCATATTTGAGACAAAGACCCGCGGTGTAGTCTCTATTGGTGCTAGTCACCAACCCCTTGACCTTTCGGGTGCGGGCAAGGGGAAGTCATGTACCCGGTTCCGGGTTCCCTGGAATTCGGGGGCGTGACACATGTGACTGACAAGCATTGAAAAACATCTTTAACAATAGCCGACTAATAAAGATGCAATGTGAATTGTGTAAGAAAGAGCTCTTGAATATAAAGCCAAACAGTGAGAGTCAAAGGTTGAAGTGTCAGTAAGTCGAAGGGTCAAAAGCTAAATTTGAAGGTCAACGAGTCAAAGGCTTTAGATCTTTGAGGCCCGAAGACTCAAAGCCTTCGAATCTTTAGATTTCTTTTTTTAAATTTTAGTCACCTTTTTGTCCTCTCTTAAAATGCCAAAATGTGATATTTTGTGGGGATAATTTCGGGAGATCCATGTTCACCCAAATAGGTGTTTCGAAGTATTTCATATGGTTACATTTTTGAGTCGTTTGACCAGAGGTTTCAACCATCTTTTGACAAGTTTGATTTTTCATGACCAAAACCATTTTGATCATAATTTCTTTGTTTATGCTCCAAATTGGGCACAGTCAAGTTGGGATGGTAAAATCAACCCAACCTGCCCTGCCCTGACACGATTTAACCTGCTCCGACATGCCATTGGGTCCGGTCCAAATCATGTTCAACCCGACCTGACCTGCCCCGAACTGCCTAAACCTCTGAGTCGGGTCGGGGAGGGGCGATACCTCAGGCTCGACCCGACGCGTTGCCATCCCTACAGTCAAGTGCGTTGGTTTTCATATTTCACCCTCTATCATTTGATATTAACTTTCGGGCACTTTAGCGTCTTGTGAGAGAGGTTCTTAATTTTAAGCTTTCCTGTTAGTGTAATAGTATATTTAACTTATGCAAAATGAGCTTCAACATAAACTATAAACCATAAGTTATATGGCATGAGTAGATATATATAAAAATTGAAATGAGCAAGTGTATCCAATCTGTACAAAATAAAATACAACAGAAAGTATAAAAAGAAATAGAAAGAAAGTTGCAACAACATTTTTATAATAATATAATAATATATAAATTTATAATTGATGCATAATTTAATATATAAAACTTTATTTATCAATTAAATTATCACAACATTAAAAATTGGAGTCAATCCCATATGCGTTTTTACTCGTCCAGGGCCAAGGAGTTTGGGGTGTACAACCTCTACTTGAGACACATAACCAATATGATTTTTACATTTTTTCCCCTTTGCTTTGTAATGATTGGATGGTGAAACAATTTGTAAATATTAGAAACATATAAATGTTTCTATTATTATTATTCTTCATACTGTAAATGTTTTAAAAATGCTATTTCAAATTTGTAAATATTATTATTCTCCCTACTTTAAATGTTTTATAAGAGCATCCCTAAGACTATTTATTGTTTTTTCTTTATATATGAATAAAATTTTACATGTAAAGAGTCATTTTTTAAATTTAACTCCAACACTCTTCTATTTTATCTGTATTTCTATTAAAATAATTTTTTTCAAAAACCTATCCTTTCCCATAACAAGCCCACACCCTCCATTCTCCACCCCTGCACCTCTCTGTTGGGATAGTACTATATAAAGCAATGTGTAATCCTAATTGTGTAAAGATTATTTCTGATTAATTGAAATATATTTTGTTTGAGTAGTTATTAGATTGCATTATTCTACTCTCTTATATGGCTGAGCATCATAACATCCCTTTATTTATCAAAGTCTATTATTGGGTATGTGTGAGATACATACAATAGGTCCACTAATTAGACTAAGTATAAAATTAGTTCACAATCGGTGAATGGAGTTTGGGATGCTCTATTCTGATAAGATTGTGGTGCAGACTATTTCTATAATGAGAGTGATCTAATCTAGGGTCATTGTAAATAGTTTACAAATAGTAGTGACAATATGTAATTGTACATATTGAACAGGACCATGATAGAATAAGTTCTTCAACTAATATCCGTTGTATTGTGTGAATAACTTTATATTCTATTGCTAGATGACTGATTTATGGATTGATCTTAATCCAAATTGTTTGATTAACTCATATATATAATTTATGTCTTTTGACTTATCAATGAGTGAGAGGCTTAGTGCTTCAAATACCTCGATATCTTTGAGATATAATATTATAGATAGTGGGAGTGTCAAGTCAAGTGCATGGAATCCACTGCTTCGCTACATGAAGAGTAATAATATTCTCATGTTGTTTAATTCGGGATTCTTGAATGAATCAAGTGCTTGTAACTATATTGGATATAGTTTATTATAAATCCTAATTCATGATTAGATCATAAATAGGTCACCAATTGGAGAATTAATGGTAACACATGGATAAAGATATAATTAGAGAGGTTGAACGGAATCTATTAATATCTGTCTCTAATTATGAATATTATAGTGGAGGATCATATCACATGACAATCAGTTGTATCGATGGACAAATCCTATGTTATAGATTCTTATAATTATATTTACTCAATCTTAAAGTGCAGTTTTAGTCCCTAATCGTGGCTCGGACTAAAACTAATAAATAATGTTTTAATTGATTAATGAGATTAATTAATTAGATATTATTTATTGGAGCTTCGATTAAGCAGGTCCATTTAGTCTCTCTTTGCTATCACCGTTTATTCTTGTATGGAGTACTGGATCATTATAAGTTAATTCTTTGGCTGTGTTTAAGAGCTAATTAATTAATGCGTGTCAATATATATTTAAGAGTTAAATATATATTATATGGTTATTTATTTAGATTAAATAAATAATAATAAATATTTTATCCATTTAATGTGATTAAATGAATAATTATATTATTTATTTAGTTGATAAATAAATAATATTAGATATTTATTTAATTAGTTTTGCTGCGTAATAATCATATTATTTAAAGAGTTTAAATAATATGTATTGTTATTATTTAATTGAATGGGCGTATGCATAATAGCATAGGGGTAATCCTAGGTTTATAAATAGATGCATAGCCTCCTAGGTTAAATCGTGTGCGTGTGCAATCGTTGACAGCCAAGAGAGAGAGAGAGAGAGAGAGAGAGAGAGGCAGGTAACGGCCAACCCTAGTAGAGGTGGTGTTCCTGTTCCTTGATTCAAGGGTACCACAGTCCTGTACTCCTTGAGAAGGTGAATAGCAGAGAAGATTACTTGGTGATTGAATTCAGGAGGCTACGAGGATGATCAAAGGCTAATCGTGAGTTCATTCTTGTAGGGAAAAGAAGAGGGTTCTTGCATTACCGATCTTCAGGTTGGTTTATTCTTTTCACACTTCGCAGAATTAAATTAATTGATTCATGTTTAGATCTTGGTGTTTGTTTGCTAGAATAAATTTTTTAAAATCCGTTTCCACTGCGGTTAATTGTTAACCCTATTACAGTATTCCAACACTCTCCACACCCTCCATCCCAAACACAAATCAATCGCCACCTTCTCCCACTTTTTTCAGACATTCTACGGGAAACGAACCACAAATTTATTCTTCGAACCATCATACATGAACTCAAGGACAAATAGACCACCCATCATGGAATCACAAAAATAAACCTATCGTGCCAATCCTGTGAGGACCCGTGTCCTAGTCCTGAAAGTTAGAGGTTGTGAGGTGCCTTATTGTAATGACTTATCTTTAGGGATGTGAGGAGTTAGTCATTGGTGTGGTTAGATAAGGACTCTTGACCAGACGAATGTTAAAATCGTTTAAGCTTTGGTTGATGCCGTAGAGTGGTCGACGTGGTTGACCTGGCAGGGTGGTTGGTCGATGTTAACCAGAGGAGTTTTTAGAGAGTTTGGTCGATGTGAGATGAATTTCAATGTGTGGTCGACGTGGTCGAGGTCGACTAGAGCAATTTCCTGAGTGGTTTTCCAAGTGTGTTGGTCGACGTGTGGTTAATGTGCAGTCGACGTGGTCGACCCAGCTGTAGATTGACCCTGTTCGAGGTGGAAATTAGTCGACATTATGTCTGGTCAACGTGAGAAAAGGGTAGTCGATGTGGTCGATCCCATGGTGTTTTTGGTCGACGACGACCCTACGATAGTGCATTTTTTGATATATGTCATATTTTTCTTCAATTTTAGGGTTTTTGGGGTTTTATTTTTGGAAGTCGTTAGAGAGAGAGAGAGAGAGAGAGAGAGAGAGATCTTAATCAGTTTGATCGTCGATGTTGCGTTCTTGGAAGCAGAAGGCATCCAGTGGAGGGGAAGACTTCTACGATTGTAAACACTAAGTTCATTCGAATTTGAGGTAGGTGTTTATGTCCTATTGAATCTGTCCCAGAAGTTGTGGAAATTCTAAATGATGGGATTTTGAACTCTGTTATGATAAAATGGTTTCGGGAGTAATCGCATTGTGATGTGTGATAATATTGGAATTATTGATTTATGTGGGTATATATATTTATAATGTGTTGAGATATTTGAATAGAGGTGTTGTGGTAATTGATTAAAATGCATGAGTGTTGGTATATATATTATTTCATTTTCAAGAATGTTTCCTAGAGATGTCTATATATACTAAGTATTGTGTATTTTCACAATAGTGCATACATGTGAAAGAGCTTAGAGAATTTCATTTTGGTTAGTGTGTGCATTACTGTAAAATAGAGTACTTGTAACACCCCCAAATCTAGACTTCCAGACCGGGTGCGTTGGACAAATAAGATATTACAATTATATGAATAGTAATCTATTACTCAGCATAAATTCGATGGTTTATTTATTACATTAAGACTCATCACAAGATCTCTAAGATTTAACGTTTAGAGACTAGGTGTTGATAACCCATTATAGTTTACATGACATATAAATACTATATGCATAATCTTCTTATGATTTTATTCCAAGCATTTTGGACACCATTATCCTAGCATCCTTGCTTTCTCATAATTCCCTGGGGTTGGAAGAAAACATGAAAGAAATGAGCTCAAATAGCCCAGTAAGGTTAAAAGTAACGAATAATATATGGAGAATAATCAACTCATGAAAGAATAAGAATGTCTACTCATCTAGGTTCACCACCTAAATGTCATGCATAACCTGTTATCAACTGGATTGACACTCTCCAGTGATGTTCTTTACCCAATGCATTGGAGGTCTTTCTGGAACCACCCATAAACATATTGCCAAACATAAAACATATCTTCACAAATTTTCAAACAACCACATCAATGGTAAATTTCAATGTAAAGGAAGGTCTTACAATAATAGCCCCGATAAGTAAAAGGGTTATTCACCATTCAATAAATTAGATTACCAACTTTCCAAGAAGTGTCAAATAAAGTTAATTCTTAAATATTGAGATAGAAATATAGAGAAGAAATAGGAAATGAATTTTCACGTCGGAGATCGTGGTAAGGAAAGGGAGAGTGGATCCTTACAATCTTTTTGTCTTCCACGTTTATAAACCTTGAAACAAAATTTAAAAGTTAATATTTTAGTTTTAATAATAATAGTATATTCATAAATAATATATTGAGAGACATATATAAGTATATTATGGTGGAAAAACTTCTCATGATAATAATAATAATCTATACGTATACATATACATATATAATATACGTATATACTATACAATATACATATATATATTGAGGGGCAAAGCCATCCATAATATATATATGTATGAGGAGACTTAGCCTTCCATGGAATAATAATAATCTATATAAACACATATAAGTAGCATATACATATATATATTGAGAGGCAAAGTCATCTATAATATATATGTATGAGGAGGCTTAGCCTTTTATAAAATAATAATAATCTATATATACACATATACATATTATTTAATAAATATACATATATATATTGAGGGGCAAGGCCATCCATAATATATATATATATATATATATATATATATATATATATATATGAGGAGGATTAGCCTTCCAAGAACATGATTAATATATGCTTGAAATATTTACCTTTTGGAACTTCCAACAAGTGAGAGGCTTGGAGGACTATTGGGGTGTTAATAGAACTTTTTGGGGAGTATTTGGAGGAGTGTTTTGTGGCTTATTTGAATGGAAAGAGTGCTTGAGAAGGGAAGTGAGGCATGCTATTTATAGGTAAGGTGGTAGGTGTAATAGTGTAAAAAATAGTGTATGAATTCGACTTTGGCATTAAATTAAATTATTTAAAATATATATAATACTTTATTCTCCTCCTATTATCTCTTATTAAAAATGTGGGTATCTCCTCCTACCATTTAAAAATGTTTTAAGACTTTTAAACCTAGAAGGTTCCTTTGGCATAAAAAGTCCACATTGGTGTACTCCCTACTAATTCAATTATAACATTTTTAATTTTGTAGTTTTTGACAAACAACCAATTGTATTGCATTACTTACTCAAATATCTACAAATGGGTATCAATTTTATAATTTTTACATATGTATAACAAAAGTTATTGAATTTTAAAGTCATACTAAAATATTTACCCGTTCATACTGAACCTATGTGTAGTATTTTAATTTCTGGAATTGATTGGCTTCATATTAAATTCTGAAATTTTTACACGTTTTAGATAAGTCATAAATGAACAAATGGGATTTGGTTTTATGTCAATTGGATCTATATAATTCAAGTTATGGATTTTTGAATGGGACCTCCAGAATCTGCCTCATTCAAATTTTTGGGCCTTACCTATGTTTTATACTTTTGGTAAAGTTAAGGCTTGTAATACTTACTTACCCATAGTAATTTGGTTTAAGAAACTAAATGACATAATATATAGCATCTAAACTTTTTATGATGTATAATAAATTATTTTATTTTTATAACGTATTTAATATTAACGCGGATAAAATAATATAATTGCATAATCAATAAACAATAAAGTAAGATAACATTATAGCATAAAATATTATAAACCTAAACATAAACATTAATATCATATTCTATGGCCTTCGTAAAATTTCTTGGATTGTATTAATGTATATGCGTAGGACGTGTTGTGCTTCGGCAGTAGAGCTGCACAACCCTTCAGCTAACATTGTCGTGGTTGTTGCACGAATAATCTCAAACTTCTCCCTGTGTCTCGTCGCATTATATTGCAGCCATTGGACACGAGCATTTAGCTCATCTACAGCAAAGCATAGCTTTGTGACTTCAAGTCGTATTACTTGCTGATCTTCATCTCATACACTATTCTCGGACGGCGGTACTTGAGAGCTTGATGTCATAACTTCTTATTAGTCTTCTTCTTACTTCTATACTCTCTCATAAATAAAATCTCATACTCATACCTTTTTATAACAATTCAAACGGATACTATTCATAACGGCTAGTAACTATTCTAATGGTTACTTACTATTCTAATGGCTACTTACTAGTCATATGCTATTTGAATGACTATATTGGGTACTTATTTTTATTGTGATAATATCTAAAATATTCTTTCTAACTATTGTTAGTAATGACATTATTATTATATTATTATTATTACTATTTAAGGAAGAACTTAAATAGCTAAAAAATTTTGCGGGTCTTACATCATACCCTACTTAAAAAAATTTCGTCCTCGAAATTATCGCGTACCTTAATCATGGAAAAGTTTAGGATATTTTTGCCTCATCGTTTCTTCATGATCCCACGTTGCCTCCTCGGTGATTTGATTCCTCTATAACACTTTCACGAGTGGAATTCTTTTCGTACGTAACACTTGTTCCTTGTGGTCAAGGATTTGCACCGGATGTTCTTCGTAAGTCAAGTCAACATCGAGTTAGACATGCTCTTCTGTTAAAACATGTGATGGGTCTGATATGTACTTTCTTAGGAGAGACACATGGAACACATTGTGCACGTGTTCCAAGTGTGGTGGTAGGGCTAGGCGATATGCTGTTGCTCCAATCTTTTCTAGTATGTCAAATGGTCCAATGTATCGGGGGCTTAACTTCCCTTTCTTTCCAAATCGCATGACTCCTTTCCATGGTGAAACCTTTAGAAATACATGATCGCCTACTTCAAACTCCAAGTCCTTTCGTCGGTGGTCTGCATAGCTCTTCTGCCTGCTTTGAGCAGCTCGCATATGGTGTTGAATTAGACGAACCTTTTCTGTTGTTTCTTGCACCAAATCGGGGGCAAGTAGTTTGCTTTCTCCTACCTCATCCCAACATGTTGGTGTTCGACACCTTTTCCCATAAAGAGCTTCATATGGTGCCATTTGTATGCTTGCGTGATAGCTATTATTATAGGAGAACTCCACCAAGGGAAGGTGTTTCTCCCACCTTTAATGTCTTTTTCTATAGGACTTAGTAGGTGTTAGGAGACTTCACCGCTGAGGAGCATGTGTGTTTGATTTGTTATTTTGTTTGAAATATTGTAATTGATAAGAACTCATATATTTGTCTGAGATTAGTGTATCTATTTGAGGCACCGTGTTTTGGGGTTGGTGACCTTATTTATTATATGACAGTTTTATTACATAAGTAATTTTTCTTGGATGGTTTGTGCATGTCATGTGTGAGATTGTAGTAAGTTTTGGGCAGCACCCTTGTGGGAGCCCTATTAGGCGACCATTCACTAATCACTTGTCCTCCTGGGTGTGAGGCATGGGACATTACTAACCGGTTTCTCGGTGTTAAAAAATCTGGGGCGTGATAAATCCATTTTGAAAAAGCAGGCATGGGGACCCTAGGAAAGGAAGCAACATCACCCATCATGCCAAATCCATTCTTTGATATATTACTTTCTCCCATTTTTCCTTGAATCCATTTTTTCCCTTCTTATTGTCCATTTTTACCTTCCATTTTTTGTGACGTTTCCATCATTGGCTGACAACGTCTAGTTCAGATGTTCGCTCCTCCTCTGATCTCCGTATGAGTGATGACACCCATATAGATCTGCTGTCGTTTTTGCTGGTGTCGTTAGAAAGAGCGGCGAATGAGAGATGGGAGAGCCACAAAGGGTGATGGAAGAGTAGGCTTGCCAACGGGTCAGGTCGGGCACGAGTACTGCCTGACTCGAACCCCACCCAAAATTTCACAGCCCGCCCTGAACCCGCTAGTTTGGGCACTTCGTGTCGGATCGAGTCGAGGCAATGTTTTTTAGCATAATTCTGTTTTAAAATACTGGGTTGAGGGTAGGTCAGGCAAAGACCCGAACCCGACCGGATGGCGTGTCGGAACGGGGCAAATCGAGTTAGGGTGGCTCGGACAAAATTGTCATCCCTATTGTCACGGGGTCAGGTTTCCTGCGCCTCTCAACCCATTGCGGCACTTAGCTTCTCTATCCATGGTCCGCTAAGTTTAGCCTTTGAGGGTTGAAGCACACGTAGACTGGTTTCGCCCTGCCACTGGGCTCATCAGGAGAACGGCTCCAGTTCCCGACCAGTTTGTGTAAGGATGGCCAAATCCCTTCTTTAACGTCAAGTCCTCGACTAATAACATGCTCCCCGCATTCAATCGGGTCGGCACGTCTGAACTCTGAAGGGGTTCCATCCATTTTCCTCCACGAACTGCCTGGAACCTTCCGCTGCGCACCATCTACGCTTTCAACCAACCACTCTCCTTTACGTAGCACGAATACATTTCTGAATCGTGCCACTAAGAAACGTCCCGCCAGCACCACGCTGCTCGGGTCATGACATTCTCCTCCACCTAATCCTCGCAACGTCCTCGTTACGTTTGTCGACATCGCTTCCCCGCAGGCAATGACATTGTTACATCGACGCCCTCCCACTCGCCCAATGTCAACAGGTTGGACATCGCTTCCTTGCGGGTCGCAACACCTTTACCAAGATGCTTTCCCGCTCGCCCAATGTCCAAAGGATAGGAGGCTTCCAAGATCGCTCCGACGCGCTCCTTCGTACTCCCTTGCCCAACTCCGTATCACACTCTAGGATACTCCAACTCTATGGACGCAAGGCGTGCAAGACACTACCGGTCGACTCACCTCTGTGAGCTCCCACCTTGGGATCACGCTACTCGCGAGAGTGCTCGGCGAGTCTTCAGGATACGGGTCGGTTCGGCTCCGATACCACTTGTCACGGGGTCAGGTTTCCTGCGCCTCTCAACCCATTGCGGCACTTAGCTTCTCTATCCACGGTCCGTTAAGTTTAGCCTTTGAGGGTTGAAGCGCACGTAGACTGGTTTCGCCCTGCTACTGGGCTCATCAGGAGAACGGCTCTAGTTCCCGACTAGTTTGTGTAAGGATGGCCAAATCCCTTCTTTAACGTCAAGTCCTCAACTAGCGGCGTGCTCCCCGCATTCAACCGGGTCGGCACGTCTGAACTCCGAAGGGGTTCCATCCGTTTTCCTCCACGAACTGCCTGAAACCTTTCGTTGCGCACCATCTACGCTTTTAACCAACCCATCTCCTTTACGTAGTACGAATACATTCCTGAATCGTGCCACTAAGAAATGTCCCGCTAACACCATGCTGCTCGGGTCGTGACACTATGGAAGAGAATGAGAGATTGGAGAGAGTGGCGGATGGGAGAAGGAAGAGAGAGAAACTTAAAAAATTAATTAAATAATACATAAATAATGAATAATAACATTTTACAAATATAAAAAATTATGTAAAAGTCTATTAAAATATAAATTTAAAATTTTACAAGATTGTATTATAGATAATAAAAAATGTGATAAAGTTACATATTTCAAATTTAAATATAGACGCTACAAATTTTTTTTAGAAAAAGGCGAAAAAAAAAGAGTCCGGATCCCACGGAACCGTCCGTCTCTCTTGACCTATTATGGACTCGCTACACGCAACTATTCTCCCTATAAATACAAAGCCCCTTCTGCATCCTCCCACCATTCCAACTTTCGTTTCGTACGTCCCAAACGCTTCTCCACCACTCGATTCTCGTCTCCGACGACCTATTCTCTCTCTCTCTCGAACCTTTTCAAGGTAGATTGTTTGGATTTTAATAGCAGGATGTCTGCAATCAATTTTTATTGTGAACTTTTGGATATATATATATATATGTTCATATGATTCGTGAATGGTTCATGATCTTGCTCGTTATTGTTTGTGTATGATCGATCTATTATTTGGTTGTGACTGTAACACATGACTCCCAATTTTATTTTCCGATCCCACTATACAGATGCAGATCTTCGTGAAGACCCTAACCGGCAAGACAATCACCCTTGAAGTGGAGAGCTCCGACACTATCGACAATGTTAAGGCAAAGATCCAAGATAAGGAGGGTATCCCACCAGATCAGCAGCGTTTGATCTTTGCCGGAAAGCAGCTCGAGGATGGCCGAACCCTGGCGGACTACAACATCCAGAAGGAGTCCACCCTCCACCTGGTCCTCCGCCTTCGAGGTGGCATGCAGATATTCGTGAAGACCCTAACCGGCAAGACAATCACCCTGGAGGTGGAGAGCTCCGACACGATCGACAACGTGAAGGCAAAGATCCAAGATAAGGAGGGTATCCCACCGGACCAGCAGCGTTTGATCTTTGCTGGAAAGCAACTCGAGGATGGCCGAACCCTGGCCGACTACAACATCCAGAAGGAGTCCACCCTCCACCTGGTCCTCCGCCTCCGCGGAGGTATGCAGATCTTCGTGAAGACCCTGACCGGTAAGACCATCACCCTTGAAGTGGAGAGCTCCGACACGATCGACAACGTGAAGGCGAAGATCCAGGACAAGGAGGGCATCCCACCGGACCAGCAGCGTCTGATCTTTGCCGGGAAGCAGCTGGAGGACGGTCGCACCTTGGCCGACTACAACATACAGAAGGAGTCCACCCTCCACCTGGTCCTACGCCTCCGCGGAGGCATGCAGATCTTCGTGAAGACCCTGACGGGCAAGACCATCACCCTGGAGGTGGAGAGTTCCGATACGATCGACAACGTGAAGGCAAAGATTCAGGATAAGGAGGGCATCCCCCCTGATCAGCAGAGGTTGATCTTTGCCGGTAAGCAGCTGGAGGATGGTCGCACCCTTGCTGATTACAATATCCAGAAGGAGTCCACCTTGCACCTCGTCCTTCGTCTTCGCGGTGGTGATGTCTGATCGCCTTGTTTGCGTTGTCGGGTCTTCCAGTTTATTTCCTTTTAAAGTCTGTCGTGTTTTGAATAATTAGTTCCAATGTCAGGGTGCCTCGATATTTCTCTCTTATAATATGTGAGAGGCATTTCAAACTGAATTGTTTGCTTCAAGTTTAGTAGAAGCAAAATAAATAATCTTGCTGTTTTGTGTATTTGGTTCGTCCTGGACTTACCTATTACCCAGGCGTTTGCCAGTTTGTCGATGTTGATAATGAAAAGACCGTAGTTTCCTGCTTGCAATTTCCTATATTTTCTGTCTAGTGTATTTGGATGGGTTCGTTTGGTCTGCTGCTATGATTCGATTTACAGTGTCCCCTCTCCTGTTCTGATGCCAACAGATTTGCTGTTATGCGCACACCAATATAATGCTTCACAATTCTCGCCTAATCACTGTTTCTCGACATACAATTCTCCACTCCTTTTTTCAAAATTTGTGTGGTTTTTTTTCGCTAGAGGCTAGAGGCGTATCTTGTTTTTTTTGTTCATATATGGAACTAATAATGTTTGAATAACCCTCAAATTTCATTTTGCCTCGTATCATATCAATTTGCCTAACTTTTATGATATTATAGATTACATCGATGCAAACAAAAACAATAGCTAAGTTTCAAGCGAACTTCCGTCTACTCCCTCTCTTTCCTTTTTTTTTTCTTTTTGACGAGCCCTGTGTTTTTTTTTTATCCCACTGCATCTGGGGCTATAATGTGTTTGAAAAACACGTGCTAGGATATGGAGAAACTAGGCTATATTAGTTGTTGATTTGAGTTTAAGAATATCGGGTTAATGAAGTGACCATGAGTTTAGGTCGCATAATTTTGTAATTTTGTATAGTAATGTAATTTGAATTCTCGGGGCCTCCATCGTGCAGCATCGACGAGAAGGTTTGGATTTGGAAACCCAAGGGAGCAAAACACCTGGTAGGTTGGCTGATAGTTCCCTTGGCGAAGGCAATTTTATCATTTTTGGTAGTATTTTGAATTTATTTAATTAAAACATTTTATTCTGAAAAAAAAGGAGATTGATTATAATTAAGAATCTTTTTAGCATTTTTATTAGGTTAAAGAGATTTCTTGGAGAAGTTGATGGTGTTCTATCTAATTTAGGAGTATGGAAGATGGGTTGCTTGGGAAACAAGTAAGTCCCCTTTTAAGTTGTATTTGAGTGTGATTAGGATTTCTTGATGTCCTAAAGTTTTCTTTTATGTTTTTGGCAACTATGAGCGACTTTAAGAGTGGTGAAGGCACCAACAGGGAGACGATCCGTTGAACTTGAGCGATTAAACTATAATTTTAAGCATTTTGAAGGTAGGAAATTATCTTTCTGGCATAACCTAAATCTATGTACCATAAATTAAGACTAGGAGGTGTTGGCATGTGTGTGTATTGGCTTATATATGTATGTTGGTGTGGTTGGGATGATAAAATTGTATTATGTATTTGTAAACAACTGATGAATTAGACTTTCTCTTATTGCATATGCCAAATCAGATGGTTTAGAGTGAAAGCTGTCGACTTGGATCTGTGATGGTAGGTAGAGAGAGGAAGAGTAAAATAAATTAACACTCCTAAAAAATAAATTTTTTTAAAAAAGACTGGTTGGCTCAGACTTGGCCGTTTCATATCATAACCATAAAAATTACGAGCCTAACCCGTTTAGGCTCGGCTGAGCCGGACCCCCTACATGCTATACGCTATTATTATTTTTTCCTGTTGATAGGGTGAAGGTTTCATCCTCCTTAGTGGCTCCCCCAGAGGTGATTGTTCAAATATTTTTGTTATGTTTTGATTTTTAACATTTTCTGAATTAGTACCATTTCATCCCATAGATTCAAACAAGTGGACCACGTGGAATGGGACTAAGACCTCCGACCTCCAAATTCAATCTCTGGATTAGGATCTTATGATCAGCTTATCCAGCAATATCAGAACAGCAGCAGAACCAGTCCCAATTTTGCCTGCAACAAATTTCTGCTGTCAATCAGCCGCGGGGGGAGCAGGGAATGAAGTTCATGCAGTCAGTAGAAGTTGTTCCTGACCTCCTTTTCGGTTTGTTTGGGAACCTAATTGTGATAAGGAATTGATCTCACTGCACTGGGTTTAAATTTAAACCCAGCAGGAAATCTTCACAAAACATTTGGTTCACCATGGTCTCCTGAAACTTCAACAGTAGTCCTGTATGCCAGTGTTACTATGCTAAACGACCACCGGCTTTATCATTCTTTAAAATAAAAAATTAACTTGGATTTATTAAAGTTTTTGCTTAAATTTCTGCTGTACGGTTGCAGAAAAGTATGTTTCACGAAGCTTCAGGTGGATTTTTTTTTCAGGTGTACGTTTTTTTTCGGGGGGGGGGGGGGGGGGGGGGGTGATTTTCCTTAAGCTATGACAGAGTAGATTTTAACTTAATTAGAACACTTTTTTTCTTGACAGCAGTATGTTATTGGATTTTTCTATGAAGCGCAACCATATGGGGCATTTGCACTGCATGCTCCCTTTGTCTAACTTCACACGTCCTCACTCCTTTTGTCCATGTGAATCTTCTCAGAGCACATGCTGCGCCGCCCTTGTTTTTAATTAGCTTTCTTTTTCAAATTTGTGAGACAGATTTGACTAACTGTTTGCTTGCAGTTATGGAGGAGGTTGATTCTATCAGAAGGAACAGAAGCTATGGTATATGGAGGTTACAAACATTGAACCAGATAAGGCTCAACATTTGAGCAGGGATCACACCTCTGTTTTGATCCAAAAATATGAATTCGATTTATTTCTTGTTTTTTACTTAGAAGTGTTGTCTTGATTATTTGAGCATCTCCTGATCTGGTTGTAGAAAAAGAAGATCATTCTGCAATACAAGACGCTGGAAAAGAGACCATCAGCCTTACCTACATTGGCAAAAATTCCTGATGCAAGCCACACTTACTTCCAAGCCTCATGACAGCAGTTTCGTATTTTGGCTCTCCCTCTCATTTGATGACCAGTTGTCTTCTCTTTTGTTGTTTGGGAAAGCCAATAGACATCCCTAAAAATTCTGTGTCATACACCTTTTCACATTCAATAATTTACAAATTACAACCCCACATTGGCATCCCAGGAGACCTTAACAACTGTCAACATTAAATTATGCTTTTTTCTAAGTTATTACGTCTTTTAATGTTTTTCTTTTTTGTGGCCTATAGAAGACTGAAATATCCTTGTTATAAGGGAGATGAAAAATAAAATTAAGGGTTCTATACTCCAAACTTGAAGACAAGTCTCGGGTGCCATTCCTAATGTACCAAATAGCTGCCTATCAAGTATTCAGAAGGTTGCCCGGGAGAAGGCAATAATGATTAAAAACTGAAACTAATCAAGTCTTCCCCACTGTTCTCTCATTTGACTTGAATCCCAGGATTAACTTTTCAAATTGCTCATGATTCTCATCTTTGACGTCCCTTGAAATTGAGTACCCACTCAATTGCTGGATATATATATATATATATATATATATATATATATATATATATATATATATATATATATTTGGTTAAGTAAAGAAAAGAAAAAATTATGTTACACACCGGAATGTGGCCGTCGCATTACCAATGCCAGCCCTGCCGAAAGCCGCGTTTTCAAATTCAGCCCCCAAGCTCTAATTTGGAGGAATCCAACTGTTTCAGTTTGAATTTGTCCAAGACTACCAACAGTCACAGAAGAACCAACAAGGAACCAAATCCTCCAACATGGAAAAATTAGGATCCAAATCTGAATTTTGGGATACAAGGAACCGTTCCTGACCAGTACATAGAGGAAGCTGCCTACTCTGCTGAGCTAATTCCAACAGTTCTTGTTGGGATTTATAATCCCACCACATCCACTTTGTGTAATACTGTAACTAATTACTAAAATCTCAGGTTATTTTACTTATTGTCAATTAATTTTGGGACAAAAATTTTAGAACATTAACGTGAAGACAGATGCTCTATTCTATAGAGAGGATGTGTTAAAAAGACACATGCTCAGGTAGGTTGAGTCCCAGTTCTGCTGCTGCTGCATTTTATATTAAAAAAAATATTAATATTAATATTCTTCTTACATTCTTTGATATTAATAATCTTCTTCCTTTTATTATTATTATTTTTATTGCTTCTGTTTTGCGGAATCTATAACAGAGGCCAGTTATGAGTGGAGACAAAACTGTTTAGGACGACTTTTTCATGCTCATCCGCCTAAGGAAACTGCAGACACAGTAGCAACACATCCCACCCACAGAATGCCTTACTGCTAAAATAATCGATGACGAACAAGTGACCGATTTAATTATCTGTTATTTAAATTTTTTTTATTTGGTGAACCAGAAATTAAAAAAAAAAAAAATCATCGCGCGAGTCTGAATTGGAGGTAGGAGGAGAGTTGTGGATATAGTTCCGTTTTTTCTTTTTCAAACACACATGGGAAACGAGATCGTGTATAGAAAGGACTCCGTAAAGTGACCCACTGAGGGAAAGCTGATATAAAGTCGTCTTAGAATGACACTTCCATCAAATCGCCTCTACAGCTAGTTGTACATAGACAATATGGGTGTCTGCATCAGACCGCCTTCATCCTCTCTTATCGTTTCTTCCTAAATTTTCCCAGCATTAATTGATCTTTTGAACAATGTGAAAATGCCTCCTCCCCCCTAGTTAAATTTCATTCCCTGGCCCCCACCTGAATTGTCAAAGTAAATGCTATTAAACGTATCTTTCTGCTACCATTGTTCTTGTTTAGCTCTGAATATACGATATGGGATATTGGAGTTCGGTACAAATCCAACACCCTATACACCCTATTTATCTGGCATCTGAAACAGGTCTGGACCACTACCTTTATTCCAACTGTCTGCAGTCATAATGCACTTTGCATTTAATATAATCAACTTTGATTTTATGTATGTATCACCTATGAGTACGACACTAGCTAATATTGCCAAGTCAGTGATGGCTTCCATGACTATATGTATATCTCATCTGTGTATACATTGTTAATTAAATTACACGTACATATATGGCTCACAAGATCTCCAACCGTACGTTTGGGCAGAGTGATTAAGGAACTTGAAAATAAACTAGATGGGTGACAATCACAGTTTCTGTCTCGATGATGGTTTGGTTTCGCTAACAATTAATATAAACTCTAGGCCTTTTTCTGGTTTCAGTATAAACTATACCAATGGAATGCATATTTGTTAAGTTATCAATAAGATGCGTCATTATACATGCATTTAATTATTGAAATGTATGATTATGAAGCATTAGATTTATATTCTTCCTGCATCGCATGCCTGCAATAATGAGTAAAGCGACCCTACGGGATATAATTTGACCAAATGAGTAAAAGATACACAGGGTGTTAAATGGTCTCAAACTAACATGGTGGGTCATTCTAAGTTTGTAAAATTTAATATATGTAGAGAAAGTGGGGTCGAAGTACAATGCATGGGGTCCGCACCACGCGGTGCAAGTGCAACTAGCCCATACATGCATTTTGAGATTACGAATCCAACGCACCGCACACACCAGGAGGCCGACTCTGCTGACCAAACCTGCAAACCAAAACGAGGGGCCAGGTCGAAGACTTTTCCTTCGTGCGACTTTTGGTTGATAAGCTGTTGCTGCAGTTAATACTGGTCACTTGTCCCACACCGTTGGTGTGGGTTGAGGTCCCAAGCTGCCACGCATCGTGAGACATACCCGTTGCGAGTCCTATTTATTGTTAAATGCTCTTGCAGTCTCGCGGCCTGTAAGCTCAACAAGCTGCGTATCCCCGTGTCACGTGGACAGCGCCTCTCTTTTAACAATATTCCCATGACAAAAAAAGGGATAGTTTTACTCGACTATGTAAATAGGGGTGTAAAATGAATCGATTCAGTTTTGATGGAGCTGCACTTTTAATGGATAAGAATTTTTCTGGTCCAGTCCGGTTTGCGTGCAGATGCGGATCTATATTTATTTATTTATTTAAAAAACTTATTATAAATTAATTTTATTAAAAATAATTTAAATTTTAAATTTTAAAATTATATTTAATAGTTTATATTTTTTAAATATTAATTTTAAAATTAATAGGTTTAAATTCTAAGTACTAATATACTAATTAGAATATATAATAATTTTTTAAAAATAACAAAGCTAGTCCATTTAGGCCTGTGATTGAAATGAATCAAAATATTTCTGGTCCAGTCCACTCCGGTCCGCACGGACCACGGATTAGTCCGCGGACCGGCGGTTCATTTTACACCCTTATCTGGAAATGAACTTAGGCAGGCGCGCAGAAGTGATTGGTCATGAAATATATCTAAGTGGTAACGCGAGAAATGAAAGAAAATAAATTAAATTGTATTATTTTCTTGCATTTGGTACACAAATAAGTAGGGAATTAATAATTCACATGTCAGTCTTATATCCCTATGTAAGGCTAAATCTATTCCTCCCACCCATTAGGTTTACAAAGGTTTCCTTGCATAAGGAACCTTTTTTTTTTTTATTTTGCCATTGTATTTTTTGACATTAGTTGTTGCCAGCACTGTTGCGCGTGCCTAGCACCTCCTTCCTCGTTGCCCAGTCCCCCTCCCTCTTCCTCGTCGCGGTCGCCCTGCCACCCCCCTTCCTCATCACCTGGTCCCCTTCCTCGTCACGCGCGCCCAACACCCCTCCTTTCCCATCGCCCAGCACCCCCTCTTCCCTATCGCTTGGCCCCCCTCCTCATCGCTTGGTCTCCATCCTCGTTGCATGCGCCCACACCCCCCCTCACCTGTCATGCTCCGAATTTCGAATTTGAGGAAATCCGTTCATGACTCTCCTTTACTCACCTGGTGGGCAAAGGGTTGGGTTAAACAATATCACGTAGAAACATTACAAACAACTATAACAAATGTCCATAAGCCAAACCACATGCCTTTATTACATTCAATTTCCTTTTACATCAATTCCCCATTGGGGTTGCATTAGTTTTCTCAAAATAACATAATAGGAAAAACAATCAAACAATAAATTTGGTCTTCTACCTTGGTATTCCACCTAACGCCCGTAGGTTCCTGAAAAGAAAACAAATCATAATAGGAGGGGTGAGCAATTACAGCTAGGTAGGGATCATGTCTCCCCAATCCATCCCATGCTCCTCGCATCTACGTGATGACGAGCACAAGTGTAGTGTTGTGGCAATAGTGCTTAAACATGTTATAATCGACATTTATAATTAAGGCCACACATTAGCAAACCACACCAGCAAGCACAACCATAGCATTAGCCATACAGGCTACCACAATCACAGCCACACAGGTTACCACAATTCCACAAAGCATATTCTCAAGCACAATATAATAATGTATATTTATAACACATCAATTAAACACATGTATTCAACATCTAACACACAAGTCATAATTAGGTTAAGTTTATATAATACGTTCTCAACTACAACCATCTTATAATTCCAAAGGCTCCCCATGAGACTCTACTGTGAAACTACTACGAACGAACACAACCACACCACGAAACGAACCCTTAATCCCCACTAACCCCGGACTCATCAACATCCATAAACATAACATGCAATTGAAAGCTAACATTCATATAGGTGATCACACCTATATGAATTTACATATATACATATATAAATCATCTACCTCATGACCTAACCCTTGAATAGGCTCAAGAGTACAAAATCCCTACCTCGAATTCAGTTGCATTAGGGTTTTAACTTGAAGGATCATTCTAGCTCCTTGCTCCACTCTGATGGGCGCCTCCCTCGTCCAAGAATGCAATGGCAACGATCTTCACCGATGGCGATCTCTCTCTCTCTCTCAAAAATTCATTTCATTTCCCATGTCAATTTCATTCCCTTAATGATTCTATTCCACTCAATTTCATTCCCGCATACCAAACGAGCTATAAGTTGTCCAAACTAATAATGATGGATTATTCAGCCAGGTAAAAAAAACGTCTGAGTGATGAGTTTTCTCTTTCAAATCGGTTTAGGTCTCACTAGACTCGAGCGATATAAGATACAAGTTAACATAGATTGTCATCTTAATTTAGGTTTGAAATGTTACCGTATTATGGCCATAAAGAAAATCTACCAGTTCAATGTCTCCCAAGGGATTCGAAATAGGGACCTCCCAAAACCATAACACCTCTTTTGCCAGCCAACTTGCCCCGTGGGGGTTATAGGGGCTGAGGTTTTGAGAAAACATTGTTGTAATAATCTCGCTTGCTCGACATTGCATCAATGCTTAGATGGAGACAGGATTGGTTATAAGGAATTAGTTACCCTAGGCGGGAGTCTAAAAAAGTGTCCCTATTATTTATTTTTGGTAAAATTTTAGTTATTAATAAAATCTATAATAATACTAATACTACCCGCCATATTTTCATGTCCATTAACTTTATCTTTTAACTCTATGATTTTCATTTTTAAAAGCTTCTTCCAAGTAATTGTCCTGGAATGAAGATACATTAGTTGAATTATCACAATTGTACTCATCTATATAACAACTACTTACTTTGAATAATTTGCAACTTTACATGGTTCATGACAATTGTCTGAAGCATTTCCCCACGAGTAAAAATGATGGCATGATTCTAATTTTCAAGCTTTCCTTCTTTGATTTTTGAGGTATCAACTAATTTTATGATGTTATTTCCTTATTGTCATATTGTATGATCTTCAATAACATATAATTGTAACACAAGAAAAAGAATTATATAAAGAATGCTATGACAAGCCTAAAAAAGTCTTATGAAAATATTTCATAAAACAATAACATATATTACTATATGATCTTTTATAACAAAAAATCATAACACAAGAAAGCGTTGTTGAAAAGTAGGGAGCATTTCATAAGCAAAGTAGACCTAATACATCAACAAGTTTTACTATATCATATGGTAACACATTTCATGTCTTATGACAATGCCTATTTTCTTATAGTGCTTAAGTGTTAGTCACAAACCCTTTGATCCTTCAAGTGTAGACATAAAGATGTCGCGACCTTGATTTTGGGTTTTATGAAGTTAGGGTCGTGATATTGACGATCACATTACCATCCAAATAGTTTCATCATTAAATAATAGCTAACTCAAAAGATCATCCAAAATATGAGTTTTTATTTTCTTCTCATCTTATGACTTTTTATCCTCGAAAAACCAACCAACTCATATACCATAACTATACACAACCACAATAGAATATTAGAACCCATCCCAAACATCCAACAAAATCACCTCAACCAGCATAATACTCATAACATATAATAAACAACATATATCCAATACTCCATTATAATAGCTATATCACAAAATAATTGGTAACATAGAATAACAACACACACACACACATATTATCGTGCATCATTAATAACATAACACAAACCAATATATGCTCAAAAGAAACAACAATACATATCAAGCACAAAACAACATACTAAATATCAACATATCTTATGTAATGACCCGTGTTTGGGGATTTGAGGAGTTAGTCGTCTGTGCATGTGGGCAAGGCTCTTGTTTAGATGATTAGCGGGAGTCCGAGGGCGCAGTGCCCCTTGCGGGGATTCTGGGGCAGCGCCCCCAAAGCCGAATTATTTTGGAGGAGCTAAGATGGATTTTCGTGTAAAGACCTGGTCGATGCAACCTTGGTTGATGTGAGAGTGGTCGACGTGGTCGATCTGACATGGTTAGTGGTCAATGCTAATCATAGAAGAATCCATAGAGTTTGGTCGATACGAGATGAATTTCGATGTGTGCTCGATGTGGTCGAGGTCGACCAAAGCACTTTCCCGAGAGTTTTCCCATGTGTGTTGGTCGACGCGGAAGATGGTCAACTTGTGGTTGACGTGAGGTCAACATGGTCGACCCATTTGTAGGTCGAGCTTGTTCTATGTGGAAATTGGTCGATATGGGTGTCTGGTTGATGCGAGAAAGGGTGGTCGATGTGGTCGATCTCAGGTGTTTTTGGTTGACATTGACTCTGCGATAGTGTATTTTCGATGTCTTGTTGTTTCACGATTTTAGGGTTCGGGGTATCGTTTTGCAGCCATCAGAGAGAGAGAGAGAGAGAGAGAGAGAGAGAGAGAGAGAGAGATCATCATTAGTAGAGCTGAGCAGAAAAACCGACACACCGATTTAACTTGATAAACCAACTGACCAAAAACCGAATAAACCGAAAACCAAATAAACTGATATTTATTTGAGGGGTTGACTAACCTCTCAACCCGACCGAAAACAAAAAAACTGATTAAATAAATAGTGTAACCCACCCAAACCGACCAATGAACACTTTTGGATGAAAAAATTTCTCTGACACGGTAAGAAATATAAAGAATTTATGAATTCGAAGTAAAAGTCTATTGATTGCTGACTTCCTAAGTTTAATCTAAGAGTTTTTTTGATAACGCTAATTTATTTGATTTGGTTTATTGAGATTAGATATTAGGTTTTGCATTCTAGTTTGTGTTGATGTTGTGAATTTAATGTGTGAAATTGGTGATGCTAAGGTTAAACAGGAAAACTGTTAATCCGATTTTACCCGACAAACTGGCTGACCAAAAACTGAATAAATCGAAAACCGAATAAACCAATTTGGGTGGGTTAAGCAATCCTATCAACCCGACCGAAAACCAAAAATTAGGTTTAACAAAGTGATGTAACCCATGCAAACCAACCGATGATCACCCCTAATCATCAGTTCAATCGTTATCATTGCGTTCTTGGAAGAGGGAGATGCTTATCGGAGTGAAGCAAGGAGCTAGGACGATCCTTCAAGTTGAAATCCTAATGCAATTGAATTCGAGGTAGGGATTCTGTACCTCTCTTGAACCTATTTTAGGGTTAGGTCTTGAGGTAGATGATATATGTATGTAAGTATGTAAATTCATATAGGTGTGATGTCCTATATGAATGTTGGCCTTCATTAGCATGTTATGCTTGTGGATGTTGATGAGTTCGGAGCTAGAGGAGATTATGGGTTCATTACGTGGTAGTGGATTGGGGAGGTCATTGGGGTGTCCGTTTGCTATTCGTCTCATGGTCGCGTTCGTTCATGGTAGTTCGGTGGTAGAGTCTCATGGGGCTAAGAATTATAGGAGGGTTGTGGTTAAGAACATACTATGTGGATGTAATCTCATTATGGTTTGTGTGATGGATGTTGATTACACGTGTTATTTAGTGTGTTGTGAATATATACTGTTGTGTTGTGCTTGAAAATGTGCTATATGGAATTGTGGTAGCTTGTGTGGCTGTGGTTGTGGTGGCCTGTGTGGCTGTGGTTATGGTGGTGATCACTTGTGTGGTTTGCTTATGTGTAGCCTTAATTATAAATGCTGATTATAACCTGCTTATGTATTATTGCAATGACATTGCACATGAGTACTCATCATGTAGATACTAGGAGCATGGGATGGGTTGGAGAGACTTAATCCCTACTAAGCTATAGTTGCTTACCCCTCTTGTTGTGATTTGTTTTCTTTTCAGGGACCTATAGGCGTTAGGTGGAATACAAGATGGAAGACCGAGTTTATTGTTTGTTGCTTTTCATGTTATGTTATTTTGAGGAAACTAATAAAGATAACAAAGATATCTTTATTATAATAGATATCTTTTAATATTATAGACCAGTGGGGAAATGATGTAAAAGATATTTTATTATAATAAAGATATGTGGTTTGGCGTGTGAACTTCTATTGTAGTTGTTTGTGATGTTTCTGTGTAGTATTGTTTAATCCTACCCCTTATCCGCCAAGTGGGTAAAGGGGAGTCATGAACTGGTTTCCTTGGATTGGAAATCCGGGGCGTGATACCTCATTACGGGAAAGATATTTACATCCTCCCAACTTTAGGATTGTTTTTTGTTAAACAATTTAAGATAAAGGATCCACATTTGGCTCTTTTTCTTCTAAGTCTACTCCTCCAATCCTCGATGGTGCCACAACACATGTACCAAAGGGATCGCCATGCTCTGTAAGACCTATTCTCATATCTCTAGAATTTGTACTACTATCTCCACTATGTCACCATCATTTTCCAAGTTGTTAGGATCGGGCCAAGGTGCAAGCCTACCCGCATGTCACAATATTGTCCGCTTTGGACTCGCCACATTGGCCCGCACGGTTTTAAAACGCGTTGTGACATTTCTAGGCTTGCTCCTCCTTATAAACCCCTTAGCCTTCCCCAAATCTTTCCATGTGGGAAACACTTCCCAACAATCTCCCACTTTGTCACACATCGAACCACATCATAGGACACACCTATGGATCTGAGCTGCCACCATGTGAGACCGTCATGGAATTTTCCTTGTAGCTCCCCCTCAATCCACACCCGATTGAGATCATATTGATTCGATCACCTGGTGACAGGGGTTTGTATTCCAATCCAATACCGCCGCACACCACGGGACACGCCGCTCGACTACACCATGCCGAGAAGACTTTCAATATCATGAAATACCTTTTCTAGGGGCCAACCAGGCTCTGATACCACTTGTTAGGATCGGGCCAAGATGCAAGCCCACCCGCATGTCACAATATTGTCCGCTTTGGCCTTGCCACATCGGCCCGCACGGCTTTAAAACGTGTTATGATATTTCTAGGCTTGCTCCACCTTATAAACCCCTTAGCCTTCCCCAAATCTTTCCATGTGGGACAACACTTCCCAACACAAGTCAATCTCATGGTAATCTAACACATGGGACAGATTAGGATAATATTATCTCAATTAGGATACATAAAAGACATTATGTACTCATGTTAACTTGTTCATACCATTACTTTTACAGAAGATAGATTTTTGTTTATAGGCTCTCTTTCCTTTTTTTTTTCCATTCTCACCGTCGAACGAAGAAAATTGTTAAAGACTTTTTTTTAAGTGTTAGAGAGTGCGAGAGAATTGTTTAGTGTTGGAGATAAAAACCACTCTATATATCATTTTTGTCTAATATTACACACACGCACACACACACA
Source organism: Taxillus chinensis (assembly GCA_023512835.1). Taxonomy (NCBI): domain Eukaryota; kingdom Viridiplantae; phylum Streptophyta; class Magnoliopsida; order Santalales; family Loranthaceae; genus Taxillus; species Taxillus chinensis. Next base: position 6,373,083 of record CM042090.1, on the reverse strand, counting down.
CACACACACACACACATAATTCACACATGCACTTACTTGACCCCACTATTAAGCGATTGTTGCGAACGCTCACAAAAACATTTATAATTACCTAACTTAACTTATATGGATAGAGCAAGCATGGTCGATCCCACAGAGACAATGTTGCTTCTCGGCTCATTGCAATAAAGCTAGTGGTCAAAGGTATTATAATGGCTTTGCACCTCATGTATGGGGTTTGGATAACAACGATGAGTCTTTCATTGAATATGCCTTATATGAACTATGCACCTTGTTATAGTTAAAAACCAAACTTTCTAATGCGTCTTTTGCAATTAATCCTAAGGTCATGAACTAGGTGATCAACCTTAATCCAAACACTAAACAACCACACTTCCAATTAACTGACAAGAATTCATATAAATAAATAAATAAATAAATAACACAATAAATCCAAACACCAATTTACATAAATGAAAATCTTACAAAATAATTACAAGAGCAAGCTTAAGGTTAGGGTTATAAAGAGAGAATAAAACCAAATCTAACATAAACCCTAAGGCATCACTCCAAGAGCTGTGCCTTTCTTTTTAGCGTCATGGTCTCCTCCTTGCTCCTAGAGTCCCAAGCTTGGACACTTAGACCATAAATAGCCCTTGCCTCACCTCTCTTGTTATGCCATGATCTCCTCCTCCTTGAGATGTTGCGTTGTGTATGGGTGGCTGAAGATCCATCCATTATAGCCCTTATATAGGGTTGCTACTCTTCTTCCTCTCTTGCCCTTGCTTTTCAGGGCTAGAAATACCTATTCCCCCCGCCCCCACAATATGTATTTACACTAAAAATGGGCTTCAGGGCAAAACTGTGTCAAAGGCTGGACACATTAAAGTGATGCTCAAGCCATGCTTTGTAAAGACTCGTATTTGGGTAAGTATTGAGAGATAGCCATTCTATGGGAATGCAACTATTTAGACGGTAGTGTAGCCATCGACGTGAGCATTTTGATAGTACTTGGGCCCGATTTCGGATCAGGGCCCCGAGTGGCTCGATTGTTGACTTTTTGGGATTTATTGGTTGACTTTGCATTTGAGCGATCATTTGAGTGTGATAATATCTGAATAGTATTGTACTCATCATTTTGAGCATTTTGACTGTAATTTGACTCAATTTGAAGTTCGGGACCTTGGAGGTCAATTATTGTGTTGGGAGGTCAATGGTTGACTAGGCCAATTATTGAATAGGTCAATTAGTGGTCAATGATTGGTAGAAATATAAATAGAACGAAAAGAAAGAGCTTTCACTTACGCTATCACGTTTGTGCGTTTGCGAGAAAGAGCTTGGAAGCTTGAAGCCTTGGCAATTTTGGGCGATTTGGGTTCATGGAGCTCAAAGAATCACTCCAGGTAGGTGTCCTTGAACTTCTTATCTTGATCCTGTCTTTGGTATGCACAAATTTGTCATGATTTATGAAATTTAGCATGAACCCTAGGTTTTGGGGGAAATCTAATTTTGGGTTAGATCTAATGGTTTAACATAAAATCTGTGGTTAAAAACTGATTTATATCAGTTTTGATATATGTTTATGTGACCTGGGGTTGTTTAACTGCATATTCCATGAGGGTTGAGAAGTCAACCATAGAAATCTGGATTTAGATCTAGATTTATGGAAATTTGCAATTATATGCGTATTTCTGTTGTTACAGTGCGATTTAGAGGCGTTCAGGACGTGTTTTGAGGTAGATATTGTAGTCTATTGCATAAAACGTGTGTTTGAGAGCGTCTGGGGGTTGTTGGGTTGATTCCAGATGAAGAACAGGTAAAAACAACGTTGAATAGTATCTTAGGCGAACTATTGGGTTGAAAGGACGAAGACCCGAAGATTTGGGTCGAAGGGTCGAAGATTCTGGGTCGAAGGGCCATAGGGTCGAAGATCCGTAAACCCGTAGTCGTAGGGTTGAAGATCCGTAGTCGAAGGTCGAAAGTCATAAGTCGTAGCTTCGAGTCTTCAAGGCCGCAATTCCACAGCTACGAGTCGCAGTTCCGAAACTACAAGTTAGACAGTTCTGCAGCTTTGAGCTAGTGCAACTGCACTGGACTGGACCCATTTACATTGTAACCTTTAAAGTATTATACTTAAGTTACAATGTAAATAGCGAAATACTCCTCTTTCGGATTCAAAGAAAAATACTAGAAAATTAAATTCCCACTCCTTCAAAATGTGAAAATTGGGTTTTAGTGTAAAATCTCAAAAAAATCCAGTTT